>JAQFVV010012430.1:1473356-2073356 GCA_028023455.1 Epiperipatus broadwayi | reverse complement strand
AACGGTCAGAAAACGTGTGACTCGTAAACATAGTGCAGAATTCGACCACCATACAGAACAGCAGCACCATCGAGTAGCGAAGTCACCCGTGGTACTGAGTTCGAACATAGTTTATCGGTTCCACAATACAATCCACGAAACAACGCATCTGATGCGACATTAGTAAATATTTCCTTAGGCACGGTGGTCAGGGAGATGCAAGAGATTCATGATTTTATTCTCGAGTTAGCCAATAATCAAAACTAATATTAATTAAACATTCATATTTACATAATCGAGGAAATATTATATAGAATGGGTATCGAATAAATGAAACGTAACTGCAGACATATAGTTTAAAATTATTTATTAATACATTTTAATAAAATCATTTACTAATAAGATTTTAGGGATTCAAAGCTTCAGTAGCGGAATTTGCGACATGATTATATTTTAAAGAATACATTTATTTATTTAGACATTATTTTATATTGAGGATTTCAGTAGCGATATTTCCGATACTGAAATGTTTACAAAAGGAATTCACTTATTTGTTTGCATAATCTAGCTACCTAAAAATTCTCGAGTAAGTATTTCTAATGCATGCCTTGGGGAATTTATACCTTTGCAATGCAAGAGTCTAAAGTAAGATTTAAGAGTAGCGGCGGACATATATTTATTTAATTAAAATATTTATTTATGACTAAGGGCAAACATTTATTTGAGAGTGAATTACGAAGATAATGCAGAAGCAGAGTGATATATAGAATAATAGAATTGAGCAGAGGAACACGTGGTACGCTTTAGAAAGGCGATATGGAATGGCAGTATATTGAAACTGCAATGCCGCGAATGGGTTTATAAGAATGTCAGGCTGGTCTCTGCCCTGACCCGACGAAGTAAGGTGTCACATAAGCATAACCAGGGACAAGCGGTCCGTATCGCATTTTTGCCAGCTGGCTGCATGACGTTGTCAAGTCCTACGGGAGCACCCATTATGCCCGCTTGTGTAGGACTGGGGTTAATTTCAACCCTGAAGAATCCGGAAATTTCACGGCGGAATGGGTCATCGCGTCTCTAAAACGTAACACATGTATACTTATAAACGATTATGATAAGATTTAAGTGGATTTCTAATTAGGCCCTACATTATCAACATTTACTAAAGAACGTTGGTGACTCTCAAAGAAATGTAATTTTCTGGAATTATTCATGATGATTTAATATATACAAAACATATCTAAACTGGGAATGATTACAACTAATATGCCAGCCATTTGCGAAGTTGTAGACCCCTGCATTACAATAAATGAAGCATTGAATGCGTGTCGATTTATATGAAAGTTAAGTTATTAAAGAAAGTAAATATTAATGAAAATTTGACACTCATTCATTGTTTTAAACGATCATAGACTTAAACTTTGAAAATAGAGACAATTGTGAGCATGCAATAATTAAATAATAAATTTAGATAAAATGTAGATTTTAGAAATGCGCACCCCAGAAAGAGTGAGGTAAGCTAGATTATTAGAGAAATTTACATATTAAATTAATTATTCAATTTCGTTATACAAATGGTAGTTTTTACATTTTATAATTTAGATTAGTATGAAGAAGAGCTATAGCATATTATTAGAGTACTCTAGAGTTTGAACACAGACAGGTACCTGTTTTATAAGAAGTTTTCTGATTCCATTAATTTAGCAGAAAAAATTCACGAGTGGCAAGTCTTTCTTGTATTTAGATATTTCATTTAATTTCACAACAGCAGCAGCTTTTTCATTTATTTCAGGCAGCAGATCTTCATGGTGAATTTATGACGGGCAATGGAAAGTTCAGCATCCGATAGGCCCTCTCCCGATGGAGAATAATCTAGGTGCTTTACTCGGTCATACCTTGGCAGGAACAAATTATTTTTATATTTTTAGAGACTCTCAGTGATTGAGAGCAAAGCTAAAGTTTAAGTGAATGTCTCCAGCAAGTCTAAGATGGCCTCTTTTTTTATCTTGATCTTTCACATTTTTGTTAAGATATTTTTAGGTTCTATTTAATCTGCCCTGAGGATAATCAATGCATTTAGTTGGTTTTTAATTAAAGAAAGCTGCCGTTCTATTGTTTACATTTACTAATTATACTTTGGGGAATTTTTCTTTAATTAATCTAATATCTATCACTGACCGATGCTTTTAAATTTCAAAAACAAAAAGTGAACATAAGACTATTTTAACTTTTAATTAAATATTACATCAGATATTTTTAGAATTATTATTAAATGAAATTTAAACAAAGCAATAAATACGAACTTTATAATCCAAAATAAATGATTAAAATTATACAAAATTATATAACTAAAAGAAATCTAAATTATATTATTTTATCCCTATTTATTGCGTTTAATTTGAGATCGAAATGTGTGCGTGTTTATGCTGAATTCTACATATATTTATACATTTCTAAGATTGCTACACACACAATTCGATACCAAAAAGTTTAAATTTGGGCGGGATAGACCGGTCAGTGAGAGACGACAGAAAAA
This sequence comes from Epiperipatus broadwayi, assembly GCA_028023455.1. Classification (NCBI taxonomy): domain Eukaryota; kingdom Metazoa; phylum Onychophora; class Udeonychophora; order Euonychophora; family Peripatidae; genus Epiperipatus; species Epiperipatus broadwayi. The sequence continues at coordinate 2,070,841 of JAQFVV010012430.1, read as the reverse complement.
GGTGAAACTTAAGATTCGAATACGAATCTTACTGTTTCAATATAGACAGTACTAAGTTGTAGATTACTATTTTTGGAAAAATATTTTAATCTGTAGAATTTATATATTCAAGAAATTTATTAACATCTTTGCTTTTGTAATGATCTTCATTATAAATACCCATTAATTTATTTTGTAAACTTAAAAATCAAAATATCTACAAACTTTGAATTTCCATAAGAAACTTCAGGGAATTTTAAGTCATAGGTTTGTGATATTTTTGGATTAATCAATTTGAGAAAAAGTAAATTTGATAATTCTTAAAACAGCTCATCTATTTGAAGAAAAAGTCTCCTATATTTGATTTTTGTATTATGTACACTTTAATTCCAAGTCTTTATATATATATATATATGCACAGATATTTTGTTCAACTCATTTCAAAAATTTTCAAACTGATCATGTTTACAAGTCTGTAATTGCTTTTATAAACTTGTCATTTTTAAATATTTATTATTTGTGGTTTTATTTTATATTATATACTCTGTACTTGTGTGTGTGTAATTTTGTATTGTAACGTATTTTGTAATATATATGTAACTAATATTTTTTGTAAAAATTGTAGCATAAAATTTATTAATACACAAGTTTGGCACATACGCCTTTTTGCAGCAATCTTACTTTTACGATGAGTTTTTTTACGGTATCAAATTGCTAAAATAATTTTGGAATGAGACTAAATTGCTATTAAAGATTTGAAATTAGGACAAACATCATAAAAAAAATCTATTTGATCACTTCCTATAGATGAAATCAACCACAACTTTTTGCTGTGGCAAATATGTCAGACACCATGGACTCTGCATGCGAAATGAAGTCACTCACATAGGCAGAAGCTACGAGGGCCTCAACTTTATTGCTACAGCACAATAATAGAAGGCAAAATGCTTACGTAAATTTATCTATGGATAAAAATACAAATCACAGCGCAAGATTCCACAGATCAACAGTGAATGACTTGATTAATTTAGACATACTTATAGACACCCCTTAGGAACCTATCAACGTAATGGAGTAGGCCTGGTCAGAAGCTTGAGAAGAATCTCGGAGGTCTTCAGTCAAACAATACCAAAAGGCCTATATTTCTCATTTAAATGTTTTTTTATCAATCACTCGATTGTTCTATCACGGATATTAATTGCTCTCTTTACAATTTCCAAAAAATTTATTATACGAAGCGATTATAACAAACAACATGTGGGATTCTATACAACAGATTGGGGAACATTCTAACCCCAGATATATTGGCATTGAATTTTTTGAGGAAGGGCAGAGAAATAAATTTGAAAAAACTATTCTCACACTAAAAAAATGTGCTAGTCAAGATAGACGGAATAGAGAAAACTATGTGACAGGGATTATTAAAAACACCTACTTCAATTATTTCATTAATGACTTTACAAAGCTAATGGTACTTTTTGGGTCAGTGATATCCTTCCAACCTACATATTTAAGAGATATGCCTATACCAATACTAAGCAATAATTATCATTTTAAACTGCACCTAATTAAAAATATAAATCAAAATGACATCCCTTTGTAGTTAAGTAGAGATAAAAGCTGGCTGCTGGAGGGTCGCATTAGATCTTAAGATCTAGGCGCAGTGCTCTCAGATCCAAGGCTCCTCACTGATGAAAGCCACAAGCTAGAAACGAATCTGAGGATATTAGGCACTAGATAAGAGATTTTATGCACAAACCTTCTGGCATCCATTGTTACTCTGGCTTGCACTGGTGGCACTACTGCATGGAGAGTTCAGCCTCTGCATAAACAGCTTGTGTAAGCATAAGAAATGGTGATCATGTGAAAAATGAATTATATTGTTCAGAAAAAGTTAAGTAATTATTACATTTAACTGACAATATCATTAGTTAGTCAATCTTAGGAAGCAAAATATGGCACATTATTGATATTAAACCTTTAATTCAATAAGTTTGACAAAATATACTTTATTCTAAATAGGCAGTTCATTTCAAGCCAAATGCAAAGGGAAAAAAAAATTAAAAAAAAAAAAACTACTATCAAAAATAAATTATTTGCACATATTAACATCTACAAAACATATTTGTTTTCACTTATTACTTCTTTTTTTTAACCTTGAATAATATTTTCTAAAAACTCCAAAAAATTTGTATTTTATTTATGATTATAACAAAAACATTGATATACATAGCTCTAAGGTTTAGTAAATTCTTTTCTTTCAATGCACCACTCTATTTCCTTTTATTTAAAAACATAAAAAAGCTTAATTTTCAAATGGAGTTAGTTTTAAATAAATACTTTTTACCCCTCCCCTCCCCTTCCATTACTGAATGCAAGAAAATTCAAATATCGTGCACATAATTTAGACAATTTCCATTAATGGGTATTCTCAGTCTGATTACATATACTTGCTATGGGTAAATGTATTTGATAAGCTATGAATATATGTGTGGGCGTATATATATTTATTGAAGACTATTCTGAAGAACTTACTTAAATTTTAAAAATATTAATATTTTATTTCAATTCTTTAAAGCAAATGATATAAAAGGTCTCACTAAAATTTACGAAATACTCGAAAAAAAATAATTATAATGCAAATACAACTAATAACGGCTTTAAAAAAAAATGGTTAAGATTATATATACACCTGGGTCTCTTTTTACGCGGACTTATTTAACACGATTTTGAAGTTACGCGATTCGTGTTTCACCGGAAGACGAACTCCGATATTGCGCTATTACTTTAAATAATACATTTCGTGCACTTATGTTATATTGAAAGTAATAGCACATTATTGAAATTCGACTTTCAACTTAGTAATTTCAATATTTTCAGTGCTTTATAATAGTAAGATTTTATGCAATAATGAAATTAAAATCATGATTTTCACATTTCATGTATACACACATTAAATTTTACAAGATTATAATGTAAATTTGTTCAAACATTGTACGTATTAATTTTGCATTTTAAATCACATTCTGTTTTTGCTTTTTAAAAAAGAATGTAATTTTATTTTTAAAAGGTGAGTAATAGCAGTGGGCACAATTAAAATTGAAAATTAAAGACAAAAATAATAATTTAATTTTTAGTTGTTAGATTAATTACTAATTACGTTGTCACCAGAAAACCATTAATTAACACAACATGAGAGTGACGTTGGCGCTAGTTATATTTCATCTTGTGAAGAATCTGATTTTTTTATCAGTTTGCAAACGAACCTGTTTACCGGCAAATAGCGATAATAATTAAAACATGTATAAAAAAATATAAATTACTGTAAATTATGCATAAAAATATATTGTTTTGAATAAAATTAAATATTATAGTTAAAAAAAGTTTGTCTTGTATCAATTTTTTTCAAATTTGAAATTTTTTATTAAGTCATATTTTATTTCCTTATTTTTTTTTTTTTGCGCGAATTTTAAAGTAATTTTACGTTGGTGCTTTGCTTTTACGCGATTTTTGAAAAATCACAGTTCGTATCCCCCCTTTTTCAAGGTAAGTTACGTCTATTTTTGCACGATTTCGTTTGCGCGTGGTCAGGTGTAATATATTAGAAGTAAATAATTATAAACATCTTTATCAAATTAATATAACAGATGAAAACATGGAGTGTTATCAGTAAAAGTAAGTTAATATTAAAAAGAAAGTTCTACATAAACTGAAAAGGCTTTTAATAGACATATTCTATCACTTCTTAGTATGTGGATCTGAAACTTAACACTTGATAGAAATATATTATAATGTTGCATAGTATGCTGCTTCAAAGTATGAAATAAAAATACATTGGTTGAAATGACTAACAAATATTATACATATCATCGAAAAGAAAAATATGATCTCAGTGTGATCAATTGAATGGAACTGTTTTGCTATTACTGTCACTTTAATATTTGGATATTATTTGACATCAGCTCCATTTAATGTAATAGTAGTAAGCAGTTAATGGAATTTAAAGAGCTCATAAATTGTAGCAGTTCTGTCAATTTGAGTACACAAACTTCTTTCGAACTCTTGAGCAAAAGCCATTTGATTATATATTTTTTGGTGCTTGTCTTATAGATAAAGATGCCGTTGTATCGCGCCATTTTCATGCTAAAACTATAAAATATGACCATTCCCGGGCCGTTGATTATAATAATTATAATAAAAACAAAACAAAATCGTCTTTTATAAATATTATTTTTTATTAACGTATACAATTTAAATGATAATAATAAATGTAAAATAAAATCAACAAATTACAATTTGATTCATGTTTTTTCTATCGTATATTTTTTTAATTGTGTTATGGCTTTTTTTTATCAATTTTTTATCGAATATTTTTTTACTTGTGTTACGACTTTTTTTGTTGTTGTTGTTGTTTAACTAAAAAATAATAATCGTAATAAAAAGTAAAATTTCTTAATCTATTTTTTATTTTTTTAATCTTCGTTTCACTTTTTTTTTTTTTTACAGACAAAGAGATATTACGGCTATTTTTTACTTCAAACTGAATGACAATAAAAAGTAAAAGTTGTTACGGTTAGGTTTAGGGTTAAGTTTAGGGTTAGTTTTAGGGTTAGGGTTCTGTTGTTTGTAATGCTAAAATAAAATAATTCAAAATCGTAACCATACTCGGACAAAAGAAAGAAACTCAAACTTTTTTAAACAACAACAAACACATATAAATGTCTTCTTTACTTATTAAACATGTTTATAATATTTGCTTTTTATGAAATTTACAAAAAATTGTGTATATTTGTACTTTTCTTACTGGATATTTTTTTGGTACCACTCTTTTTTAATTCAAAAATATACACACGGTAGAATCTTCTTTGTCTCGTGGAATGTTACGAACAGTACGTTACTTGACGCGTTACCTAATTGCAACTCACTAAAAACATAGATATTTAACATTTTCCCAATTAAAACTTCAACAGAGTACATTGTAAAAAGTCTTAGAATCTATTACTTTAAAATTCTGAACATTTCAATACTTTAAAATAAAAAAAAATCCAATGAAAACAACATTTCCATCCAATTCAAATACAAACTCTCTCATCAAGCCGTAACTATTTTATAAACTGTGCGAATTCGGAAAATGCATTTGCTGCGATGCGACATACATGCTGTACTGCGACGCGACATAGTGGCCTGCATTCTGTAGTACAACAAAAAAGTTGTATTATAGAAAACGCTGGTTCGAACGTTTTGGCTGCGGAAACAGCATTTTTATGTGTTTTAGTGCGAAAACCGCGCCATAGAGCGGCGTCTTTAGCTATAAGATGAGTATCTATTTTTTCAGTTGACCTTCAAACTAAATGTAGAATCATTTATTTATTGAAAGAATTAAAAGATTGAAAAATGGAATTAAGATATACATATCATTAGATGGACAACTAATATTCTAAACTGGATTCCCAAAATTGAGAGGATTACAATGAGATGAATGGATAAAGTAAGAAAGCTTTCTGAAATGATGTGAAAAAATTAAACAAAAAAATTCACCTTCCACCTATAATGAATCTAAAATGTTTGAAATTGGTAATATATGTACTGCCCACATGTATATTCATATAAAATTTAATAACTGAAGTAAAAAATATTTCTTGTTATAGGAAATACAATAGAACATTTGGAAAAAAAACTGCAACCATTGTACTTCATTGCTGACAAAACTGTTAACTGTATAGTATAGTAAGTTCCACATCTTATCTCAGAATCTATTACTTTAATTATACCCTATCCAAAAAAAAGAAAAAAAAATTGTAAACAAAAAATTAAAAAAATTAAAATTTGTAAATTAATTAGAAAAATTTAAATTTTACATTTGTATGTATTACTTTCTGGTAGACAATGCATTTTCTTGCATCACATACTTTTAAGCAGCAGGCATTTTCTTGCATCACACATTATCACACAGTTGCACATACTCAAGCTGTTACAAAAATCTAAATTTGATTAAATTTTTTCACTTGTTTTTTCAAAAATTTAAGATTTCTTTTGAAATAACTTCAAAGCATAAATTTAGTGATTATAGCAATTCTGCAAAGTTTAAAAAAAAATTATATCATTTAAAAATTAATGTTAAAATTATTAAAGAAAAGAATGATATTCTCAACTCAGCTATTTGTATTAATAAAAAGAAATCATTCATTTATGAAATAATGAGAAAAATCCCGAACTAAAAAATTATCAAAGAAAAAGGAGTACAGTAATTAATTTTTTTTTTTTTTGAGGGAGTAAACACAAGTAAATAAATTACGCACTCTTATTTCAATAACTTTTTTATCATTGCATTACTTTATTTTTTTTAAAAAAAATAGTATTTATTCATAATTTTAATTTGTGAAAATACTGTAATCTTTAAATTAAGTTGTATTAAAGATATGTTTATACATATGTTAAAAAGTGTCTATCCTATATATACGTGTTAAAATATACTTTATATACTGGATAGTACAATAAAGAATATATATCACAAACTTCCATTATTTTATGACATCCATTACGAATTTGAAATAGAATATGACAAATCACAACATCCTATTATATAATAATTCCATATTGCTTGAAAGTGCATTATTCAAAAACTTATGTGATACACATACATAGGAATTTTTTGTTCTTCACAATAGACTGATTCAAAAAAAATAGTGTGATGATAGAATCCACGATACTGTTATGATATCGCCAATAATGTGCATATGGTTTTATAATAGTATTTACATTTATTATACATATATTTATTTAAACATAAAGATATGAATTAAATAAGCACAGAAATTAAAGTTTTACATGAAATAATAATAAACTTTAGTAATGAATTTTTAAAAAAGAATTGCAATGTTATGTTGAATTGCCTTTCTTTTTCTCATAATTTTGTCTTTAACAATCTTACTTTCTAAATTAAAACATAGTTGCAAAGTGAATCATTTTCTTTAGTAAAATGATGGATGTACCTTTTATTAGATTTTCAAATAACGATATTTTTCTGGATTTTCATTTTTACAAATTAAAAAAACTAGTATTTTGTTATTGTGTATGCAAATAAGCAGTTATATTATCATTTTAAAGCAGAAAACTTTTTTTTTCCTGATCTCATGATCTATATTAAAAATTAGTTTTGGGATATAACCTATCTAAATAAACTTTTGTTCAATTTTTATTGCTCTTATGCTTTTTACTTATCATGTCATACCACAAGCTCTAATGAACACAGATATGGTATTGCATTTTTAAATGACAATATGTATAATTTGTCAGCCTTTAATAATTTCTAATTTTAGGAATTACATTATTTACGTTTTTAATATATATAGAAAATGTGCTATGATACTATATTATTTCTAAAATAATATTTAAAATAATCATCATAGTTTTAAAATCACTTAGATATTTCTTTGAATTATCACATTGTGAAAAAGTATTATTTTATGAGTTTCTACATAAAATTTCTGTTCATGAAACGCTGAAATCTTTTATCATGTTCTACTATAATTCAATTATGATCATACAAAATCATGTTCAATGCAGACTAGATGATTGAAAACCACTATATATATTAAATTCATTAATTTTTTATAAAAACACAAACTTCATAAGAAATAGTGTTATTTAAAGTAAAATTTTATTTATATATTATACATATGTTGGTCTTTTTTAAATCAAAATTTATTAACAGGCTGAAGATAAAAAAAATTTGCCAAACCTCTCATCAATATACAAATAATTTTAAATCCTGTATATATATTTAAATTAAAATTTAAGAAAATGACTGGGTTTTAAAAAGCTGTTTTAGACATTGATCAAGAAGTTAAAAATATTAAAAAAATGTTCATCGTGAGCAAAAAGAATTTATTTCCTTTTTTAATATATACATAAAAAAAAATTCAATGTTTAATATTTTAAGGAAATATATTTTAATTAAATGAAAAAAGTGTTTATAAATATATAATATTAAATAAAAATAATCATAGGAATGTGAAATAAGACAAATTTCTTTCAATCTAATATGTCCCGTCCCCCCCATGAAAAGAATTGTAAAAAAATCTGTCAACATAAATATTTGTGCTTATCTTCTTTGTGCAAATATTGCAATCTGGACCAAACAGCTTTGCACATATTCATAAGACGAACATCATTGCAGCCTTCAGGAGATCGAGCAAATTTATACTGTTGTCTAAAAAAAAAAAATTATATCAATACTATAATCCAAAAAAAATGACAAAAATTTGTTAGAAAATAGTAAAATGACACAAAAAAATATATGTATGGAGCATCTTCAATGACATAAAAAATTATATTTTGTCAATTTTCAAATCAAATATTTTACTAATAAATAACACAAAACAAGGAGAAATAAATTTTGTTATCATTGGTACTTCTAATTTTTAAACAGTAAGTACTCTTACTCTATATCCTTAACTAATATCTACAATGATTAATACAAATGGAATTTAACCTTATTTGGATACCTGATATAAGTTGAAGTAAAACTTTAAAAAAAATCAAAAACGAGTGAATTAGTTTTGCGGGCTCCATTTTTATATATAAAAATCTAATCCTTTTCCTTTTTTCAGTACCATAATAAGTAATGTTAAGATAAAACAATAGTCAAAATCAACAATAAATTAAAAAAATAATTTTTAGCCTATTAGATATCTACATTATTATACATTATATAAATGTTTGTTTGTATGTATGTTTGCTATTTCTAACTCAACAAAAATTGCATCAAGCTTGATGAATTTTGCATGATTTTCTTTCTTTCTTTATTTTTATTTTGCGGAGAATTTTATAGACTAAGAATTTTTTTGCTTTATGGTACTTAATTATTTTAAAAACTTTAAATAATTTGCAATATAAAAATGCATCAGAATTGCAATCATTTTCTAATGATGTCATAAAAAAGCAAAAAGAGGATGGCCCTTATTAAAAAATTACAGATGAAAAATTTTTTGCCATTATATTAGTGAATTTGATCAATTTTTAGGATTTGTTTAAATATATTTTTCACATGAAAAACTAAATTTAAAAAAAATAAGTAAATGAAAATTAATTAATTTATCTGTTTCATAAACAATGCTAAAATTTAAATCATTCAAATATTTATTGTCTTTAAAAAAAAAAATTAAAACTATTTTATTTTTACAAATAATATTGTTCAATAGAATGTATAAAACATTTATTTAAATAATATTTTATAACAACCTTGCCTTCATACAAACATTTAAATAATGAAAATTGTCATTTATGATTTCCCTTTAAATATATTCTCAGGTAACAGAGTAAGTTTTATAATGGCTCAGAATTTTGTTTATATTCCACCTACAAATGATAAATTAAATACATGATACATTTCATAAAGAATGTTAAAATTTACATTATTCAAATAATTCTTGTCTTTATAAAAAAAATTAAATAACATTGATTATCAATATACAAAGCATTTCTTTATATAATATTTTAAAACAGCTTTACCTTCAAATAAACATTTGAATTGGACACCATATAAATATGTAATCTATTAAAATTGTTTTACTTATATAATATCAAAAATGGCGTAAACAAGGAAGACCATCCAGGGCATGAGCGATGCAATTAGTGAATGTATATAACATTTAATTTAATTTATAAAGGAATAAATCTGTTTAAAAAAAAAATTTAAGGAATGAAGAAATGATTAAAGATAGAAATGGGAAGTTAGTAAAAAAAAAAAATACACTCACTGAAAAATAGGAAGATTATGTAAGTAACATATAAGACCAAAATAATGAACTTTTAAAAGGACATTTGTAGAAAAGAATGAAATAGATTGTGTAGTGACGATGAAAGAAGTTGCAAAAAGTTTGGTGTGTAGATGTTTGAAAGGATTGATTTATATTGTAATGTACTGCAGTTTACAATTCAATAGAATGACCAGTAGTTTTTCTTTCAACATTAAGAATTTTCTCTTACAAAAATATATAATTCAGAGAAATATAAAGATTTTGGAACAATTAACTTAAATAACTATATAACTAAGATATTTATGAGGATCTTAAAAGTAGTTTTTTATAGTTTGGACAATTCCTATATAAAGAGTAATTCATCTTTACAAAAGATGAGGTGCACCTCAAGTGATGACCACTGTTATTGGTGTGTGTGTGTGTATATATATATATATATAAGCTGCATACATGGCTTTGTTCATGTTAGTAGAATAAAAGAATGTAATATAATTTGATAATTAAAATATACATAAATAATATTTACATGAAATAATAATACCAGTTATCAATAGCAAGTAAAAATGACTATTATAATGCATTTTTATAAACAATGTTGTAGATCATTTTTAACTGCTGTTGATAATTTGCATATTATTTCACAAGCTGTATCCATGGCTTTGCTCGTGTTAATAAAATAAAAACATAATGTAGTTGATAATTAAAATATATTTAAACAATATTTACATAAAATAATAATACATGAGTTATCAACAGCAATTTAAAATGATCTATAACATTGTTTATAAAAATGTGTTACAATAGTAATTTTTACATACTGATTGTGTAAATATTATTTAAATATATTTTTAACTAACTGTACCCATGGTTTACCTCACATCAGTAGAATAGAAGAATATAATGTAGTTGATAATTAAAATATATTTACATAATATTTGCATGGCATAATAATATGAGTTATCGATAGCTGATAAAAACGACTATTGTAATGCACTTTTATAAATAATGATATAGGTCATTTTTAATTACTGTTGATAACTTATATATTATTATTTCATATGAATATTCTTTAAATATATTTTAATTAACAACTATATTATATTACTTTATTTTACTACCATGAGCAAAGCTGTGGCTACCAGTTGGTTTAATATATATTTAAAATCATTCCCATATCAATATATACTGATAATAATAAGAAAATAGCTTTAAATCTTCATATATATATATTAAAATGAAAATTTATGAGAACACATACAAAAAGATATATTATCCAGGTTCATTTATATATAATTAACAGAACTATTATACTGATATTTCAGTTGGATCACATCTCTTATCAAGTGAGTAAGAATGGTATTTTAAAAATCATCTTAAAAGTATTCCATGCAACAACACGTTTAATGAAATTTAAGGTTTGTGCAATAAAATTAAAAGTAGGTTATTAAAATATGAAGTAGACAGTGGCGGAAAATGAGAAAATCGATACAAAATCCATAGATGTTGAGATTAATGGATTTTTTCCCTCCAAATGAAAGATAATTTACATGTATCATAGTGATGATTATCTAATCTGCTAGAATTCTGATATTTGATAAATCTACATTAAGACTAATTCCCATAATGTGGAAGGAGAGAGCTGATAATAAAGAATGCTATTTTATTGTATTAACATGTTTATCTTTCCGATTATTTATACGACAATTACTCATATGCACATATGGTGTTTCATAAACTTCACATAGGATTTCACAAAATCCCTGAATTTCAAGAACTACTGAATCCTTAAGAAGTGAACAAAATGTTACCAAAGTTTTGATTAGCAGATTATGCTGTTCTTATGTTACAGCATTTCAGAATGTCATATAATGTGGGTAGTTTATATATATATATATGTTAAGGTTGAAGTGATTAATCGTTTTGTATTAATAATTACCGGTTATTATTAATAACCAAACAAGATGGTCAAAGTGATAAATTTTAAAATAATTATCACATGAACCGGTAGTTATTAATAATTCTCAACTGTCAACGTAAATTTAATAAATTTCAATAACGTTAGGTTCGCGACTGTCAACAGTAAATTTAACACATTCCAATACCATTAGGTTCATGCCTATGTTAATACATTTCAATGCTGTTATGTTTGCAATCAAAATTAAATTTAATACATTTCCACATGTTAGATTGGCAGCTTTTCCATATTCCAGAGGAGAGGAGGAGTCATATTGTTATGTTTCTGCTAACCACTCACTTAGTGCTGATTACTACATTATTGGAAGAGATTGTTTTTTATTTATGTCTATCATTAGTGTGGTTGGCACATTGTTTTTACGTTTTCATTAATTTTACATTAACCATAAACATAATGGAGGTTTTAGATATAATGAAATGAATAATTTGAAATTGAAAAAAGAAAAAATCATCAGATATTTACAAGAGAAGAATATTATTCATTTTGATTTAAAGTTAAAGAAAACAAAGAGAAGTTTTCCAGGAAATCACCTGCAAATATGTTATTGTAAAAATTGTAAATGTTGAAAAACTCATTGTATTAGTTTAAAAATGAAAATGAATCAATTATATATAACATTTTTTTGGAAGAGAATTTTCAATTAATTCGGGACATCATATCTGGTAATGCTGGGCAAAACGGGATGATGAAAGAGCTTAAGGCAAAGTATAAGACCACTACCGTAGAAATTCTTGTTGCACTTTATGAACCCTGTCAAAAGAAAGCAAGCATTCCAAAAACAGGGCTCATTATGAAACCAATTAAAAGCAGTCAATTCAATTTGTGATCTCAAGTTGATCTCATAGACATGCAATTGCAAGCAGATGGGGATTATAAATTTATAATGGTTTATCAAGACCATCTTAAAAAATTTGTTCAACTAAGAGCTTTAAAAACAAAACGTGCCAAGGAAGTTGCTTACCAATTATTGAATATATTTACAATATTTGGAGCACCATGCATCTTACAAAGTGACAATAGCTGAGAATTTGCAAACAGAATTATTAAAGTCTGCAGAATGTGGGATGAACTTAAAATTGCTCATGGAAAACCAAGATATAAACAGTCACAAGGCTCAGATGAAAGAGTAAATCGAGACCTTGAAAATATTATCTACCTGGTTTGAAACAAACAATACAACCAAATGGTCAGAAAGATTAAAATTCATTCAATTTATAAAAAATAGAACCAATCACTCTGGAATAGACCGCAGTCTCTGTGACACTATGATTGTTGTAAATCTAGAATAGATTTGAAAGCATAATTTCCAATTGAAACTTTATCAGAAATCACTAGTGAAGAAGATCTTGAGATGATATTAAAAGATCAATTAAATTGTAATGCTGAACTCCAGAGAATTGCCTCAGAAGAGGATTATGATTTTACAGCAGAAAATAATGACAATATGGAAGACTTGCAGTTAGTGTTAGTCAAATCATAGATCAACTATATTTTTCTGAAATATTTCCAAATGACATAGGAGATAATAAAGGAAAAAATATTGGCAGCATTAAAATTAGTGAGGAGACCAAAGAAGGTTTTTCTTCCGCACTTGATAAAATCTGTGAAAAAAATCCAAGCTTGAAACTCTGCTAAAACAGTCTAAATAAACAAGCTGAAAAAATGTTGACTTTCAAAGACTAAATTTCCAATTGCAAATGTAGAAAAATGCATTCGGATAAGAATCCCAGGTACAGATAAGGTTAAATGTGATAACTGGAATATTATTACTGTTATAATGTCAATTAAAAATAATAACATACAAACTCGGTATGAAATATGGCATTTTAAACAAATTGGGTGCCAGGAATAAATTTACAGTCTGCAAAGAAAATTTTATTTCAATTAATGATGTCCCAGATATGGAAATAAGTTTAAGAGAGTGTGCTCGGAGGAATTCCAGTTTAGGCGGTCAAGGATTCCAACATTGCAATTGCACAGATGATTGTGACTCATATCGCTGCAAATGTAAAAAATCAAAAATTCTTCGCAATTCTAAATGCCACAAAAGCTCTTCCTGGAAAAATAAAGTTTTGCAATATTATTTTATATATAAATAGTTTGTAATTGTTTGTAATTTTATAAAAATGTAAGTTTTACCTAATTAAAGTTTTCCTATTTGTTTTGTATTCCTTATCTATATAATTTTATCATAATTCAATTAATACAACAATAAATAAAAAATCACTAAATATTAAAATAATAAATAACAAATACAGTAATATTAAACTATATATTTTTATTATATTTACCAGATGCCTACTGGTGATTATTAATAATTACCTGGTCAATGCGATTTATATATACAGAGTATTATTTATCATTTTGACCAAAGTATCCTACTAATTATTAATAATGACCTGGTCAATGTGATTTTTATGTATTTTTTATCACTTTGACCAAAAGACCCTATAATTATTTATAATAACTGATAATTATTAATGATAATGGGATTTATTATTTTAACTTTAACATAAATACTGTAAGTTCAGCCAAGATATGATGAAACTATTTCAATTAAATATAAGGAAATAGATTGGCACATTTGTATATTTAAACAATATTTGCTTTAATATGATGATGAAGACCACTATACAGCCCCTATTTACAATACCTGACTAGATCATAAAGAACATAATTTACTCATGATGAATGGACATGGAATAAATATTTAGACCAGACAAGATTACAAATAAAGATGTTAACACACTATTAAAATCAATAATAAAACTATAGTTCATTATAAAATATAACTTTCTTTTTTTTTTTACAAAACCATTTCTACAATCTCATATATATTATTGTTTTAGTTCACACACGGGAAGGAAAACAATAATTATTTATAAAATGTCCAAGGTATCTTTGATTAATTTTAAATGTTAATCTCAATTGCACTATAATACTTTCATGATAGAGTACATTTGCTGTACAGCAAATCCCTGATCTCTAATATATTTAAAATATAACTCTGTATTCCGAAAATCTCACAAATATAAGACATTTATTTAACTCAAAAATTTCCTAACATAGACACATTCATTTCTCTAATATAACTCTTAGGAATAGCCACTTCAGATCCAAATCCCAATTTAATAAAATTACTATTTCTACAGAGTTAGCTCTTTTAAGTCCTATTCTTAATTTAACAGAACAAAATCTGAATGAATTCCATATAGTTCTAAAAACATTTAACTATTTGACAATAAACAAACAACTGCATATATAACGGGTATTGTACTTTTACAAGCTCACCTACACAAAATCTAATTCACAGCAATAAAAGAATTAAATTACATATGAATGGATTCAATCTCAATTTAAATAAACTTTAACTTAAAATTATACCTTCCATTATTTTATTTTATTTTTAAACACAAAATTTCTAAAAAATAATGTTTGGTTAACATGTATATTAAAGAAAAGTTCTTTTCAAAATGTTAACATAATCCTATATATACAATATGGAATGAATTTCTCTTTTTTTTTAATAAAAATCTTTTTTTTTTAACTTCAGCTGCATCAAAATGTAACTAACTTTAAATAAAAAAAAATATGTTTCGTAGTATTTTTCTGGAAAATCTCGACACACTTTGCAATCAGTGTTCATTTGGGGGGAAATTTTTTAGTTCAAGTGTCAATTTTCTGTGGTCAAATGAAAATTCAATTTGTTTGTTTGAACACGATTAATTATTGTTATTTACTACAGTGTAAATAGCATATATATATTGTTTCTTGTTAAACAGCCACTCATTATACATCGCTTGGTGGCAGTTTCTGTACAAAAACACAGAAATATGCCATTTACGTGGCCGAACTTATGGCATATAGATCAGTTCTGTTCATACTAGCCATTAGCAGGCCTAGATGGCCCACTGATATGCTTCGGGATACTATGCAAATAGCACAGACTTCACAGATCGCTACCGCATGATGTGAGGGTGTATGTAATTCAACTGGCCATAACTCTTTTAATGTACATTCAAAGTAATGATCTTAGACCCTAGTTGACATTCTATTAGATATTAATATTTGTAAGCCCACCCCTGCGCTTCCTTACACAGTTTGGAAAGTGAAAACAATTGCAAAAGGATAGGGCCAAACACCATTTCCCAGAATTCATGCAAATAGGCACATTTTCATGAGAAGAGCTAAGAGACAAATCGTAAGCTTTGCGCTGAAATTTAATTTAGTGGAATTGAATTTAATTCGGGTTGATTACTTTGTTAATCAAGTGTTGTTGTTTTTTTTTTGTCATTTTGTTTAAATGTTTAATTTAGTATTAGAAGAATAGCGTACATTTTTAAATATAAAAAAAAGTGTTTTGTTTTGTTTTTGACATTTAATGTAGAATGCTAAGAATAATGTCAACTTGTCTGAGGTTGCACATTGTTTTGCAAATAATAAGGTTGGTTTGATCAGAGTAATGCATCTTTTTCATATTCCAGCCCTACGTGCTGCAATTTAATTGAATGGAATTTCATTTAATTCGGGCTGATTAGTTTGTTAATCAAGTGTTTGTTTTTTTTTAATTTTTGTTTAAATGTTTCATTTACTATTAGAAGAATAATGTACATTTTTAAATAAAAAGAAAAGTGTTTTGTTTTGTCCTAAAACATTTTTGCACAGAAACAGTGCCACCAAGCAATGTACAATGGTTATTTAATAAGAACTGTATATTTTATGTGTTTTTATAAATCTTATTTAATAAATCATAATTTAGTGATTGTTTTATGCATCTGTAAAGTAACATTTGGGGATTTATTTGGTACTTTTTATTCAATATATTTTCAGGGGCCGAAAACATGTAGTTTTTAAGATAAAAACATTTTTGCATGTTCATGTCAACCTGTCGATAATTTTGTAAATCTTGTGAAAAGTGTATCCATTTTGGTTATGTCTTTTTAAAAACTATTTCTACACATTTTTTTTGAAATTGATTGAATTAAATGTCAAAGCATCATCTGCGTACGTGTAGATTTCATAGAAATACATGTATATCTGATATAATATTTATTTTTTTGTCCTTTTTTAAAAATATAGATCTTGAGTACTATTCCTGCAATGAAGAAAAGGGCTTTCCACATTTGTATCAATGCATTGGTAACTTTGTAATGTTTGATAATTTAGTAAATGGTTGCCAAAATAACAACATTAAAAAGTTACAAATGTATTGATACGAATGTGAAAAGGCCTCATAGCTTCTCTTCGTTGCAGGAATAGTACACAAATACCCTTTTTTTAATAACAGTTATACTTTCCATAATGCACAACTGAATTCAAATATGCCAGCTCTACAATAAAACACAGAGTTAACTTATAAAATTATTAAGAGGCAAATATGTCACATTATTAAAATATTATTCATCAAATAAAACTAATGTCATGAAAAACTTCTCAATGATTTTCCATTTGTTACTCAAGCAATGATGTACATTAAGCAATATCCAAAAAAAGCAATATAATAGGGCATAATGAAATGCTAATAAATAAATAATTCCTCAAACAATACAATACTCAAGAATACTGATATTTTTGACATTTTATTACAGTTTATAATATTAATTGCTCATGGCAGAATACTAAGAAATCCTTCTTAAAACTCATATGGTGTCTAAATTATAATTAAACATTACAAGCATAAAGCTAAACTAGTCAATATAAAATCAAAACTACCCCAAATCTAAAATTAAACCAGACCAGCATAAAAATAATATTAAAACACAACCTAAGGTTTCACTGCCACAAGCAGACTTCTCAAGTGTAAAGAACTACAAAAAACTACACAATGTATATACTATTAAAAACTACCCACAAATCCATTCACTTCCCATCCACCCTTAATATTAAAAGAACTCTTAAATAAGTTAATTGCTTGTAGCAGTGAAACCTTGGGTTGTGTTTTAATATTATTTTTATGCTGGTCTGGTTTAATTTTAGATTTGGGGTAGTTTTGAAATTATAATTAATATTCTTTTTCAATATAAACATACATTGTCAACTTTACACTTTACCTTTAAATCACTCTATGTATATTAAACACTGATCATATATCAAATTCACACTATAATGATAACAAAACATAAATTATTTCCATTCTTAAACTTTAATTAAAATAAGTTCTTAATAACTTATATTTTCATTTCTCTCTTTAAATATGCTGCATTTAAGTAAAATAAGATCGCAAGTAGTTTTCTTTTTGCTACTTTAAATATCTCTATAATCTTTTTAAAGATTAATTAATCATACAGTTATTTCATATTGAATTAATAATAGTATTCATTTCTAAAACTGACAGTGTTTCTTTTTTATTTTGTAGTCATTAAAATAAAAAATTGTATTACTTTAAATATGTCATAAATGAAAGCATTGAATGTTTTGTAAAGTCATTGGATGAAACTTAAGTAAAAATACACTAATCATATTTTAATTCTATAATCAGTATTATATACTCTCTAATGAATAAACTCTATTGTACATTTTTAAAGTGAATGAGGCCATTTTATTTTCAGAAGACAGCTTTAATGAAGTCATTATTCTATGACATCATCAATCTTACAAAATGATTGCCATTGAAAAAATGATGGTTGTTTTTTTTTAAAAAATAAATTTCACATTTTTTTTAATAGTGAATAATCATTTGTAAATCAAAATAGTGGATACAAATTGATATTGGTCGCTACAGCAAAACCTTGCATAAAGATTCATTGCTAACCAGGGTTTTTGTATTTTCACGTATTTTTGGCAAATTGCAAGTAATTTCTTTTTAAAAATTCCATTAAAATCTGCCAAATGCAAGCAAAAAAAATCCTTTGTTATGGGATATCGAATTTAAAAGAAGTCATTTTCTGTCTGTGTAAAACTAAATATGATAGTTAGGAAATAAAGATTTCTAATTTTAGTTTATTTAAAGACTACAATTTATAATATAAAATATAAATATTTAATTTATCTTCAGGATATTATTTAAAGCATATATATAATATAGTCAACAATAATAATAATATATGAACAAAATCATTTCAATTTGTAGTTAAATGTTGGAGTATTTTCACAATCTATTTAAATTGTTAAATGTTTCTAGAAAAAAATCAAATATACTTCTTAACACACAAGTTATTACTAACATCAAATAAAAAATAAGGAATGCTAGATACCATATTGTATCCATACATATCAGGGATAATAAATAAACTAAAAAAAAAAATCTATAAACAATAAATCAAAATAATTTTTCAAAGCGCAATCGGTTACTTCAAGGAATCTTAACTTCTACAAAATCTAAACTTAAAATATGAAAAAATAAGAACTGTATTTATGAAATACCATGTGAGTGTGGAAAGACATATAAATAAAATTTGCTATCCTATTGAAAATGATTAAAAGAATAAATAAAAATAATTACAAAGAAAAAAATAAATATAACTAAATAACACACCATACATATTGAAGCAGATAATTCAAAAGAACAATTTAGTGAGGGGGAGAATTAAAAAAAAAAAAAGTATTAAGCTATTTAACTCTTCTTTGACATCATTAATTCATTTAATTTTGTTATAAAATAGATAAATAATAGTTGGTTCACTCAAAACATGACAATTGTATATTTTCCAATGTCTTAGGAAAACATTTCTCATAAGAAAAAAAGTATTTGTGAATTAATTTAAATAGTGTGATTTTTTCTCCATTAGATAGGAAGCCTGGTCATAAGAAAAATGGGAGTTTATGTTTGTCTAGAATAAATGTAAACACACACCCACAAATCAATATATTTATTGTTTTATTATAAAAATATATATTAAATAATATTAATGATTAATCTTGATAATAATAAAAAATTAAAAAGAAAATATTAATATATTATAAATATTATTTTTTTTTAAAAAAAAAAAAATTAATGTATAAATTTTATTTATTTTCTTTTTATTTTCAGTAATCAGTTTTATTGAGTAGAATGCTATATTGGAACACTGAGAGTGAAGGCTGAGAAAAAATTATAATTTTAATAGAATGTTTTTATGAGAAATGCTAAAATAGAATAATCTACATTTGTTTACTGAAAAGTAATAGAAAAGTTTTGTCTTCAGGACTGATAATAAAACAAAGACATTTTTTATTGTGAATTTATGAACAAAATAAATTTCTAAATAAAAGGAAGAAAGGAACAGAAAATCTGCTGCTCTCCTATAAGCTGGATTTTCAAGGACCTGGAGGAATTGATGACTAACTTAAAATTTGTACCGCTCTCTCACTTTATAATTGATTATATAATTATTCTAGCATGGAAATAATGCATATATTAGGAGACGCTAATTAAAATAATTTTTTCAATCAAAGCAAAAAAAAAAAGAAAAACATGGCATTAGAAATATCACTTTTGGATCTTAAAAGGCAGACATTAGACTTCAGAAAAATGGAGTAGACAATTCTTAATAGTACAATTAATAAAAATAAAAAATAAAACGATACAAATGGCACCATTATTTTTATTTCAAAATATTATTAATGGTAAAGTTAAATTTACTATATTTCTAACATAGCATTTCATTTTTTTAAAACGATTTTTCTTTTTTAATCAATTCTAAAAATAACATTAAAAAATATAAACCTTATTTAAATAAAAATATTTTAATTGTTTTTGTTAATATATATATTTGCAGATATATATAAGTTCAGAAAAAATTGTGAAGTATAAACATAAATACTTAATAGTTTTATATTTGTATATTATATTTATAGTTTTCTAAAAGCATAAATAAATGTGAGAAGAAAATACAAGCCTATATAATATCAATAACAAGTATACATATATTGAAATTCAGATAGTAGAATAAGAATATTACTCTTTGAGTAAAATCGACTTTATTTCATAAAACTAGGCAATATTTTTTTATAGAGACATTTGCTTGTCATGATCTTATGATTTATTTATTTACAGTATTTGATATGGTCATATTAAATATTATATTAGAGAATCGAGATTGCAATGTTTTATATATTAGTTAAAACAGATATATTATTATATATGTTGTATAAGCTTAGAGAAACAGCCACTTTTCCATTTTAACAATAAAAAAATTAAATGGCATGACAAGGCAAATATTTTATATAATATTTGGGGCATATTCATCCAGTGTAATTTATAAAAAGTATTATAATTATTAATATAAGTTTGAACTATTCATATAATAATCCTGCCCAAGTTCATAAGTGAAATATTTAAAAAAAAAACATATAATATAGATGACAAGCAAATATACATAATGAGCAATTAGAATGCATGGTAAAAATTATTATCTTACAAATGTGTATAATTTGAGTAGTGTTAAATAGATTTATTTGATTCTTATATAAATAATTTTTAAATTATTTATTCATTTCTGCAAAAGAATATCTAAGTAAAATTTTAGATGAAGAAAATATGTAAACAAAAATTTTAATGTAGATAAACTGAGAATGTAAAATGCTGGTCATGTAAGATATTTATTTATTTAGGTTAATCATTAACTAATTTTGTATTCTATTTTGATTTAAAATTATATTATTAATATTTATATGGTAGTCCCTATTCTAATTCATTAATTTATTTTATTTTGGGATTGATGAATATCTGTAAGTGCCAGATGTTCTGATGGGTTTATAATATAATTTCATCATATGTTTTTTTATTATTGCCAATATGACAATCAAAATTCATCTCATGATCTGTAATTCAGGTGTGTTTGCCTTGGAGGCTAATGTAATGAGGTAAGAAAATGTAGCAGCATTTGTATTGGGTAAATGTCCTTATTGGCATGGTGCTTATCAATTAGAAATGGTTGCAAGTTATGATCAATAAATAATTTCAGATTAATAGATGAGATTTTATATCCTTCATGGTTTTTGGTATATAAAAAACGAATAATGTTATTTATGGGTACCCAGGCATTAAATTTATTTGCCATTATATAATTTGGCTTTTCCAAATGTAGGGTTTCAATCTTTAATTTGTACCTATTTGCCCTATCACGGAAAATTGGCCTCTACCTTCCCCTCCATTTACAGTATATATGTGCCAGTGAACATGTTTGATTGATAAAATATAAAAAATATTGGGCAGAGACAAAAAAAATAAAAATAAGATAATCTAAAGAAGCTGCTTGACAATGGTAAGTAACTCTAATAGTCAATCTAGTGTAGTAATCTGTTTAGAAACTGTTCATTAACCTTATCCATAGGCAAAAAAGAAAAAATCATAAAGATTCCCATAAATAAGTATATAAAATTTCGGTTGTTTTCTCATCCCTGGTGTTCGCCTCGAGATGTCGTTATTTCTAGGTAAATTCCTAGAAATATACCGTTTCACCGGCATTCACCCAACAAACGAGGAAATTTTCTATGCTATAAATGCAGAAAAAGAGTTCTCACATTATGTTAGGTGGCGACAGAAACCAACACAAAGAGATTTCTTTCTATGATAAAACACAGAAAGAGTTCCCGATGTCGGCTGCCGGTTATGGCTTTTTTTTTTCTATGCTAAAAGCAAAGAGAAATGCCTTTATTGGCTGCCATAGTTGATTTTGTTATTCATTTTATCGTAATCTTCGAATATCTATTATCTCTGTAGTTTGGTGTGAGAGTGTGTGTATTTGAGTCAGGCGTAGTTTTTTAAAATTTGATTAGACATATTTTTTTTTTAATGTGATGTAACTTACTTTAGTGTTGTAAATTTATTAATAATGACGTGAAGCTTCCATGAGGAATGTGTAACCCTCAAAAAGTTATTTGAAAGGGTACACGCCAGCATTTATTTGATAATCACGCAACAAATAATGTTCTCGTGAGAATTCGTTCAATAACAAGTAAGATGGCCGCCGTGGCAATTGCCATCAACTGAAGCCAGCACTGTGGCGTATTTGCAAAAATAAAAATATCCTGTTGAAACAGAAAAAGTGTCTTTGTGGTGAGGAAATGCGAATTCATGCTAATAAAGATCTGTTATGTCCGCCAGTTCTATATAATACTCGCTGATGAACAATCTATGCAGTAAACCAACCTTGCCCTGCCTATATATGCATACAAGAATCCTCATCCCTGAGACTAATGCCGGTAGAATAAAGATTTAATTACAATACACTAATATCTACATATTTACACAAATACATTAAAACAATCATTATACATTTAGATCAACAAAACCCGAAGGTATACCAAAATGAGATGAATAAAGATCTATGCGACCTACTTTATAGTCCCTATTATGCTGACTCTTGGATGTTCGGAGGCCAGCAGTCCGCTACCGTGCTAAATAAGCGACGTTCAGTGCCTTTCACAGTTCATCTGCATCGGGTAGAACTCCCAGTTTGCTGACGCTTTACACTTGCCCTCATTTCGCCAGTTCTGAATATTTCTGGATTTGATTGGTCAAATTTTGTCCGTCCGTCCGTCATGGTCGGATCAATCCCTCCCAGTGTACTTGCAGAAGCAGATTTAGACTTACCTTTTACTTTGATTGATTACCCCTTTTGTAGCCCGATTACTTTTTAATTAATTATTCAACTTGTTGATCTGCAAAATTCCTTGGTTAATTAACCTTCCTATCTCAAAGGATTTTTTTTTTTTTTTGCTGTTTTACAAAATAACACAGCTATTAAAGTCTAAGATGATTTTAAATTAACGAAGTTTTTTTTTTTTTTTAATCTTCACGTACATATATATAACTTGCGTATGAATATGCAACAATTTTTAAATTAACGAAGTATTTTTTTTTTTTATCTTCACATATATATATAACTTGCATACGTACATGCGACAATTGATACACGTACATACGATTCAATATTAAATCCCCATATACAACATTTACTATTATTATTTTGTGTGTACTTTAATTATACACCTACATAACAATACTTCCCCCAAGTTCGACGATTATTTGTTAGTCTTCGAACTTAACATAGAATCCTTTAATTAAATATTTGGGAGGGTTTATTTTCCTTTTGAGTTGTTGCCGTGAATTATTTTCCAT
Organism: Epiperipatus broadwayi; assembly: GCA_028023455.1. Taxonomy (NCBI): domain Eukaryota; kingdom Metazoa; phylum Onychophora; class Udeonychophora; order Euonychophora; family Peripatidae; genus Epiperipatus; species Epiperipatus broadwayi. Next base: position 2,047,083 of record JAQFVV010012430.1, on the reverse strand, counting down.
TTGTAGTGATGTATATGTATCATTAAAACATACACAAAATCATAATAGTAAATGTTGTCTAAATTACATTACTTTTTATAGATTTATAATTACGTATTGCTTTTTAATAAAATGATTGATTGACACTTGACAAAAAATACCGTAACTTTAAAAAGACACACCTAAAGTCAAAAAAAAAATTAGAAAAACACCGTAACTTTAAAGACACACACACAAACTCAAAAAACAATATAAGATTAGTAAACATTTACTTATTACGTATTGCTTTTTAATAAAATGATTTATTTACTCTTGAAAAAAATACCGTAACTTTAAAAACACACACATAGTCAAAAAAAAAAATTAGAAAAAAACACAGTAACTTTAAAGACACACACAAACTAAAAAACAATATAAGATTAATAAACATTTACAAAAATGAAAGACTAACATCATATAATAGTATTAGTTACTAGAATATTTTATTAGAAGTCTAATAAATCAAATCTTTTTATATCAAATCAATCACACAGGTCCAGCCCCGGAATCGTTATATGTATATGTTTTTGATTAGCATCAACGCCATACCGCGGCAAACACCGGGATGAGAAAACAACCAAAATTTCTACTGACAGTTGCTTTTGATAGAATAACCTATCTAATTGATTAAAATATCATAAATTCAGAATTCATAAATCTAAAGATCATCATTTCAGTACCTATGCTACATCTCATTGGTTAGTTCAGCAACACTTAAAACATTATATTCATATCAGCCTGTGTATACAATTGAATGTATTTTGAAAAATATAACAAGTTTGAATATATTTAAGAGCATTTAATAATGCAATTGGAAGATGGAAATAATTTTAATATATAACTATAAGTAGAATATCATAACAAATCTTCAATCAAAATCATTTTACATTTTTTATATGAATTTCAAACATAATACAATATAATTAAACAATGATTATGTAATATTTTAGAACCAAAATTATTTTATTTATCTGAAAGTTTGTAATGATGGCATTTTATTTGTAATTATATGTTGAATTATTTCATCATCTAAAATTAATTGCTAAATGACCTTAAAAAAATTAAAATTTTATTTAAACTTTTTAAATACATTAATCTATTAGTAATAGCACATCGGTAAGTATATAACAAAATTCTTCAAGTAGTATTATTCTCTTCTTCGAATATATCTAGGCTGATCAGTGACAGTACTAGCATAAGAACAGAACCTGGGACCTTTAGATTTATGAGTAATGAATTTAAAGTGATGCTCTAACCAACTAACTATTCTATTAAAGGCAAGAGCTAGTAGAAATTTGATACACATCTATGAGAATCCACTTGATTTATTCCTTTTTTTTTTGAATGAAAGGTTAAAGAATGATTTCCATTTCAAATTAATTATCTGACTAAGATGAATTATAGAAGTGATTTGCCATTATCATGGGAACAGCTTTTTTAAATTTTCTTCTTTTTACTTTTTTCTCTCTGCCCAATATTCCTGTCTTTCCTCAATCAAACATATGTTTATTGCTACATGCATAATTTGTAACTTTAAAAACATCTGTTTTTTCATTCTTTAATTAATCATTACTTTTGTGCTCTTTTACTCATTTTCCATGGGCTGGTTGTTTTCACCAATATGTGTTTCCAACAGATATCAAATTCTTCAAAAATATCTTGATCAGTTTATCTAACTCATCTACATTTTTGAGTTACACACAATAACAAAATAATTTCTGTTTAGAGTTGATTGATAAACAATTCAAAATTGATTTCATATAAAGATATGACAATTTAATTCCCGAATGGCTGTGTTGTGTCACCCATGATTTAACTGCACTAAAATCACACAGGTATTCATATTTGAACATGTTTAAGGTAACGTGAGTAAATTTTAAACTGATAGAACTAGTTCTTAGTTAGCTATTGAAAAGATATTAAATATCTATGCATATGCTTTGGTGCAAAAATAGGTGATTAAAATTTTGAGCAATGTATTAATATCAAATTTTGTGTGAAAATCGGCAAATGTCCTACTGAAGCATCGGCAAATGGTGAAGATGCTATGAAGAAATAAAGTGTTTGAATGGCATAAGAGATTCAAAGATGGGCGAGAAGATGTGGTGGATAATTCAGAAACAGACAGCCAAAAACAACAACTGATGTTTATATTAACAAAGTGTGAGATGTAATACGGTACAACAGACAATTTAGTATGAAATTGAGAATTGCAGATTAATTGAGAAATAGGCTAATTTTATATAAAGAATTCGGCAAGAGAAATATTTCTGTGAAATTTGTGCCTCAGATCTTGACAGATAAACAGAAACAGCATCGGTTTGATGTTGCAACTGATCTTTCATCAAATACGCATCTGCTTCCAAGAGTAATTATAGATGAAGAAACTTGATGCTTTCAGCATGATCCAAAAACAAAACATCAAAGCATGCAATGGAAATTCCCGAATCCATCGCACCTATGTCATGCTCACAGTTTAAGATCATGCCAGTATGTTTCTTTGATCACAAGGAAATAGTCCAAGAATTTATTGAACATTAACAAACAATCAACCAACAATGTTATTTACAAGTACTTAGATATTACGAGATTAGGTTCAAAGAAAAAGACCCAAATTGTAGCCTGATAAGTGGATCATTCATCATGACAATGCGCAAAGTCATAATGTGCTCATTGTGAGATTGTCCAAAAAATCAATTACACAACTAGACCATCCTGCCTATTGACCTGACTTAGCTCTCTGTAATTTTTGGTCATTTCCAAAATTAAAAACTGTGCTGAAAGGATGAAAATTTTTTATTAGAACTGATATCCAATAGAATGTGAGACAGCTGCTCATCTGTATTCCTGAAAATGAGTACCAGGTGTGCTTTTAAAAATGGGAACACTATTTTAATCAGGGTATAAATGCACAAGGGGACTACTTTGAAGGTGACAGTAGTCACTAGGATACACTTCCACATGTATATTTTATAAAGATACATCCTGGGAATTAAATTGTCAGACCTCATAGATTTGTGAGCTGACAAAAAACTAGACAGAAATAATTCTCTTATGATCTTAAACTGAAATAATCATCCAACAATATTTGATGAATAAAATTTTCCTAATAATATATTTTAAAAATTTAAAAAATAAAAAGATTCTTTAACACAATTTTTCTTTTGAAATCTAGATTTTTATTTTATAAACTATTTTTTATTTTAGTTTTCCTCCAATATTTTGACCATATTATATGGTCATTGCCAAGGATTGATTATTCCTATAATATATAAATACATATTTACAAAGAATTTTCAAAAATAACATAATAAAAAATATTTCATAACATAAATTACTTCTTTTTGACTTACTTCTTATTTATTTTTATGTGTCTACATCCTTTTATATTTTAATTTTACATTTTTATATAAAATACCTTTCAATTATTATAATCACACCTCTATAATTTCATCGGATTTCTAATACTTTCTCATTTTTATAAATACATTTTCATTAATTCACCTTTCTTTGTCAGATCTCACACTTAGCAATATCTTTACTTCAAAATTTAAATGTTAGATTCTTTCATTTATAGATATATATTAGAATTTTTATCTATTACATGCTGTTTCAATCTGATTTTAAATTTATTTTTTGTTGTTCTTACATATGAAACATTTTTATTATCTCTCTCACAATCTAAACAGTTTACAACATGATATGACACCCAATATCACGACCTACGAATGAGGTGTGACGCATGAGAATCATTATCTATCTTCATATTTGATATTTTCCGAATATATTTTTAAAAATTTCTAAACTTGAACTAATCAATCTCAACATATATTATGAATGATACAAAAAATCATGATAAAGTTACATTGGAAATAACAAAACTGCACCTTGATATTATTGATGCTTTATTTGAGACTGACAATCACCTTCAGTCTTCAAAACAAAACAAAAACGATAAACATTTTAAGAAAAAACTATTATTTTCTATTTTTCCTTTTATTTATCTTTTGCAGAAAAAAAATAATTGTAAAGCAGTTCTGAAACATTCAATGTAAAAAAAAAAAGTATACAATTAAAAGATGTTTATATATTTTTTAAAAAGTTTTGATATATTACATGAATTCACTGTATTTATAGAAATGAAAAAAAAAAAGTCTTACCTTATAAGCCTTTTTGCTTGATTTCTGTATCCTAATTGCACCAAACTCATAGCTAAATACACTTTACATTTTGAAAGAATAATAGGATCCCCAAGCAATTTTGCAACTTTTAATTGCTTTAAGCTTATTCTACCTGCTTCATTAGCCTAAAAAAAAAAAAAAAAAAATTAAAAATACATCTCACATTTATTCCAAATGCTTAAAACAGAAATAGAAATATTTAATAAATAACAGAACAGTTAATTTCCTGAAGAGATTATATAATATTGGAACATCAAAAGAAGGGTTCAGCTTCAATTTGGGAACCTTTAGAAATGTTTTATTAAAAAAATAACTTCAATAATATGCACATTTTGGACCCATAGCTAGAAAATAAGATATTATAATTCAAAAATTAAGTGCTAATGACTTTCCAAAAGACACCATTCCTTTATAAAAAATATTCCAAATCATTAAAACAAAAAAAAAAAAATTTTAAATAATTAATTACAAATCTTACATTTTATAATTATTGAAAGAAAAAAAATGTTATCATAACAAATTAAACTTTATATTCACGAATATTTGAAAGCAATACATTTATTTCAAGCAAAAAGTCTGAAAAGAATAAAATAATTAAAACTATAGTTGACAAATAACTTTTCATTAATACCCTCTAATATAGCTTATTTCTATATTACATATAATTATAAAACATCCACTAACATCTTTCTACTTGTTTTTCTTCAATAAAATTTGAGTGCTTATGATATTTCAAGAGCTCTATTTGACAATCATTTTAATTGACAAATTATTTAATATTTACAATAATTTCATACATATCATTACTATCTTTAACCATTATCAATTTACAAAATAAAGATCTCGCCAGTTTAATCCAATTTTTCCAATCCATAGCCTCTCTTCTCCATATCACACCAGCAAACTTCCATATTATTTCCATCCACCTCACATGTGGTCTCTTTCTAAATCTTACAATCTTTTGAAATAAAGATTAAGCCTTCTAATGTCCATTTATTTCTTCTAGCAATATATCCAGTCCAGTTTCATTTCAGTGTCTTAATTCTTTCGATGATATCAATCTCTCCACATTTGCATTGCTCTTTGTTAAATGTCTAAGTCTCAGATTCATAATTACGAACTGGGAAATACATCTACTAAAAATCTTCCACTTTCAAACTCATAGGTATATTTCCCTTTTAATACTATTTCTACAAAATGTACTTCATCCATATTTAATTCTATGATTATTTTCATCCATAGTGTTTTCATCTAAACAAGGTATTTTATAGTTGCTTACTTCTAATTCATGATTATCAATTTTAACTTTCTTTTTCTGTGAAAATTCATTGAACAAAACTTTAGTTTTATTAGAATTTATCAAAATGTAGACCTGAAATAGTCATATTCTGAAAATGTCAATACTAAGATTATCATTGATAATAATATATGATAGAGTGATGCTATATCTTCAACACTTTTTACAACTGTTTTACAAAAAAAAAAAAGTGTATATTTTTTAAAATGGAAAGCTAAAGGAATAAAAATCTATGAATTTTATTTAAGTGATCTAGATTTTACAAAAGATATGGTTGTTTTTGTAACAATGCTTCAGAGCTTCAGGAAATATTGAAAGAGTTATCGAAGAAAAGTAAAGAAGTAAGACTAAAGATCAATGTTAAAGATTTCATAATATATATAAGTATAAATAATCATAACTTAACGTATGTGAAATTGAAACAGAAGTAACTGTAACCCTCTGTGAGCTATGTATAAACTAATAATTACTCTTCAATAAAATAGAAGGATATTACCTATTCCTTTAGATTTGATGATATTATTCCAATATTTATTGATGGGTAATTATTAATCAATATAAAGTTCATAGATGGTTACAGTTATTTCAAGTTACAATTTCATATATATATATTCATATATAATAATATATTGTAACAGGACATCAGTTTTTACCAGAAAGAGGGTGCACATTTTACTACAATCGGACTTAGGGTCTTCGGTAGAATGCTGGAGATGAAGCGATGAAATTCTAACTCTATGATTACATATATCTTTACTATGCTAGCTCAACAATTATTAGATAAATTTAGATGTAATTTAGACTAGTTCATCCATCTTTCATCCCTATTTCAGTCACCATTATGCCACGATATTCAAACTCTTGGAGAATTTGCAATTGGCTCTCTTCAGGGATGGATTTAATTAAGTCATTTACTATTATGCCTTTATATAAGCAATGACTAATAAAATATATTTCTAAAATGTTTATAATATTAATATATATATATAAATAAATGTTATGTAGTTATTAATAATTAGTCTGTTTATTTATTAATATGAATGTAATATAATAATGATTAAGTAGAGAAATCAAATCATAACTCAATATATTTAATAAACAATAAAATGTGATATAAAAAGATAAATAAAATAATAATGAAAAATAAGGATGAATTTTTTATCATTTTAAAAGATTAATAACTAATATCCCCATTCTATATCCCATGATAAAATTTCATACCTTGATAAACTTTTCAAAAGAAAAGATTATAATTCAAACTAACATATATACAATATATAACAATAAACAAATCCAAAAGATTAATAATTTAAATGATTTATTAACACATTTATAGTCATTTTTCATTTGTAATAAAAATGAATACATAATTATGTTTACTATATTAATTAGTAAGAATAATAACTTTGTTTAACTAATATCTGTTAAATGATAATCAAAATTTTACTTTATCTAATTTTGATGAGTTCTGTCAAACTTTTAAATACATTTATAAAATTCAATTTTATTTGATATTATAAATATATATATTTAGTTTAATAAGGTTTATAAAATTAAATTTGGATACTCCTATTTCTATAATGATAAGCACCAAATTTGAAAATGAAAATCAATAAAAATAAACACATTAAAATAATATAAATAATAAAATAAAATATATTAATAGATAAATAAAAACTTATTTTCCTGAGCAAAGTAAGAATGGTTCTTTAAGTTCATATTTTATAATCCTGGTGGAGATCTCCTGATGTAGTATATTTATCCACTGATTTAGCAATTATATATTTATTCCAAATTAATAAATTATTAGCATTATCCAATGGTTTTGTTGTAATAAGACATAATAGATCCTTCGAATATTAATGTTCTTAAGCTCCATTTTTCCAGTTAGACGTTCTACACAATTAATATTTTAAATTAGCATAAAAATTGGTTTCAAAACCTTTACGATATAACATTGTTCTACTCCTTACACATTGTATGATACTTTTAAATATATAAAACTATTTTAAATATATTTTTGTGAGTAGAAAACAATGCAATAAAATGAAGTTACTAGAAATTCAAATAGATGTTCTTTTTTATATAATACTATTCTTTTTCAAATTTAAAAGAAAAAAGTATTTTTTTCTATAATCTATCCAATCCTTAGGTTTTAATTTCCATATAAATGAATCTAATATTACAATTTGAACAAGTTAAACCTTTTGATTTAGTAGAAATTCAATTCTAATCCAGAATAGTAATATCCATTAAAAGTAAATAGCTAAGAAAGTCATTTTTCCCTTCTTCTCTTCTTTACTGTTAAGAATGAATGAATTGTTAATATCGCGTGTTTTTGTTTCAATTTTTAATGCTTGATTTGTTTGCTCATTGTTATAAAGAAATATTAAGATATGATAAAAAAAATATAAAATTGTTTTTTTTTCTTTCAATTTCAAATCTGGTTGATATATATATATTTACACCATTGTAAAGGGTAGCTTACAACACAAATATTCCTAACAAGATCAGCCTACTTATTGAACCCAATCCATTTGGAACTTGCATTAATAATGGGAAGATTATTTGTTTATTATTATTACATATATACATGTACTAACAGTTTGACATTTAAATAAGTATTGTTTCAACTTTATTCTTATCAATAAATAAATGTTAATCATTTATTTATTTTTGTTAAGTATATATATATGTATTTTATAATAGTTAAATATATTTAGTAAATGGTTTAGTTAGAGATAATTATAAATGAGTGTATAATTGTTGGATTAACTATAAGTTATCCTTACAATATATAATAATAATATATATATTCATATATATGTACATACAAGAAATAATTCAAATGTAACCATACTATATATATATATAAACTTTTCCCAGCAGTTAATATTATGTAATACACTAGATTAATATCCTAACACTGGTTTATTAAGTAAATGAAATACTTCAGAAATATTATCAAATTCATCACTTCCTTTATTTTGTAATATCTTATGTAAATGTAATTTATCCACTGTTCTTTAAACACCTTTCAACAAAAACCTTTTATTATACATATATGCATACACAATCCTATATTTAGACTGTCTTGCAGTCGTCTTCTTCAGAGCTATTATTGGATTATTTTATTTGGGTTTGATTATATTTATTTCAATTTTATTATGTTTTGTTACATTTTATGTGTTTTTTTTTATTGTTTACATTTTTTATGGTATTATATATATAGTTATATATTTTATTTTGTTCATTATATCATAGATCTGAAGAAGACTGCAGGACAGTCAAAACATAAGATTGTGTTTGCATATATGTACAATAAAAGGTTTTTGCTAAAAGGTGTTTAAAATACAGTAGATAAATTGCATTTGTAAATGAAATATTCTCATTCCAAAGCACAAAATAAAGTCTTTTAAGAGAAAAGAAGTTTTTCTCTCTTAAAAAGTTTTATTTTGTGCTTTGAATTGAGAGTGTATATATATATGTTGTTCCCTTTATCTGCAGCTAATTATTTTGATAGTTGTAATTATAGATAATGTCCTTATACAATATAACATCTTTAAAATTATCTTTTTACAACTACATTTATTTCAAACACATGGCTGCTAATAATTTAAAATCATTTATGTATTTGGTGAATGGCTATTGTCAGAAATAAAAGCTGATTAAAAAATACAGTACTGTTTAATTTTAAAATTATGGACATTAAGACATCAATAAAAATAATATAAAAATTTAAGTAATTTGAAAGGTAGCATCACATTCACATTTGTAAAAACTCAAATCTAGGCAAATAATTATATATGTTAATATGTTTACTCATTCATTCTCGCTCTCAAAAAAAAAAAATTTTTTTTTCAAAAAAGTAGCACTTCATGGCTTCAAGACTTGACTGTAGAATTGTCATTATTATTTATGCATTCAAATCATTTTAATCAATATTTTTATTTAATAATAATATGCAAGTGTAAAATGCTTATTCTGTGATAACATGTATATGATTGATTGTGAGAAATGAGAAAATAGCTGAGAGATGATTCATAATGCTCTTATCTGAACAGGGTTGAAGAAAACTTATTAATTCAAATTCATGAAATTCAACATTTTTATTTACTAATTTGTTCACCCTCTGTGTTACTGAAACTGATGGTAATCAGTCTGCAGATATGGCAAAGTTGTACGTGTGATTCTTAAACGATTTAAATAAATTTCAAAGATTCTTGCCTTATAATATTTATTATTTGTACATTTAGAACCATTTTTAAGCTTTTCTGATTGTGTATTTAAAATTTTAAATCACAGGTTTACATACAAACATTACATGAATCCCCTGAAGAATCATAATAATAATGAATAGTAGATCAATTCAGAGGCTGAAAACTTATAAACAAATTCAAATAATGTCACACCACACTTACATATCCAAAAACTAAAAATGTAAAAATGGGCCTAGTAAGAATTTCAAATTACTAAAGAAAGTTTGAAATTTGAAAAAAGTCTCTCTTTAAAAAAAAACCTCAGTAATTTCAACAAATGAACTCTTTACAATTTGATGATACAGTGTTCACATTAAATAATGAGATTCTAGAATAAATTGTATTAAGAAGTTGATGGTTGAATACAGTACTTTGTTAGACTAATCCCTCAATATATCTCATGGCAACACATAATGTCATCTGCAATATAATTAAATTAAAGGTAATATTAATACTGCTTTATATATGGAAAAAAATTGAAAATAATACATTTTCAATCATTATTTATTAAGTACTGAATCTACAATATTAATAAAGCATGCCTCTTTAATTCTATAAATTTATATACATGCTACATTAAAAATACTATAATAAATTAACAAATGTGCCTGATAAATATTTGGAACCAATCAAAGCTTTCAGACTTGTAATCACTCATTCAAGTTTGTTAGAAATTTTGAACACATTGATTAATATGAAGTCTTCTAGACCAATCTCTCACTATGCATGTATTTCAATAGAAACTCCAGTTCATCAGATGACCTTGAATCATCTAACAACCACAGAGAAATAATAGTTAGATTTTCTATTTATATGTCTAAATACAGTCAGTGCCCTATATGGTTTGACAAAGTGGCAAACTTTGTAGTTCAAGGTCCATGAATTGAAAGTCAATTCTATTACTTTTAGTATTCACATTTCTTAAGAAAATCCAAGCAAAAAACCATTTCATTATTATTTTTTATTATACACCAATTTGATTATGCAGACTGAATGTTATAGCTATCAGTTATATACATATACCATATGTAATTCATTAATTGCTAAGGGTAATTAATATTTACTTTACACTACACAATAGAACAGAAGGTTTTGCATGGCATATTTATTAATTTAACACATACACGTATAAATATATATAATTATCTTATACAGTCATATTTTATTTTCATTAGGTATTAAGAATGGGGATATTATCTCCATCTATTAGAAAATAAGAACACTGAAGAAATGATAGATTAGATGCTGTATATTCTTGTATGACTGTTTGCTAAAACATTCAATCTGCAAAATCAAATTGTTGCAATAGCAACTTCTGGTTTCAATATTGATATCATTCTTGCCTGATATGTTTATTTTCTTTTCATTATATATCCTAGATCAAATCATCATTCTTATTATGATGTTTAACAAAAAATAAAATGAAACATTAAGTATTTTTGAAATTATAGTACAATAAGAAAATCCATCAAAAATTTTTTTCCATGTAAAATATAAAGTACTTTCAAATAAAAATTTAACAAAATTAAAAAAATAACTTATATAAAACAAATAATTTTACAATAAAAATAATAAAAACACAATGCTTAAAGTTTATTATTTAAAAAAATTCATTTAAAACTTAACTAAAAAACAACAAATATATATAAATTTAATAATTAAACCTTATATATCTTTAAATATGATCCCCAGAGCAATAAATTTAGATGGGCACTCTGCATATATAAATAAAGGCACATTTGTGTGCAATATATATATATATTTTTTATTAATGCTTCAGACAAATTTAAAAAAAACTGAAATAATCAAATAAACAAAGCATACAGAAACAAAAATATTTTTTGAATTGTTAAATCCAAGATAAATTCAAATAGAAAAGTTTTAATTTTCTTCCTGTTTTTGTTGCAGTAGATACTTGTAGGATAGATCTTATATCTATTTTTGTTATCTTTTGTTTTATTACTACTACATTATTATAAATTTAAGGCACGTTCTTCATATCTATTTTTTTTATTAATTTTAATTTTGAAAATAATCTTGCCTTAATAGTAGTAGTTTTAGATCCTCATACTAGTTGTATGGGTTTTTACTTGTACAATCCTGACAGCCAAGTGTACTAGTACATCACATTAACTGCACACAACTGAATTACCTTAAAAATTATACAAGTCTCAGAAATTAAAATAATAATTATAATAAAATAATAGTACTTACAAATTCAATAAAATGATCCCCTAGAGCTGAAAAAGCCCCACCTAAGGTAGATAACCAGGCCATTGCTTTCTCTAATTCGGCAACCTGATGAATCTGTTTTATTACATAGTAATTCCTAAATATAGATAAATGAAAAAATGAATAAGAGATTTTAAATTAATGCAAATGTTAGAAGAGAAAAAATAAGGAATATTCAATAAATAATTTTCTGATTTGAAAAATTAACTTTGGTGAAATAAAAAGTTTATATTCTTTGGCATTACAATTAAACTATTTCTTACACCTTCAGCATTAAATGGCATTTATTCTATGCTGTATCAACTTTCCAAATTTTTCAAAGATTTGAAAAATGTTTCCTTTTTTAAAAAAATATCCAATGATTTCTATGCAAACCTTTTATAAGCTTTTTTAAATTTCACTGCTTGATAAATTGCATGTAAATAGTAATTGCTTATGCTTCTTCATTATAACAGGTCCATATTACACATTTTCTAACCACACAGTCAATGATAGTAATAAGATGAATAATGTATTTTCCTTAAACACTTGCATAGGTGACAGAAATGTCAGAATATCAAAATATCTATTCAGATCGAAAAAAATGTTACATTTATTCTGTTAATAAAAATTTCACTTTTCAGATTTTAGAAACTTGTTATATTGCATGAGTCTCATATTTATTTTCAACTGGCATGTTTTCTTCTATATTGGTGAAAATAGAGAAAATCTGCTCAGATAAATTATCATTCCATTTTCTCTTTCCGTTGTTCTTATTAACTACTATTTTTCATTTAGCACAATCTAATTATTTCCTTATATCCTTTCTCTTTCATTTAAAAATATCTTTCACAAATATTGATTATTAATTATCTAATATATATTTCTTGTGAGATAAGGTGATAAAGATCTTGAACTGTGACTCAATCTGCCACATTTAGACCTCAAAGTTGCATGACTCCCTGAACAGCTAATTGTTTACTTTTCATTCATACCCTAAAGAAATTAAATTTAAGTATATTTTCATTTCTTTTTTTTCTCATGGACTTCAAAAAGATCTTCCCTTTTCAAATTATATTCTAAACAATTTAGATTAATTTATATAAATTTTTATTAATACAAAACTTTCATCCTTTAAGACTTTTTTTTTTTAACTTCAAAGTTATATTTGGCATCATTTTTTCCCAAGCTTTCTATCTATTTTGTTCTTAATATCCTTATAACCTTCTCTTTTCTAAATATTATCCATCAATTATTTTATTTCTTTTCTTTCTCTTTTAAATGTTTACATCTAGAATCACTTTTAATCTAATTTCTTTTCAGCTACTTTTACTTTTTATTATTATTCAAACTAGTTAACAACGATTGGTTTTAGGTTAGACACTAGGCCAACAATTAAATACTTTAGTGATTTCAGTCCTATGATCATTGTAGATATTTTTGATTCTTTGGCAAGAAAGATATATTACCAAGTAAAGTATCATAACTTTTTCTGAATTAGTGCTTCTAATGTAGATGTTTAAAGTAAACAAATAAAGTTATGTGATGCTTTGTATAAAACTAATGTGACTTAAATATAGATACTAGCCTAGTATCAGACCTACATTATTTGTGAGTCAAAACCTTGGAGCATATTTGAATTTCAGTTTACTAATGTGCATAATGTAAAAAAAAAAATAAAGATGGCAATGGAAAAAAGAAAATAAAGTAAATAGAGCGTCTGATAGCAGAAACAAAAAAAAAAACAATAATTCAAAACAATGTATACAGAAATATATATATATATATTGAATAAAAAAAAGATGCATTTGGAAAAATTGAATGATATTCTGTAAAAGAGAGAAAAGATTTATTGATAGCATAAAAAAATATAAAATAAAAGCGCCCTTTTGCTATTTATAGTGAACTTGAATAATTAGTGATAAAGGTAATTGCTAGATACATAATTACATTATTATCTTGTTTGAATCTGAAGTCTCAACATTAAATACAAAAGTCAACTGGTCTAATGCTGGATGGTAAAAAGTAAGAAGGTGCTCTTGTTTTATCCCATATTGTTTAAGCTAATGAAATATAACGAGGAAATGGCAAGAAAAGTCGCAGGAAAAAGTAAACTCTCAAAATGTAAAATTGTTGGTAATAATATATTAAATTATAAAGAAAATGATGAGAAGAATGCAATAGCAATATTTTTTAAAAAATAAAACTAAAATGATACTGAAAATTATAGATCTACGAATTCTATACAAGATTTTTACTTGTCAAAGAAGAACTCTAGAGTCATTAAAAAAAGAAGCACACTAGATAATGATCAAGAATTAAAAATATAATGCACTACTTTGGATTGGATTTGTAAATTATGAAAAAAATATTTAACTGTATAAGTTGAGTAAAGTTTTGGATCATTAAACAAAAATATTGTCAAATTTTAAATCAAAATTCAACAGCATAATTAAACTACATAGCAATAAGATTAACATTTTACAGCTGTTTTATAGGATATATTTTATTGATTAAAATGAAAGGGAAAAATAATAAAATAAGAAGAAATTATTTAAATCATATTTTGCAACAATAAAAATGTTTACACAAATAATGGTTTAGAACTACAGGAAACTTACAAGAACTATCAAAGAAAAGCTAAAAAGCAGAACTTGACATATACTACATGTGTTTGATATTTCAAAAAAGAAGAAATTACAAATGATAACAATGAAATTAATAACTAAAAACATATATATGGTACAAAAAAAGTTGAAATAGATTGCCATTGATATCACAAAAAGGATCTTATTTACAAGTTTATTTAAAATGATTCTTTAAGAATATAGCTAGTGAATTAACTTAATAACATATTTGCATTTGTTTGTTCCATGAATAGATTTATATTCATAGTGTTACATATTTGACAAGCCATAAAATTATTTATGTGTTCATTAAAAATTACTAGAATTTCAATTAAATATTTGAAATTGTAATCTAGCTTGAATATAAAAATAAAAATCAATAATAGAAAGTTTCAATCTTTTTAAGCAACAGTCTGATTTATTACTATATAACAAAGAAAATCAAATAAAAGTGATCTTATATCTAACAAAAAATAATGACACCGATAAAAATAAAAAAGATAAGCATTATTTACAATTTAGCTTATGAATTATCTTAATAACATATTTTGACTTGTTTGTTCCATCAATAGATTACATATATGATAAGCAATAAAATTATTTGCATGCTCCCTAAAATCACTAATAACTATAAGTATTTTGGTCAATTTATTAAAAGACAGAAGGTGAAAATGTAATTAATCAGAATTAGACATGAATATAGTTTTTGATTAAAAAAAAAAAAAGATGAACTTAAAAAGGAAAGTTTATAATAATGAGTGTTCTCAGTATTTATGGATCTGTGGTTTGAACACTAAACACACAAATAATAAAAAGACTGGCAGAAGATATATCAAAGTATCAACTATGTATTTTGGAATTATCAAAGAGCTATTGAAAATGAAGAGAAAAAACATCACTAGTATAACAAAAAATTAAGATATTGAAATAGAATTGGTCTGTATATGTTACCAAAAGATATGAGGATAGACAATTTAAGTCCCAAACTCTATTACAAGATTATTATGAGCGATCACACATGTTAATAAGCTGAAAAAAGTGTAGAAGTTAAGAATGAGAAAAATGTACTTTAAACTCAGAAACCATATCCTAAATGAATAATTGATAATCATATCCAATGCATACAAAAAAAGAGTAAAATATATATATATTTTAATTCTAAGAATTCAGTTTTACTATATATTATTCATTTTCAATCTCTCTACACTAGCTTATTGTAAATATGTAATACAAATAATTTCTTTGTAGATAGTGTGTATATATATATTCAAATATAAGTGTATTGTCTAGAAGGGACTTGAACTCAGACTTTCAAGCTACCTATAGCTATCCACAATATCTTATACAACCGATACATAAGACCAAATACATGTGAAAAAAAAAAAAGATCCCCAATATAAGTATTTCATGCTGAACTAGCACTCATCAGTTGGTCCAGATCACTATCTCTCACACATATATACAATCACTGCTCAGTTTATATGAAGATAGCAAATCTTCAAACTTTAATGGACAAGCTTCAGTCTTCTCCACCCTCCAACTTTTCAGTCATTCATACCATTGAAAATCTGATGAAACACTCAAAGTCCTTGATGCCAATATTATTAAGTACATACATACATGCAATCGTGTATATGAAATATACATATGAATAAGTAAAATTATTTGCTAAAGAAATGATTAGATGATATTCAATTCTCTTTTATTCTTATTGCGCTACTAATATTAAATAAATCAAAAAATTCACTTAATTGCATTTTGCACAATATTTTTTTTTTTTATTTAATTCAATTAACTGAATTTTGATTGTCTAGCAGTCTTCTTCGGAGATATTTTATTTCCTGGAGTTCTGAACAAGACTGTTAGATAGATGAAGAAATCAGGTAATTGAATTGACTAAAAAGCATAGTGAACAGTACAATTAAAAATAAATTATATAATACATTTGACAATTAAAGGACCAAAGATATTGTGACAATAGGATCTAAATTCTTACTTATAAAATTTTTTCATCATTAAATTTTTGTTAGAATATAATTTTTATCGTTAATTATAAATTAAACAATTATCATATCATCAGTTGCTCAGGTTAAATGATATTAAATATTACAGTGACAGGTTAAGCATAATAGCATCATTTAATCAAGCAATTAATCAACCAAAGAAAATTTAATTTTCTTCAGATGAAAATTAATCCAAAAATTTTTATTTCTTGAGACTACTACTCTCACTTTTTCAGCTAAGACAAATGTTAATTTAATATCTTTTTCTGGTATATTTCACTGAACTGAAGATTCATATAGCATATAACTTGAATTTCTGTTAGTTATTAACTTTTAGAGAAATTTTGACATAGCAATGCCAAAATAAATGTATATAATTTAATAAATCAATAAATATTCCTTATTTTTCTCTTTCAATAATGGTCCATTAATCCTCCACATACTCTTTCTTTATAAATCTTGTTTTATTATTTGAAGCATTTATGTATACAGTATAACATTATATATCATCTATATTTTGACTATACCTTATGATCAATGTATTCCTTACTCAGCTACTTTCACTTCAATTTACATTATTACGTAAATTGGAATGAAGATATATAGGCAAGGAAATTGACATTGAAAATGAACATAGGATATATATGACTGAAACCTAGATGGTGATATATAATGAATTATTGTATACAGATATGGAAAAAAATTTAATTTATGTTGATGTTTATTTAATATAACATTCTATGATGTATTAATTTATATAATTAATAAGATATATATAATACAAAAAGTAAAATTATTATATGTAAATATGTTCTAATTAATAAGACTATATATATTCATATAAAAATTGATTTTTATATGCAAAATTAAAATAGAAATTTTGTAGTGAGGATATACATAAAAAGCAAAAATTGATATGTATAGATATATCACATGATCACCATTTCTTATGCTAGCACATATCTGTTATTGATTACTCTGGTTGGCACTGAGTGGCACTACTGTATGGAGAGTTTTGCCTGTTTTAGTATATATATAAAATAAAAATAACTGAAGATTCATATAACATATAACTTGAATTTCTGTTCGTTATTAACTTTTAGAGAAATTTTGAAATAGCAATGCCAAAATAAATGTATATAATTTAATAAATCAATAAATATTCCCTATTTTTCTCTTTCAATAATGGCCCATTATAATTAACTATGCATAATCAATGGTCATGTCAATAAATAATTGATTATACATAGCTCATTGGGAGTTATAATTACTTCCATTTCAGTTTTTTATCATTAAGATATGATTATTTATATATATGTAACACTCAAAAATTCCATATGGCTATATAAAATACAAACAAAATCTTTGCTAGTTAGTTTGCAGCATTTTCTGCCATTTCGAATATGCATGTGAGTGTGGTAACATATATATATAATTTTATTTGAATTTTGACATAATTTCAAAACTTAAATATTTTATTAGTATCACAAAACTGTTTAGAAAAACATTAAAATATAATTATCATTAAATTAAATCTATAACAACTTTAAGTACGAGCAACTTTTATAAGACCTCGATTGATAACTACAGTATATATCTATCATTTAAAAGAATAGCAACTTTTAACAAGTTGCAATATTTTTTAAAAGAGATAGCTTTGAAAATATATGTGAATAAAGAAAAAATAGTAAAACAAGATCAAGAAATTATATCACAAACAATGAAGAATACCAATAAAAAAATCTTTAAAAATGTAATTCAAAATATATGAATATACATGGCAGTTGTGTGAATAGAAAAAATAGAAAACTATGGACCAAAAGTAACAGATACGATAAAAGATAAAATCTTTATCATAAATGTCATTTGCATATGCACGTGAATGCCACTTCACTTTTGACAAAAGTTTATTAGAAATTTGGATTAGAATTCAGCTGGGATCTTTCAAGTAGGGCTTCCTTATCAATTCATTACTTTTTCAATCGTTTAAACCCATTTTTTATAATAATTTTAAAAATGTAAATTTCCTCATTTCTTCACATTATTGATATGTTTAAATTATACTGGATAGTCACCATTAATATACTAAGAAAATGTTTCCTTTATTTTCTTAGTGGTAACCAATACTTGCCAGGACAATTGAACTGTGTTGATGGAATGTATAAAAGCACAAAAACAATGAATACATTTATATACAAAGAAATATTTCATTTTAGAGTTTTTGTTAATATAATATACATAAATAACTAAAATCGGGTATTATATTTTTGGATAAATTCAAAAGTAAATTTTTTAATAAATCTTCAATAGTAAATATTTCATTAATATCTGCAGAAATAAAAGTGATCCAGTATATTTAATATCTACATTTCGTTACAACTTACCACAGTTTATCTAAAATGCACCGTTTCGGCCATGTTACATCGATTTTCAGAAAAATAAATGAATCTAAACTATGATTTTTTAAAACGTTACTAGAAAGTACAGTTGAAATATTATGTACAAAGTTATGGCGAAAAACCGATGACCTATTTAATTCACATATAAAACAAAAAAATAAATGTGAATCCATTTTTAGTCGTAATTTAATCGAACTGGGAAAAGTTATCGCTTGCCTTGTTAAAAACGTTCCACACCAATCGTATAGTAACCTATTATCTAATTTTATATATAGTGGCAGTATTTCTCTAATTCTTTCACATTCTTTTACCGACGAGGTAGTCAGATCATTTTTTTTGTTATTATTAGCAACCTTCGTAGAATTATATTTAATAAAAGGTGATGGCAAAGTACTTACAGTTATTATCATTGATGGACTTAAAATAATCTTCTCTATTAGATAATTATCATGTTTGGCTACTAAATATAAACAGCATTTCTCAGTTATACAGCTGAACATTGTTATTTAAACAAATAAGACATTAAGGAATTATTTTAATTTAAATTCTATATTTTAAATTCACAGGTTTAAATCTTCCATTATTTAAAAATAAAATCATTTGAAACTAGGTTCATTAAATTTTCAAAAAATTAATTGAAATAAACTTTTGAGAAATTTCTGGAAAGTTTATAACTCAGCTTTTCTTGTGGACGCAGCCATCTTCCTACAATGACTCATGGGAAGACAATAATTTTTTTAGTGCTATTTATTATTTTTTTAAATGAAAAAGAAATTTCTGCATGAAATTTAAATATGACATTATTGCATTATAAAAATTTAATAATACTTTAAAACATATATGTTTGCATTTGTCTTTTTTTTTCATTCTTTTAAAAAATGGCGGGAATATTCCTCTTTACTGTCGATGTAGTCATATAATACGAACTATTTTGACTAATATGTACACATAATACCTAAAATAGTAAGCCTGTACAAATGCATTTATAATTTTTTAAGAATTAATCTCATTGTTTTAAATTTTTTATAAATAAATGTTTTTGAAGCTTAGCTATATGTAATCCATTCTTTTACTATCGTAATAGTTTTTTACTTGCATTGTTATTTCAATGAAAATTCAGATAAATTAATATATCAACAATTTGAAGCGATAGTGTTAGGTTATTTATAAAAGAAATCCATATTAGATTTCATTAAGTCGATTCCTATCGGTCATTAATGATATGTATATTAACATTTTCTATTTAGTATGCATGAGTAGTATATAATTATTTCCGCCTACTAATATTAACTTATGTAACTGCTATATTTATAGATGTTAAGCGTATCACCTCACTTTTATTGATAGATTTTTGTAATAAAGTTTATTACCTATTATGTAACTGCTATATTTATAGATGTTAAGCGTATCACCTCACTTTTATTGATAGATTTTTGTAATAAAGTTTATTACCTATTGCTAATTAATATAGTAATCACATTGCGTTATTTCTTCAGTTAAAAAAGAAGGCAAGAAAATAAAAGTAGCTTTTAAAAAATATAAAAAGTATTACTATGTTAGTAATAAGATGTTTTTAAAAACTTTTTCTTTTAAAGATAAGAAATTTTAAAGAAAAGTTAAAACTCGTTATATCTGTAGCTAAAAAGATTATACCAAACTTTTTTTTTTATCTTAACCTTTCCATAAAGTTGAGATCACTTTCATTTTGAAAATAAAATTGTTTCTATGTATTTTATTAAGCCAGTCGCTTGTTGCTTTTTTTTACCCATTAATGACTTTTTTTAGTTAGATATTGATTGCTTAGTAGAACAATCTTCTTGTACCTTATCTTATACGTACCAGTTTTAGCCTTTTCCTAGTTGTCACATTCACCCCCAAATATAATTTTTATTCATCTAAGCACTCTTATGTCAACCATTTCACAATTCTTTTGTGTAAAGTGTTGTAAATGAATAATAGACATGAACTTTAGTTTTAAGCCAGTTAAACATTTTTCTATTATCTTCCATTTATTTAATGTAATATTTTTTGCTTTATTCATCATCCTGATTTAATAAGTGTTGTTCATTTAATTGATGTGTGGTTATATCAAATTAATTCTGGTGATAAATGTATTTTTTCTATAATAGCAAGTGGAAACTGTATATCTAATAGTAATTATGAGTAAACATTAACTGAAGACAAGAAATATATCTAATCAAAGATTATATAAGTCCATTGGCATATCATGGGATTAAATTCAGGATAAGAATTTTTATAACATTGCTTTTTGTCATCTTCAGAGAATAAAACTTTCCATCACAATTATGTTTTACTTTCAGGTCAGTCTCCAAATTTTTTTGTCTAATGTCCCTACAAAGAAGTGACAGGTGGAATCACATTTTTATATACAAATGATTTCATTTTAATTAGACCCACTAAATGGTCTCTATGAAACAATAACAATATAAACCCAATGGATCCTGTCACATAACTGTGTAGTAAGTTATGGTTTAATTACTTGTATTTTAATCTGTTCCACAACCATTTGCTGTAAACTTGAAGAATTGCACACCAAATGGCATTTGTATCTTAATTATTCAAGATTACAATAAATGGTTCTGAAGTAGAGTGAAGTATTTATACCTAAGAAAAAGTGGTCTTAATTTCACCATTTTCTAGTTTCTCTTGATTATTCAAGCTTACAATGAATAGCTTTGGAGAGTAAATAGAGTAAATTATTATTTCTAAAAGCATAAATTAAATATAAACAAAGAAAACCATCATGAATTGTTAGTTTAATAGATTCTATATTGGTGTGATTTTATCTGAAATATGTACGTGATTATTTTATTATAAACCATTAATACTCAATGCCATACATAATCTAGTGATATTGTATAATAGTTATTTAATATCAGATTGTACTTACTCAATTTTGCCTATTATACTTGATTACGAACTATCTGTAATAGTGAGATGAACATAGCAAAAGTAAATATATACACACAAAAAAAATTATATTTTATTTATCAAAGATGGTCTTTATAAATTTATTTAAACGCACATTGATTACGTAAGTAATATTTACTGATATCCGCGTGAAAAGATGGTCTTTGAAAAGTCAGTTTTTTTAATATACAGTATATGATTTGTTTAATAATTTGCTATTGGAATTTATTTTATTGTTCTCTCATTTATCATTTAATAAATTTATTATATTTTATATTTTTGAAATTAATATGTTTGTAATTCTACTTTTTTTTTTGGGGGGAATGTTTTAGTATTGTATTTTTATTTTTTAAAAAAAGAAATAGTTAAAGGATCTACCCAAACACTCTTTAGTAGATTTTAATTGCCTCAAATTTTTTGATAAAAATATTCATATTAGTAATTAGAACTTACAACTGCTGAACACTTTCAAATGAAGGAAGATTGCAAAAAGTGAAAGAACTGTCTAATATTAAATGGAACATTACTTGGACTTCTGTGAAGTTAGAAGAAAAGGTAAAGACAGGATTTAAAAAGTGGGATGTACTGTACTACAAATGCAAAAACATTGAAAACACAAGTAGAGTAGGATTCATCATAAATAAAAAATGAAAGAACAATATTGTAGTGTTTTATAAAGTATCAGACAGAATGGCAGTTTTTCAACTTAATAGTAGATATCAAATACAAGTAATTCAAGTTTATGCCCCAACAAGTTTTTATTGTTATGAAGTAGAGGATTTTTATGTGAATGTACAAAAAGCTTTTCTTAGATTAAAACATTTTAAAATTGTCACAGAAGACTTTAATGCTAAAATTGATAAACAATTGAAAGTGTTGTGGGTAAATTTGGTTATGGTGTTAGAAATGAGAGAGCACATAGACTCATGGGGTTTGCAGAAAAAATTTATATTATGAATTCTTTCTTTGAGAAAAATGCTAAATGGACATTGAAGCATCCAAATGAAGATACAGCAGAATCATATTATATTTTGACTACAAAAAAATACATATTTCAAAATTGTAATGTTCTTAATAAATTCAACACAGGAATTGATTATTGATTAGTGAGATGTAAGATATGCGTAAATGCAAAACTAGAGAAATTATTAAGACAAACTACAGATATTTCTAACCTTCAGAAACATTTTTATGAGATTTTGAACATGATTCAGGTTTGAACAAAATCAATAGGAAGATATTGACACTTTTAAAAACTGCAGTAAAGATAGCTGGTACAAAAAAGCAGGAATTGACCAATAAAATTTTTACTGAGATGACAATATATGAAGAAAAGAAAGAATATGAAAAAGGATTGAATATCTAATTTTGTAAAATGGTGGAAGAAAAAGTTAATATCGATATAAAAATATATAATTATGAATTAGTGAGGAAAACAATAGAAGAGAATAAAAGTCTCAAAAGTGTAAAATAAAATTTTGATATTGATATGAAACATTTCTGCAATAAGAAAAAAAACTTATTAAAAAGAATTGACATCATGAAATATGTAAAAGAGTTTTATCAAAAATTATACAACAATAAAGGTCAAGTAAAATATCTCCAACTACTGTATCTTCTGAATTGCCTAACTTTTTAAATGAAGAAGGAGAAAGTTCCAGGTAATGATGGAATTATAATCGATATCTTAAAAGAAGCTGATGAAGAAATGGAAAAATTTTTGGCAAAGTTATTATACCAAATGATTAAATGTACCGTGTGAAATAACATTGTCTATTGTAAGAAAAAGACTAAATGGTGATATTAGCTTACAAACCAGAACAACTCTCCCTATTGATAGTATAATGGAACTATTAACATTCTGCATAACAACCTATTTTTAATACAACATAGAATTATTCCAACAAAATCTGGAAATGCATTGTCATCCCTGATTAGCAACCTTTACATGGAAGAACTTGGAGACCTCAATCAAAAAGACTACTTCATATTCACCTACAGTTTGGCTTCGCTATGTTGTTGATACATTTGTTGTATGGTTACATGGTGAAGCATCACCATAAATTTTCTGGGAACACATCAACAACATATCCCCTTCAATTAAATTCAAATAGAATCAGAACAAGAACAAAAATTGGCATTCTTAGATGCTCCTGTGACAAGACTCCTTCATGGCAAAATCAAAACTACAATTTACATAAAATCTACACATATAGAAAAATATTTAGCATATACATCTAATCATACAAGAAACATAAAACCTGGAGTTGTACTATCACTGTGGAACAAAGCAAAAGAAGTTTGTTCAGAAAGCGATTTGACAAAGGAAAAGATTTATATAGAACAAACTCTTAAGATAAATGATTATCCATCCGCTGTTATTAAGAAATTCTTAAATAAACAAAATAAAAAATTATCCATACATAACAAAAATAGTCAAATTAAGGAAAATCTGCAATCAGTATATTAGAACAGCTTTCCAGAGCCATACCACACTATGAGGAATTCTATCATCTTCAAAACCTAAATTTGAAATGCAGAGTAGCAAAAACTGCATCTGTGAAATACCATGTGAATGTTGGAAAAATGTATATTACTGAAACCAGTTACCACATTGACAAGTGATTGCAAGAGCACAAATTTATGATTAAAAGAGAGAAAATGTTTTTTAAGATATGTATCAATGAACATGTTTAGTTGGGAAAATACAAAAATATTGGAGAGGAAAGAGTATAACGAAGAAAATTTAAAGAAGTTGCTGACATGACAATGGTGAATAATCCCATAAATCAACCAAGGGTGATTATACATAATGTATGGAAACTACTAATCAACTTTGCTCTTAAGAAAAAATGGAGAAATCAAGAGGAACCTCTTAGACAAATATATGAAATTTCTACTGACTGCTACCTTTGGCAGGATGGCTCAGTTGGTTAGAGTATTACTTTAAAATTCAAGAATGTAAGGGTCCAGGTTTGATTCCCATACAAGTACTGTCATTGGTCAGATCATCAACATCTGAAGAAGAGAGGAGAATAATACCTCTCAAAACTTTGTGCATATATTAATCTGTGCTATTACTAACAGTTGAATGTAATTGGAAAATTTAAAGTTAATTTTTTCTAAAGAAATACAATATTTAATATTAAATGATGGAAATAGTCCAATATATAAATACAACTAAAATACACAAACCTTCAGGAAAAGTCCAATGAATATAAGTTAACATTATGCTTTAGATTTTTAAATTATCGAAATGCATTTGATTCTATAAGAATTTTCAGTGATTAAAGCATTTGATCATCAATATATAAACCCAGGATATTGTCATATTCTGAAGAATATTTGTAAAAATGCAATCAGCGATGATTAGATTACATAATAACATAAGGAAGATTAATATTGAGAAGGGTATATTACAGGGTGATTCCATATCTTGCAAAACTTTTTACAGCAGTATTGCAAGAAGTATTTTGTGGATTAAAATGGGAAACTAAGGGAGTAAAGATAAATGGAGATTATTTAAGTCATCTAGATTTTGCAAATAATTTAATTGTTTTTGCAAGTAATGCTTCAGATCTTAAGGAAATGTTGCAAGAGTTATCAAATGAAAGTAGAACTAAAGATAAGTGTTAAAAAGATTAAAGTAATGTTCAGTGGATATTCTCACAAAAAGAAAATAAGATTTATAATGATGAGTTAGAAGTTAAGAACTATAAAGACCTTGATTAGATTATTACTACAGGTGGAAACATAATGAATGAAATTATTCTTAGAATTAAATTTGTTTGGAGTGCTTTTGGTAGTAATAACTTGTTATCCTGGATAGGCTTGGAAAGTAGCCATAAAGTGATAAAAAGGGGATTCAAAAGACTATAATAATTATTAATTCTTAACAATAAATAAATAAAAAAAAAACTGTCAGATAATGAAAATTATTCTTCACGTATATGAATCGTGATAAACAGAGCAGCCAAAAATTCAAAAAATATTAATCACAATGAACAATTTGCCATGCGTTTTCGGTACAGTATACCAGAATCATGGCAACATATTAAACTAAATGGTTAATATTCCAGTTCATGCTCTGTGGAACACTAGTGTTATGTTGGTTGACATTTTTAGACCTCGCAATAAACCAAGCCTCTTTCAACTTCCTCTTTTTATCATTTGATTCATTGCACATAGTAGTTTTATCCTCAGAATATTACTACTGTTATCAATCAGCATAACACTAGTGTTCCAGTGAGCATACACTGGAATATTAAACGTTCAGTTCCAATATGTCTTAATGTTTCTGGTATACTGTACTGAAAGCGCTTGGCAAATTGTTCATTGTGATTAATATTTTTTGAATTATTGGCTGCTCTGTTTATCATGATTTATACGTGAAGAATAATTCTTAACAATAAAATTAAGTTTATAGAATTATACTTAGTTCTGATTACTGTTATTATTAACTTTTTCAGGTTACTTTTTACTAGATTACTTTCATATAATTTTTTTTTAACTATTGTTTTAAAGGGAATTAATGGAATATTAGTTTAAAAGAATTAAGTACAATTTTGAAATTTTATTTGTTAGACAAAAGTACAAACAATGTAATGCATTGTGATTTTGGAATGCTCAATGATATATCATCCACTTTTTAAAGATTTATATGCTGTATTTTTATTTATTTTTTAACTTTATAATGGTTGAATTTTAGACTGCACTGCTTTAATTACTAAATGATGTCAAGCTTTGAAGACACACCTATTAAATCTGTTCTACATTGTAAGTTTATAATTACTTATTTTTATTATTAATGATATTATAATTATTTAAACTTTAGATTTTAATAAATAATTTTATTCAAAGGTAGAAAACATGTTACATTTGAAGAATTAATTGATCAACAGTTACAACAAGAAAATAATGAGGTATTAAATTTCATTTATGAATCAATATAAAGTTTGTTTTATATTTATGTGTATATATATTCCTTGTATATGCATATGGGTAAATAAATACAGTATTAAACTTTTGGCTTGATTTGAACAATCGTCTAGATAATATTAGTATCTTGTTCTTTCAACATTGAAAACCAAAGCATTGCTGAAAAATAGTTGACCATCAAAGCTTTATTTAGTTTGCAAATTATTTTCCCCAATGAGCAACATAAATAATTATATATTACACAAGGAGGTGAGTGAAATCTAAGTAAAACATGCAGAAGGAAAAAATACAGTAAACAAAATTAAAAAATAAATAAAATCTTATTTTTTAATTTTTCTGGTTTTTAAATTGGGATGAGAGATATGCTGATGAAAACCAAACAAAATCTTTGCAAATATTTTTTATTCTTATTTACATTTGTAAACTGGGCAAAACAAAATTGGTGAGAATAAAATTCATTATCAGAACCAGAAATCAATCTCTGGAGAAAAGGATTTTAGTGAAGTTCTACCCAAAAAAGATATTTATTGTGTGCACAAAGTATTAGTTACTACTTTCACAAAAATAAGTAGAGTGTGAATACTATATACACCTGGGTCTCGTTTTATGCAGTAGATAGGTTCCTCAGAAAACGCGCACAAAAGAAATCGCACTAAAATTAACGTAACTTACCTTGAAAAATGGGGGATAGGTTACCGTAATTTTCAGAAATTGTTATAAAAGCAAAGCAACAAGGAAAAAATACTTTAAAATTTGCATTAAAAAAATAAGGAAATAAAGTATGACTAATAAAAAATTTCAAATATATGAAAAAAATTAATATAAAACAAACTTTTTTTATTAACTACAGTATTTAATTTTACATTTTTCATACATATTTTGATCAATACCGCTATTTTATATGCATTCATTTGTGAACTAGTAAGAAATCAGATTCGTGACGTGCAACTGGCACCACTTCCAGTCTTGTGCTGTGTTAATGGTTTTCTGTGTCTATATTAAAAAATGAGATCGCAATCAAAACAAAAAGATTATACATTATCATTAGAAAGATTATTTTCACTTTATAAAATCTTCGTTATTATTTATTTTAAAAATCTAAAAAAATATTTATTTCTGTTAATATCTAACAAAATACATTTTAAAAGCTTAAAATTTTTGAATATTGCGATATTTTTATATGTACGTATAAATCTATTATTATTTACTCATTAGTATAAGTAGGTTATTTGCATAGAAGCTGAAATTCTAAATACAGTTTCAGGCCATATTCATGTAAGCTTCTAATATAACGTTATATTTTTGAAAAAAAAAACAAGTATTTCAAGTCAAAATAAGTTATTAATAATTTAAATTTCTTGATATCTAATAAATATCGTGAAATATGAAGAATATTAAGAAGAAACATGAATCGCATAACTTCAAAATTGCCTTAAAATAATCCGTATAAAACGAGACCCAGGTGTACATATTTTTTAATCATAAAAATAACATGAATTATTTAAAATATAATGGTATTAATAAATACTATTATATTAATACAGTAACATGAATAATAAATGTACTGTACTAACAATTTCCAAACATATTACAGGACTTGACTTCAAAATCTGAATGAAAAAGAGAATATGGTGCTTAGAATTAGCTTGCAAAGTTAAATGAATTTGGACAAAAATGGAAAGCTTGTGGATGAAATTTTGAAACATTATTATTTAAATCCAAGTAGAGAGATTGACTTCAGATTTCAAAAAAATTCAAAATTGAAGTTTGTTCATATTTGGAGCCATTTTTAAATTTAATCTTTAATTGAAGTCAATACTCTAAAGAACTTTTAGAAATAAATTAAGTTTGGAAATAAATGTTAAACATTGTAACAGTAATAAGCTTGTTATTGGAGGAAAAAAATTGATAAAAAGTGAATATTTTTGCAAATTAATTGATAATCACAATGAAACAATTGATGAAATATTCAAATGTTACTAATTTTAGACTATTTAAAAAATATATTCTACAATTGCATCAACATATTCAAAATATTCTAGAATCAAGACAAAAAACTTCCTTATAGAAGGAAGAAAAAAATTATTCATAATATCAAAAGAGCTTGAAATGAAAAATATTCCATTCATGAAGATGAGAGAATCTGTATGATGACTTTATGAAAACCACAGATCTTGTCAATTATTAAAAGGACATTCTAGAGTAAAAACAAATATGATGTGTTAACAAAAAAAACTAAGATAAAGAAGTACAATTTATATACTCATTTAATATTTCTACAAATCAATGTCTAATCCTAAATATTGTATGGAATTATAGATTTGAAAATTGTAGCTATAATTATTTTTGATTTAACCATGCAAATAATATGAAATTTAAGTCAATGTATTATTTCTGCTGAGAAAAAAATTAAAAACTGACTGTCTATTTATTACTTATTTCCAATTTTTATTTTTGGATAACCAAATGTTATTGCAACAATAATGAAAAAAAAGTCAATTGATAAAAAAATATATAAAAAAAACTTTCAATTTAGTTAAAGAATAATTTAAATGAAAGTATAAATCAATTTTTATTAACTAATCCAGAATTGCTTATCATATTAATAAATTACATTAATCATTTGATTTACCATATTATTTCCTAGTCCAAAAACAAATTTGAATACCTAATAAATTTTGATGGGTATCTTACTTCAATGATGCATAATATTTAAATATAAATGCATGTTTATTGCAGTAATTTTCAGAGTTTTGTGTAGATGAATAGAAATATCATTCATACAAATTGAAAGGAAATTTTAAAGAAAATAAATAGCATTAAAAGATCGCGCATTAGGTTAAAATAATATCAAGATACTTAATGCAAAAAGAAAAATAATGTTGAATAGTTTCATTCACAATATTTTTTAATCATCAAAGATATTTTAATTTTACTACTTGGATTTTCCTATTAGAGCTCTATATATTTACTGGTCTTTAGAATGTGAGATCATTTTTCTGATTTCCGCTATCATCTTAGATTTAATCATAATAGTTCTAAAATTTTTCTCTTAATTTATTATATGTTGGACTATTTCCATTATTTTCATCTTAAATTCAATATTCGTGAATTTTGAGATCCTTGGTTCAATTCCCATGTTAATATTGTCATTTGTCAAACAAGCAATATCCAAAGAAGAGGTATATAATTAGAAGTAAAATGAAATTATCAGAAACTTTTAGATAGACATTAATATGTTATGTATTATTAAAATTATATATTTATACTAATTTGAAAATCATACTTGTGAAATTATTTTTTCCCCTCCCTTGGTTTTTTTATTCATAAATTATTGAAAGATATGAGCAAAAATTCTTTTTAAAAAAATTAAAATTTCAAATAATAACTGTGAAAATAAGTAATGCCATAAACAACTTGATGCTAAAATTTATGACATCTATATGCTCTTTCAATGAAGTACAAGCATGCAGCGTTTCAGAGTTCTTTTATAACTATATAATATATTTGGTTTATGTTAGAAAAGGAGTTTGTGCATCACAGGTTGTGATGGTATATATTAAATGCATTTTTTGGTTAACATTAAGATTCATATATGTGAATTTAAAACTAAAGAAGACTGGAATCTACTACAAATGCAAAAAATATTATAGTTTAGAAGTAAAAACTTTTTCCTTTCAAATAGGTATTATTTATCTGATAGTGCAGCCATTCTTTCATCAGCATTTAAAAATATATAAAATTAAAAAACAACCCTTTAGTTTTCAGGGAAAATTTCATATGTTTTTAAGTTTATCTTTTCATTTCTTAACTTTTTGCTTTGTTTTCAAATACTATTAATTTTTTACATTGTTAAGATCATTTATCCCCTTTCCTGCTCATTTTTTTTTAACATTTACCATTTTGTCAAAGATATTGTTCATTATTCCTTTGTAAAAATTTGTTCAATCTTCTTAATTTCTTCAATAAAAAATATTTTCTCATTCACTTTATTAAATGTATATTTAGATTTTTAAATTTGCTCACCTTTATGACCTTTCTTAGCATAGAAATATAAATCGCAAAGAAAAACATTAATTTGATGATCTCTCATTAAAGGGTAAAGCATGGATTTAGCACTTAATTATAATATATTCCTCATTAGTGATGTAGCAGCTAAGATTAGAAGCATTTTTATTTTATGATCCACTCATCAACACTTCACTTTCCTGCTGCAAATAGTTGAGTATCTATTTATTGATCAATAATTGGATGTCGGATAGGTTGGATTTCTGAGAAAAATTCAGTTTATTTAAAAATTTTCAACCAGATTTAAAATTATTTTTAAATTCTATCTGGATTTGAATCTTAGGTTTTGAGCATATCAAATATATGTTTATATCACAATATTTTAATTTATTAATGAGTTATTAAAATGTTAACCTTAAGTTCTTGAAGTGTGTCTTGTTTATAGACTTAACTGATTTTTTATTTTTTTTTGAGGGAGATGTCTTAATGTGCAACTGTAATTTCAGAGTTAAAAATAATATCTTTTTACTATGAAAGACTTGTTTTAAACAATCATTTATCATTATCTAGTAAATTGGTTAATTAGATAAAATTTATTACAAGCATTCTTGATAGTGTATTAACTGTTTATAATCAATATAAAATATATTTACTTCATATTATTGGTACTATGAAAAGAAAATTTATTGTGACATCTGATTGATTTGGAGGTTAAAGTAGTGATTTTTATTATGGATATGGTTTTTGTTACCTGAAAAATGCAAAAGTATTTTCAATCCACCACAGTTTATTCATATTTTACAGTTTCTATATAATGAAATGAAAAGGAATATCATTATAAATGGAAAATCTGAAGCCTTCGAAATGAAAACATATTAAACAAAAATTTATAAATGCTGCAACGTATTTGATTTTTATAACTGGTTTTGGAATTGTTTATAGGTGGCTTAAAGAAACAAGAATCAAGGTGTGATACAGGTTTGGTGATGGAATTTTTAATTTGCATCAATTAAAAACACAAAAAAGAATTTCATTTTAGATTGGAATTTACACTACATTGATTTATATTTTTGCCAGTTCAAAACATGTTCTACAGAATGTACTTAATGTTTTGAATGCAACATATAAAAAATAGTTTAATAATTAATGTTCAAAAATCCACAAGTTGTTTATTAATCAATGTTGGAAGGAAAATTATTAATGAGTTTTAGTCTGGATGGTTATCAACTTGAGAATATAAATCAATTTAAATATCTTAGTAATTTTATAAATAGAAAGATGGACAAAGATAATAAGGTGCAACACAGACTCCATTATGCTGTAACTGTTTTTAACAAGTTAAAAGATACTGTTTCATACAAGGAAATAACTACTGATCTTAAATAAGAGGAAAAACCATACAGTAGCACCACTCTGTGCAAGTCAGAATAATCGGTGGATGCAGGAATGTTTGTGCATAAAATCCCTATCTAGTGCCTACTCATCGAATATGCCCAAACTAGTGTCTAACTTATGGCTTTCATCAGTGAGGAGCCTTGGATCTGAGAGCACTGCACCTAGACTTAGGATCTAATACAACTCTATAAAGCTTTGAGACCCCAATGAAAACCCAAAAATATTATCAGGCTAAGCTCATTAGTTTGTATAGTTCTAGGCACTAGCTAGGGATTTTATGCATAAACCTTCCTGCATCCATTGATTATTCTGGTTTGCTCTGAGTTGCCTTTTATATAGAGAGTTTAGCCCCTATGTAAACAGCTTGTGTAACCATAAAGAATGGTGATCATGTGATGTTTAGTGGATTAATACCAATTCTGCTCAATAGGATTATGGTGACTTATTATTAAAGAACCAAAGACACCAAAAAGTATAGATGCTGAACTGAGTTAATATCTATACAAGCTAATGAGCTTAGCTTGAAAGCATTATTGTGTTTTCATTTTAGACTCAAAGCTTTATAGTTAGTTAAAAATGTAAAATGTGGTTGCTGGGAGGTTGCATTAGATCCTAAGATCTAGGTGCAGTGCTCTCAGATTCAAGACTCCTCATCGATGAAAGCCACAAGCTAGAAACTAGTCTGGGGATATTGGATGAGTAGGCACTGGATATGGATTTTGTGCACAAACTGTTCTGCATCTGGCTTGCACTTAATGGTGCTACTATACGGAGGATTTTGCTTTTGTGAAAAATAACTTGTATAAGCATAAAGAATGGTGATCATGTGATGTTTGATGGTTTGGCACTTAATAAGCATTATTTAAAATAGTTATGTTACCTAATTTTTTGTATGGAAGTGAGTTTGGACACTATCAATGCAACATAAAGACATTAGAAAAGTTTTATTTAAAGATTTTTCATAAAACAGTGGTAAGATCATAAAATCAAGATATTCTTCAGCTTGATAAAAGTGATACTATAAAGTCTGCTAATATAAAGTCACACTTTCATTGAATTGGACATGTAAAACAAATAAACAATACAAGACTTTCTAAAAAATATGTTTATAGTGAACTTGAACATGTTTTTTTGACATGTGATTGATCTCATTTATATTGTAAGAATTATATCAACGTCATTCCAAAGAAATATGATATAGGTCCTTTTCATTGGAAAGATATTGAGAAAAGAATACATTGAGAGTTATAATTAGGCATGGTGTTAAAATCTTTCAGAAATCAAAATTTTCCTCAGAAAATATCAGTATGTTTTATATGAGGATGTATTTGTATTTAATCAATTAGTTTGTATAATTATTGCAAAACTCATCTCTAGAATAGTTTTTTTTTTTTAGTTGGAATAATCATTTAGCAATGCATTTTTACTAATTCAGTTACTTGTCAAAGTTCACTATACTTCATGTTAAGCAGGCAAAAGGATAGAGTATTTTTTATATTGAAAGAAACTATAATCATAATTGCTATTCATGGGATTACAAAAGTGCTGCAGGTTATTTTTATATATTTTTTTCTGATGATAATAGTGATTATTCTAATTTATGTTCCTTAAAAAAAATCTAGCTAGTTATCATGAGATAACTAAAAATTTAATCTAGACCATATATTTTTTTATTATTCAATTTTATCTGTTAATTTGATTATTCATTTTTAAGGATTTCAACCATTAAAAATACTTAATTCCAACTTCTGGTACTTAGGTTTCAGGTATGAATTATTCATAAACTTTTTCACTTTATATGATTTCTATTATAAAACAATTACACTTGGGTCTCATTTATGCGGTAGATAGGTTCCACAGAAAACCCACATTAAAAAAAATCGCACAAAAATAGACTTAATTTATCTTGAAAAATGGGGGATAGGGTCTGTAATTTTCAGAATTCACATAAAAGCAAAGCAACAAGGAAAAAATACTTTAAAATTCGCATTAAAAAAATAAGGAAATAAAGTATGACTAATAAAAAATATCAAATATTTGAAAAAAATTGGTACAAGACAAACTTTTTTTACTTTTTTATTAACTACAGTATTTAATTTGACATTTTTTCATACGTATTTTAATCATTATGCGGTTCGTTTGTAAACTAGTAAAAAATCAGATTTGTCGATGTGATGTGATGTAGCTTCTCCGTGAATGAAGTCAAGAATCTCTCAGCAATTATGCCAGAGAAACTTATTAGCCACTTTATTTTCCATTCCCCACTCTTAAGTTTTCCCAAATTCTGCTCCATCCTATTTACACAACTAGTGCCAATTTCAGTCTTTTGCTGTGTTAATAGTTTTCTGTTGACAACTGATTTTTACTACTGAAATAAATGTTAAATGTTCACATTTTGTTATTAAAAAAAATGAGATTGCAATCAAACAAAAAGATTATACATTATCATTAGAAATATTTTCAGTTTATAAAATCAATAAAATCTTCATTATTTATTTTAAAAATCTACATTATTTATTTCTGATTTTAAGAGTTTAAAATTTTTGAATATTTATTGCGATATTTTTATATGTAAGTATAAATCTATTATTATTATTTACTCATTAGTATAAGTAGGTTATTTACTTTAAATGCAGCTTCAGGCCATATTCACGTTAGCTGCTAATATAACGTTATATTTTTGGAAAAAAAAAGGATTTCAAGTCAAAGTAAGTTATTAATAATTTAAATTTCTTGATATCTAATAAATATATGGAAATAAGAAAAATATTAAGAAGAAACATGAATCGCGTAACTTCAAAATCGCATTAAAATAATCCGCATAAAACGAGACCCAAGTGTATATCAAGTTTAAAATATTAGATAGTGCTGAATTATTATTTTTTTATATAGGTATTTTTCACTTTTTAAAACATACCCAATAAATTAAAATAAGTAATGGGTGTTAATAAAATAAAGTTGCAAAGTAATTATTCAAAAAAGTAGTATAGATGAAAGAAACCTTAAATATGTGTAAATTGTTCGACATCTTGGAAAATTAGTGACATAAATATTTTATTCTCAAAATAGAATTTTGTGATTGAAAAGGAAACATTTAATTGTAAAAAAGTGTTTTATATTTTAATTAACATTAGCAGCCTTTTATAAGTGATTATTATTACTGTAATTTCAGAAGAAGAAGAAATGAAAGAAGGTACTTGCATTGTCTTTACAAATGTATTCATGAACTACAGATGTATGGATATATTTGTTATTATGTTCTGTTAAATGACTGTGTGAAATTCTTGCAATTACATAACTCTAGTTTCTGCTATTCCTTACATTTCTTATGGGCATTCTTGTTTCTCATTCAACCTTCATTTTTTACCAGAATATAACTTCTATTGCAGTACTGACTTTCAGCAAATCTTTAGACTGAATTTCTTTTATAAGAGATTAAACATTGATTCTTTGTGCTGTCCAGGAATTCAAAATAATCTTCACAAAAGCCTAACTTTTACAATCTTCTGTACCAATAGGAGAATTCAATTGTAAATATTTTGGAATTAAATGTTCTTGATTTTTTTTACTGAATTTTTTTGGTATTATTTTCATTCCTTGCAATTTTTAGACTTTAAAAAGACAATGATGTCATCAAATAATTTTAATTTTTGATTATTTATTAGAGTTTATTTTCTCTTTTGTGTAAACATCATTTTTGTCTTTTTGATGATTAATATGGAAATATTTAACTTTGAGAATAATATTTTTTAAATCTTCACTTTTTATTGTAATATGAAATTGTCCACTGAATGAAAATTAGGATTCTTTCCTTTTTTTTTTTTTTCAAGTGTGTATTTCAGTAAATGTGTTCATTATAAATTTAAATAAATGCGATGAGAATATAATTTTTATTACACTTTTTTTCAATCTGAAACCATTCTAATACAAATCCTTGTTTTTACTCATTTCTTTTATAAAAATAGAGAAAAATAAGAGGTTTGGTATTCCAGGTGTTGTGAAAGTTTGAAATAGTGTAAAATGATCAAAACTTTGTGTGTGTGTGTATATATGGTAAGAGCTTAGATATTTGACTTTTTATTCTTATTTTACCCTCTATTTAAGAATAAATATTTAATCATTTATCAACTAATTAAATGATTATTTTGGTTATATTAATCATTTATCAACTAATTAAATGATTATTTTGTTTGGCTATTAGATTGTTAGCTTAAAGAAAAATTGTAAACTTAATTAAAATCAGAAAAAATTTTCAAAATCTATCTAATTTTTGGGAATGACATAAGAATGTTTTATGCCAATCCTTGAGAGAAATCTTATTATAATCTTGAACTACTGAACAACTAGTTTTTACAATCTATCTTAAATCATATTTTTAGTCTTAGGTAGTATATGAATATAATTATTTTTAGATCAAAGCGTTTTAAAATTAATATATAATTATCACTTCCAATATTTTGTAGACTTCAAGAAAAGCAAAATATTATAACTTGATTGTTTTTTAAAATGCTATGATTGCAACATATTTTTCTGAACTCATATTATTTATATATAGTACATACATTTGATGTGAGTGAATAGTGATTATTCTGTTTATTGAATATTTGAAACAACTTTTATTCATTAATGCATTATTTATTTTATATTAATTTTTATTAAATAAATTGTTTTCCGATTTTATAGATAAATTACTCCAATGATATAAAAACAGTAACTCCCAAAAGAAAATTTCTTAAAAAGGGTGAAGGTTTAGTTAGATTTCAAGGTGAACCAAAAAAATTAAGGCCAATTTTAAGGAAAAAGCAGATTGATACTACTGAAATAAATTTGAATAAAGTAAGTCATTAAAAAGTTTTAAGAATTCATTTTAAATATTTTTAAATGTTAAATTAAATTTAAGTATATTGTAGCAATAACATTTATTATTTTAAAAGAATGACCAGTTTAAATTTAAGATTGTAATGAAATATCAAATAAATCTCTAAAGAAATCATCTTTTTTTTGACAGTTTTTACAATGTAGTTTTTCAATTATCTAATAGTTTTGATTATTTAGCACTTTTCTTCAAAGTTGTTATTTTAAATTTTCTTCAGATATCTGAATAAAAACATTGTGAAAAGTGCAAAGATGTAATGATTTTTTTATAAGGATTTATTACAGTGAAAGAGAATAACGTGTTTTAATGAGATATTTATTATTTGCCATTTTAAAAAGTAGAAAATAATTTTATGAGATAGAAGCAATCCATGTGGGCTGAGAACTTGTAGAAAGATGACATCTTCCTTACAGGTGATAGTGATGGTTATCTAGATCAACTTGTGTGTCAACTATCTAGGAAAAAATCCTAAATTTGCTTAGGAATTCTCTTCTATTGAAAAAATGTCCAAATTTCATTTGGATTCAGATCCAAAGGTGTCTGTTTACTCTATTTTTTTTACATTACTCAGTAGCAATATCTATATTTGCTGTTATTTTTTGTATAAACATTGACTAATGAATGATCATTAAATGGAAATACTATAGTGTTTGAAAACTTCCACAACATGCCTAGAAATTGAAGGGCTAGGAATCTACAGACATGTTTTGTATTGTCATGTATTTAGTTTCAGAGTGGAAATAAATAGAGAAATCACTATTGTAGAATGTAAATATAGTTTAATCAATTATTATTAGTTAGCAAATAGAATTATTAAAAATGATATATTGCTTTTATATGAATAATTGAAAAGGGGCTGTCAGAAGCAGTTTTATTATAAAGTTGAGTAATCAATAAACATTAGATGGTAATATGATTCTATGCACATCCTAAAGGCCTTTGTCAGTGAGAACTTAAACCTAAAGCTGAAATTAATCTAACAGCTATTTTTAACTTTTTATACTATCGGACTAATAATTTGAAATTTAGAAATTAAAGCCAATTGATCTAGTATAATTAAAAGCAATGATTGATTGATAGAATGTGTTATTAATTTTTTTTTTTTTTAAAATTTATACTCTGAATTTTTTTTAATAAAAAAACTTTTTCTTCTAAATTATGACCACTATAATAAATATTATGAAATATTTCAACAATTTCTCCTTGAATTTTTACGTATATTTTTTTTTTTATTATATGTTTATTCATAGCAATCATCAGCAAACTTGAAATACTAAAAAATTTACTATAGATAATTTAAAAACAAAACGTTTAATCAACTCTACAGTAGTTGATCTTTGAGTAAGGTGAAAAGAATTCTGAAGGCATATGTATTAGTATTCTAGGCCCAAACACAGGTTGAAATCACTATATAAAAACTATATAATTAGGCAATAACAATTGTTTATCAATTGTAATACTTGCTACATCATTAACATAATTTAAACTA
This sequence comes from Epiperipatus broadwayi, assembly GCA_028023455.1. NCBI lineage: Eukaryota > Metazoa > Onychophora > Udeonychophora > Euonychophora > Peripatidae > Epiperipatus > Epiperipatus broadwayi. Next base: position 2,008,451 of record JAQFVV010012430.1, on the reverse strand, counting down.
TCTTAGTATCATAATAGTGAGATTTTTATGTTTAATTAAATTTTATGATGCCATATAACTAAATTAGATTTCTATTAGAATTGTATATCTGTTAGGTTCTGTGTTAATAATAGTTTAGAACAATTAACTAATAGAGTATCATGGACAAAAAATAATATTTGATTATTGTTGGCAGTAGTTTGCATTGCTTATCATTCTCTTACATAATTTATTCTAGTATCTCAATTTTAGATCTACATCACAATATGTCTATTGTTGTGTTAGTCAATACATATTAAACTTTCCATTTTAGAAGTGTAATATATATATGTGTGTATATATGTATACATTACTAATGTTATATTAATATATATAACCAAAATAGAATTTAATAGCAATAAAAATACTAGCAAAATCGAAATTTTTTTCATCTCATGACCATGGTTTAGTTATTAGACAAATGTATGTCAATTGAAATCTATAAACAAAACAAATATATTTTGTAACTGACAGCAACTTTCTCATGCAAGTCATATCATAGAAGCACCCATTTCTATACTTGATAGGGTCCACATAGTTTGATGCCATGGTTATATAGAAATCAATTTTAATTTAATTTTCGCATTCAGCACATGACATCGTTCAGAGCTAATGGCTGATATTCCTATGGATTCTAACTCTACAATTTCCATATTCCCAATTTATCTCACTTGACATTCCTGGATTCCAATTCAGCTAATAATGAAATTCCATATACATAACTGCTTTCTTGGCATGACATAATATTTTACTTAACTCTTAGTTATTTCTTAAATATTGTTTCCTGATATATTACACTTATTTCATCATCATATATCTTACTTAATCTACATGTATATTATTCTTATCTATTTATACTATCATAATCACATGGATTTCATACTTATCATCATCATTGCAAGTCATATATTATTTTTTTATTTATATGGTTAGATGAAATGGCAGAAAATATCAAACTCCTTTTATTGTTACTTCTTACAAATATATTTATTATGGCATATTATGATTTATACACTGGACTTTTCAATTCTGAGTCAGCTACTAAAAGGATAAATTAATTACATTTGAATAGTATTTGCATGATTTTATTCATTACATTTCAATTTTTCAGTATTAAGTAAAAATGCTTTGTCAAAATGCACATATATATTAATTAAATAGACAAAAAAAATTTTTTTACAGTTAAGTCATTTTAAAAATGTTGTCAGAAATTATTTTAAAACAAAAAAATATTAGCAGATATTTTTCTTAAAATCATTTAAGTAATTGATAGTAAAAAAAATAATACTAACATTTCAAATATTTTTCTAAGAATTATGTATGTACATACTGTATATATATATGTTGAAACTTCTCTTGTAGGTCACATGTATGACTTCTGAAAATAAATAAAAGAAGTTATTATATATTTTTAAAAAAATTTTAAAGATTTAATTTTTCTTTTTTAAAAAAAAAAGAAAATTATAAGGAATGAAGTTTTTTTTTATATATACTTTTAAAATTTGATTTGAAAATAAAAATAATTGTTTGCAAAAATGTTATTAAAAATAATAACACAAATGCAGGTTAATTTTCAGACAATAGGAGAGTATTTCTATTGTTGCTATAGGAATTTTGATTATTGCTAGACAAGGCAATAAGAAGTTATTTGTTTTATTAGTTTTGTTCTGTTTACAAATTAACAGCTGTAAAAATGATTTATAGCAACTTTACCATGATGGGGTAAAAATAAGTCTTATTTAAAATGGAGCCTGAATACAGAAAATAAATGCCTAGTTAGCTCTACCATTATCATATTGTTTGATATGCTATAACAAAAACTCAATAATTAGATAAAATAAATCAAGAAGAAATAAATAATGGATTACAAGAGGAATGTACCAAGGAAGAAAAACCTGTCCATTTTATTAAAACATAATTAAAAGAAATTGTATCAGGAATTTGCTAGCTTCTCGTATGTATACTTGAAGCCATGGAAACATATGAATAATGACCTTAATAGTAAATAAACAAATATATTAAACTCTAAAAAAAAAAAAAAAATCACATATTTGTTGAGCTCAACAGATAAATAAAATCAAAGAAAAATTTGGTAAGATTATTTTAAAAGACTCTACAATAAATATTTGCAAAAGACTAATTTTCCTCTTCCATTAAAAAAGTAATGTATTGATGTATATTTTTATTATTATTATTATTATTATAAGGATAAAGTCAAGTGATATAAAACAGTGGTCTTCAACCTTTTCACACCTGCGGACCGGCAAAAATAAGGATAAGATTTCATGGACCGCCAGAAGTTTACAGATAATTTTTCTTAAAGATATAACCTGCTTAGCCTTAGATGAGTATAATTGTTATAACTGACCAAAACAGCACACTAGTTATTGGGTATTGTAATGGTGTTTGCTTACCTTCATATGCTGAACACTTTCTCGAGTTGCGCAGTCATACTGCTACAGAAAGCAGTACAATAACAATCGTTTTCATTAATGTGCTTGCATTTCTACGTTTATTATTTCATTGTTAAAATATGCAAGAATAAAATGTTATTCACCTGAATGTTGGGAAATATCACAGCTAGTGTAATTACATGACAATGATTATGATAAATGTAATATCTGTATTTAATGTTAAATATACAAGATGAAGTTATATATATATGGAGGTTGTTTTTTGATAGTAGTAAGGGCAAAATAGAAATCGCATAATTAAAATTACCAAACAGCCAAAAAAAAAAGTCGCCAAATTTTAAATCTGAAAAAATAAAACCAAACGTGTAAAAATCTGAAGTTTTGATGTTATTGTAAATTTTTTTGGTGCTGGTGTGTTGAAAGGATCAAAAAATATAATTAATAGGAAAAGTTTTTTTAAATAAAAAAAAGGCAAAATAGACATTACGTAATAAAAAAAAATCGCCATATAGTCGCCGTCTTTTAAAAAAAAAATACAACGAAAGTTGAAAAAGTCATGTTTTGATCTTATTTTAATTTGGGGGGGGGGGGGTTGAGAAATACTTTGTCTTCACTGAGACAAAAGTTAGAGACCAAAATATTTTGTTTTTATTTTTAAAAAAAGGTAACAGAAATTGGTTTTAAAAATAAAAGTTTTAATATATTAGCGGTATACAAATAAAGCCAAAAAAAATATCGCCTTATAGGCCAAAAAAAAATGGACATATTTTTAAACAAAAAGAAAACGAAACTTGAAAAAGTCAAAAGTTTTTATCTTATTTTAATTTGGGTGGGGGAGGGGGTGGATTGAGAAATACTTTGTAAAAGTTAGAGACAAATTTTGGTTGTTTTTTTTTTTAAAAAAAAGATGATAAAAATTGATTTCAAAAATAAAAATTAAAGCCAAAAAAGATCTTATTTTAATTTTTTTGGGGGAACAGGTTGAGAAATACTTTGTCTTCACTGAGACAAAAGTTATTTTTTGTTTGTTTTTATTTTTAAAAAACGGTAATAAAAATTGGTTTTAAAAATAAAAGTTTCAGTATATTAGCTGTATACAAATAAAGCCAAAAAAATATTGCTTTATAGGCCAAAAAAAGTGGCCATATTTTAAACAAAAAAAAAAAAACAAACTTGAAAGAGTCAAAAGTTTTGATATTACTTTGGGGTGGGGAGTGTGTGTATTGAGAAATACTTTGTAAAAGTTAGAGATAGAAGTTATTTTTTGGTTTTATTTTTAAAAAAAGATAATAAAAATTGATTTCAAAAAGAAAAGTTAAAGCCAAAAAAAAAAATCGCCGTATAGCCAAAAAAAAAAACCACTAAAAATGAAATATTAAAAGACGGAGTAGAAAAAATTTAAGAGATCAAAAAATGTCACCGTATTTTTAAAATCGTGGCCTGTTAACATTACATTTTATGTTATGTACTGTGGCTTCTCCTTAAACGAAGTCAAGAATATCTCAGCAATTTTTCCCAGATAAACCTGTTAGCCACTTTATTTTCCGTTCCCCATTCTAAATTTTCCCATATTCTGCTCCATCCCATTTCCACAACATAATCTTTGTCAAGTCTATAGCCTTTATATCTAAATCCCCCTTATTTTTTCCCAAACCCAGCATAAAAACCAATAATTCACTTTTTGTATAATCATTTTTTTCATATTTATTCTTCCATAACTTCATTATATGTACCCTTTCTATTTTCAAGCATTTACATTCAATTAACACATAAACAACACTGACAAGCGGTTGTGATTGGCTATCAAAAGACAACCGGGGTTTGTATAATAAAAAACTTTTTTTTTTTTTAATTTTGAATTTTTTTAGAAAAATAATAAGAAATTTAACTCTATCCCCCCCCCCATAAACATCTGTGATAAATAGAAAAACAATTTATGTATGATTGATTAGATTTTGTTTTTGTTCTGTTTCTTTTTTTTTAATCAGGTAAAAATGCGATGAAAAAATAAATAAAAATTGTTTATATTAATTAAAAGTTTAAAATCTTATTATTTTGTTATTACAAACTTTCTTGTCAGTCTAACATGGACCAGCAGAAAATTTCTGCAGCCCAGTTGAAGACCACTGCTATTGTATAATTTTTAGCAGCTATGTTGAAATTTTTTGTTTTTAAATAATCATAATTCCAAGTCACATGAATTTGTTTAACGACTAGACATAATTTTTTCTAGTGTATTTAGTTTTTCTGAAACATAAATCAATATCAATCCTCTCCTCCAAATTTCTTGTTTTCAATTTACATGTAATTAAACAATCTCTTAATTATATCTCCATTTTCATCTGTTATTTGACTAAAATATTTTCTAAACCTTTTTTAAATTCCTTTCTTAATTAATGGAAATAATTTTTAATCAAGTTTCAAAAATATATTTTGACTTTTTATTACAAATTTTGTATTTTTTTTTAATCAAGAAATATTATTTCTAGAATATTTTAAGACAAGCTTTGCATATTTTTGTTTACAGTCTAAAAATTAAAAAAAAAATTTAAGAAAATATTATTTTATAATATTTTTAACTTTATTATTGCAATATTGTTACATTAAAGTCAATATTATTATTTTTTTTTTCCCCCAGATTTAAAAAAAAAAAAAGATGTAGTTTTCTTAATTTAAAGTATTTTTATTTACTTAAGCACAAAAAAACTTAATAATATGTTTATTGCTAATATTTTGTACAAGCTTAAACAAATGGATTTAATCAACTCATACCTATTATATATTTTATATATCTAGATATGTATATTTGATTAAACTAAAAGTTTGTCTGGCTTTATTATTCTGAATAGATATTCACAATATACACTTTAGTAAAACTCAAAGACAATTGCCAATTAACCTTTAACATTGGAGGAACTCATAATGATTGATTTAAATAGTTTTTATGAGCATAATGAATTCAAAAGAAGGATCAAATGGAATTAAGATTAATCATTTTCTATCTGGGGTTATTAATTACATGAGAATTTTAACACTTAAGAATAATTAGAAATTATTTGAATTCTGGATATATTTGTATAGTATATATATTTATTTTTTTTGTTTGTAGTTTTCTCTTGAGGTTTAATTAGTGAAACCCTGATCATGAGTTTGAAGATTTTGCTAGTATTTTTATTGCCATTTACTTCTAAGTTGAATATATATTATGGTGAATCCTGAAAAAAACTTGTGGTGCTTTTTTCATGATCTGTGTTTTTGTTTTTAATTATTATTATTCTGAATATATATATATTTTTTTATTTGTTTGTTTTAAACTAAAAGTTAATATTTCACTAGCTCCTAAATTTATTTGATGCAATATTTATAAAGGAAGATCTTTTGGTACAGGCTGTTGATTTCCATATCCATAATCTGGAGTTCAAATCTGACCTAAGTTAGAAATTTTTTCAAGTAATTCAATTTAGTCATTCATTCACTAATGTCCAGTAAATGGATATTTTGCTATTTTTAGATAAAGAAAATTTCTAAGATAATCTAGTTTGTTTAGATAAATACTTGCTCAATCCATAAAATCTTGATTGTGGTATTATGTTACTTGTCATAGACAAAATAATATTTAATTTTTTATTAATAATTAAATCAAATTAATTCTTAGCAATTATGAGTTGTCATATGATTTTCAAATTTTATTAAAAAACATTTTCTTGTGTGTATTACAAATATCAAATTGAAAATAATGTCAAGTTAGTATATTTTCGATTAAATTTGTTTTTTAATTGATAGAAACTAAATAATAAAACTGTAGTTTATGGATAATTTGGAAAATCATCTGATGAATTTACTTTTTGTTCAAAAACACTTAATATGGTTGAAATTGCTGTCACAAATCCTGGAAATAATTACCATTAACATAGATATGTTATTTTGAACTATTATCAATTCTCTGCAGAATAAAGATTTTTCGGTTGTTTTCTCATCCCTGGTGTTCGCCTTAAGATGTTGCTATTTCTAGGTAAATTCCTAGAAATATACAGTTTCATCAGCCTTCACCCAACAAAAGAGGAATTTTTCTACGTTATAAACGCAGAAAAGTCCTCACGTTATGTTGGACGGAGGAGGAGGTGATGGCGACAGAAGCCAACACAAAGAGACTTCTTTCTATGATAAAACACAGAAAGAGTTCCAGACGGCTGCCGGTTATGGCTTTTTTACTATGCTAAAAGCAAAGAGAAAGAAATGCCTTGATTGGCTGCCGTAGTAGTCGATTTTGTTCATCATTTTCTCGTAATAGTAGAATATCTATTTTCTCTGTAGTTTCGTGTGAGAGTGTGTGTATTTGAAGCAGTCGTAGTTTTTTAAAATTTGATAAGACATCTATTTTTTTTAATGTGTTGTAACTTACTTTACTGTTGTAAGTTTAGTAATAATGTCCTGAAGATTCCATTACAAAGGGGTAACCCTCAAAAATTGCTTTTAAGGGTGCGAAAGGGAAAAAAAATTAAAGGATCACGCGAAAAGTACCGTTTTCAATTCATCCGTGACCAGTTACTTTTGCTATATATATATATGCACAAACAAAAACAACCCACTGTCTAATTATTAGTAATTACTTGTCCGAAAAATAAAATTAGTCAGGTATTTTTTTTTTGTTACATTTATTATTTCAAAATAAGATTAGTTTTTATATCTACACACTAACAAAAACAACCCAGTTCCTTATTAATTACTGTCTTTAAAAAAAAAAAAAAGCAAATTCAACGGGGTTTGATTTTTTTCAATGGAGTCTTTGAATTACAGTTTGTTTGTTTTTATATATACACAAGATTTACCAAAAAAAAAGAAACCCACTTTCTGATTAATTACTGTCAAAAGAAACGCAAATTAGTCAGCTATCATTTTTAAATTTAGTATTTCAATAACGGTACCCTTTTTATATAGACAGACTTAACAAAAACAACCCACTTTCTGATTCGTTACTGTCCCCCCCCCCAAAAAAAAAAGAAAACAAAAATTAGTCGGGTATCATTTTTCAATCGAGTCTTTCAATGACGGTCTTTACTAATAGTTAATCGGGTATCAATTCTAAATTGTAGTATATAAATTACGTTACTTTTGATAGATTTAGAATTACGTCTTGCTTTTTTAATAAAATGATTTACTGATTTTTCTAAGTTTAATCCTTTTTTTTTTTAAATCCAAAATTTACTAATGTTTCCTAAAACATATTTTAGGTTTACTAGGTAGTGGTGCCAAGTTTATTATAAAAATGATGGCAGATTTAAATACTATTGCATGCTGAGAAATAGTGTACAATTTTGGAAATTAAGTCATTTTTAATTTCACTTGATAATTTTACAGATTTAAGGAAATGATTTTATGATAATAGTTTTAATTTGAGTAAAAGTAATATGGTTTTAAATTTATCAAAATAAACATTAATTCTTTCATGTGTATGCATGTATGTGTAATAAGTGTGTGCTTATTAATATGTTATCTCAAATTTAGAATATATTTAAACATAATTAATTATTGTTATAACATAAACAGTAAACTCTCAAACTACACAATTGTTATTTCTACTTTATTTAAACAAATTATGTAACATTAAACATATTTTGCAAGGTTAGAGATAATTATAGGCTCATTTTAATAAATTTTGCACTATTTTATAATAAATAATAGATGTACTCCACTTTAAATTTTGTTACTCTAATGCAAATTTAAATTATATTTGAAAGTAACTAATTATTTTTGTAACATAAAGACTGTGTTCTCATAGTATTGTTTTAGCTAATGAACTAACTACTGCTCTATTGACATACTGGACAGATGTTTAATCTAGGAATATAGAATAGATTGGTTTAGTTGATATATTATGAAACTTAATTTGAATGTGACTGGCAGTGAGTGTGAATGTATTCATACAATTAATCTGTATGTTCATTAAAATTATATACATATATTTGTTTACTTTTATTCTAGCCTGTTACAAGGTTAATTGCTAGAAAAGAGGTTCTGCCTGATAAAAATAATAATTCTGCAGAAATATTACCAAAATGTTCCACCTCATTTTTGATGTCACTTGATGATTCTTTCCAAAGAAATATTAAAGAGTGGGATTCTAAACAAAAAGTACATTTTTTTTTTTTTTTTACTGTAAATTTATCTTATTCTTTTTGTGTTTTTTTTTTTTTAATGATATTTTTTTTTTTAATTTCAGGCAGAAATTGCAGAATTGTATGAATTCGAAATGTTGGAGATGGTTGCAGATAATTTTTCCTTAACAAGTAGTTCTTCTACACAACTTGATGCAATTAAAGTAAGGATTATAAAGTTAATTAAAATATATCAATTATTAACTTGTAATGTGTTTATAACAAATAACTTATTATTAATATTATTATTATTATTAAATACTAATCACTTTGGTTATATATCGCAAAGACATATAGTTTTATCACATGTTCTCGGCATATTGTTGTTTTAGCAGCATACTTTTCACCATTTCTTTGTCACCTAATGTAAATTTGCAGTAACTGGCATAAAGATGGTGAAAAAGTATACTGCTAAGACTCGCGATTCTTTGATGAAGTCAAAATATAAATATATGATTATTTTGCTTGCACAAATTAAGTGTAGCAGAAAAAAATCATTGTGGTTGTAATAAATTCCACTAAATAGTATAGAATTGATAATTAAATCTTATGTAAATGATAAATAATTCAGCATTGAAAAAGAGATATTTATAGGAAATATTCATTTTTCAAAATATGGTTTCAGTTCAAGTACAAAAGTGTAACTACAATACGGTAATTCTCCTTTATCCATATCATTTAATTCCAAGTAGAGGTTATTCTTGAGAATTTTTAGTTCATAAATTTTTCTCAATTCTTGAGAATGGCAAAGTCAGTTTTTCAAAAATTTCATTTGGGTGGTTGGGGGGGTAAACTGAAAAATTATATATGAATAAATCATTTTAGAAAAAGTTATGATTTTAATGTAATTATTGATGCTTTCTACTGCATTTTTTTTTTTTAATTTATGCAATGAATTTATATAAAACAAAATACTTATTTTGTAATTTTTTGAAACATAAAAGTATTTTTAAAACAGAAGGAAAATCCTTAAGTGTTTTCCTTTCTTCCATCCTATATACAAAAGTTGTTTCAAAGTAATGAAAGGGATCAGTTAGAATATTACAATTATGATTTGGACTAAACTAAGTAAAATAATAATTCAAGTTCAAAAAAGAGAAAGTATATGTTCTCTATATTTATTATGAACATTATAAATTGTAAAATTATTAAATGTACAAAATTTTATTCCATTATATTGTTTAGCAGTTTTCTTCATAACTAAAATACAAACAATCTATCGAAATAGTCAACGATAAATTAATCGCAAGAAACTGCCCACCTACACGTGCCAAATTCATCATCGATTTTTTAAAATGGCTTGATTTAAATATAATTGCTGTTTTCAGAGATAAGTGGTTTAGTATGAACAACAGATGGCCGATGGGCCTCCCACTTAGTGGTATAATGGTAAGCGTTGTACTTGACCATTACGAGAAGCTAATACTACCTGCACTCTTCATGTCAACCCCACATATGATATATACGCGCTACATTGATGACATATTCGTTGCTGCCCCAGAAGACATCATCTCTAACCTTCACAATAGCCTCCATAATAATACCAAGCTTACTTTTACTACTACTTGGGAAAACCAAGACAAACAGGTCAAATACCTTGACATATGTGTTAGCAAAAATATAGATAAGCTGGACTACCAAATGGTAGTCAAACCTTTGGAAGTAAGAGGCTTGACAAACCCTAATTCTTACGCGCCGCACTCACACAAACTTGCAGCCCTCTCTTCATTCATGTTTAGGAACCATAACTTGTGCAAATATGAGGCAGATAAAAGAAAAAAATCTCATCAATTATATAACTGATTTAAGGAAAATAGGACACACTTATTCATCCATCAACAGAAAAGTCAACAAATTTTTCTATAAAATAAACCACAACCACAAGAAAGAAAACAAACCAAGAATCTTAATCCCATACGTTCACTCTACAGTTAAAAGCCTTATCAATCAATTATCATGTGACTTTGAAGTCGCTTTCTGTTCACCTCCCAACACCAATAGACTGATAAATAATACCAAAGACAGGATCAAACCTGAACTCACCCCTCAAGTTGTGTACAAAATTACCTGCCCCCAAAGAAATTGTACGGCAACATTATGGAGAGACCAAAACTAACATTGCCACCAGAGTAGCTCAACACCGATACCTTTACAATAAAACAAAAACAAAGTATGAAGGTAATTCGATTTTTGTCGAACATGAGAGAAACTCTGGACATGCTTTTCTATCTACCACAGCCAGTGTCGTTTGCTCTGAAACAAATGACAGCAAACGTAAAGTTAGGGAAGCTTACTTCATTGTGGCTGACCCATCGGCAATCAACAGAAGAGAGGCCTGCTATTCCCTATCTCGTAAATGGTCCACGTAGCATCTGCACATAAATTTGCATAGTTTTACAGTTATTAATAGAATAACTCGCCATGAATATGGGACTGTAGACTGTCCCGAAAGCGCTTGGCAATAAAAATTTTGACAATTTATTAATAGCTTCATTACCTGTGCGCAGAGCACATATATATATATTAATTGCATTGCATTATTTTTTTTATACAGACATACAATAGCTTTATGTTGACATATATATATACTATTATTTATACACTTTTAATAAGTATAAATTTATTTAATAATATATATCTTTATGATATATGCTTATTTTTATATAGATGTAAATTTTTTATACAGAAGTAAATAAACAATAAATCAAAATAGTAATAATAACAAGTCAAATTTCACATGACTTATATATAGCTTGCACTTACAAATATATAAAATTAAGAGCGTGCTAATAGCTCTAAACAAGCTTTTTTTTTTTATTTATGATAAATGCTACTACAAGAGAAGGCATTCAAATCATTTTTATCTTGGATTGTCCCCAGACCTGTTTCGACCTATGGGTCTCTTCAGTGAGGAGTTGGGACATTAGATTTAAAAAACCAACTCAAGCAAAGCATTTATCTAAAAGTTAATTGTTAGAAGAAGATCTGAAACTTTTAGACATCTACAATGTAATTTACTGATTAATTTTATCTTTTTTTTTCATTGTTTGAAATACAAATCAGTTTATTCAATAGTTTTTTCCCCCTTCTTTTCATAAGAATTGGTTTTTTTTTTTTTTTTTTTGAGAACTTCTCCCACTCCTCCCTCCCCTTTCCATTCGCTTAGCAAAATTAATACTACTGGATTTAAGATAGAAATACAAAATAGATAGCTCATTGCAATTAGACATTTCAATTTATTAACATTTACTAACCTTGTTTTTTAGAAAGAAAAAAAATATTTTTAAGTGTAAAAATTAGATTATTATTATGTAAAGAAAAGAGAAAAGATTTTAGACTACTATCAAGTTATGAACCAATATTTACTTATATCTTAATGGATAAATACAAAACTTGAATGGAAATGAATAAAATCTTGGAGGAGATTCAGAATCGATTTTATTCAGGAAGAATAGGAGATATTATTATGCTTTGTGTCCCATTTGATTGAAATGTTTTATAAAGAAACTAAATCATTATTTATTGCATTTTTTAGATATGAAAAAAGCTTCTGATAGAATGGATAGGAATGGGAATAGACTTAAAGTTAAGAATGATTGTCTTTACTAGGATAATTTTTATAAATATCAATTAGACGAAAGGTAATATAAATTAAAGAAATAAATGTGAAATTGGATTGAAACAAGGAGTCCACTATTATTTACTTTGTATTGAGATAGAAAAATTAAGAGTACAGAGTGGAGATTCCTATAAGCGAAACAAAAAGCATACATTATATGATGACTCTTCTTTTTTCTTTTTTACATATGATATAGAAATTTTTGCAAGTAGTTATATATGATATGGAGTTGTTATTAAATAAGTATGGAGAGATAGGAAGAAAATATGAACATTAAATTCAGTGAAGAAAAGTCTTGAGATTTTAACAGTTAAAACAGAGAATAAAACTGGAGATTAAAATGGGAGATATTTATCTTGAAGAAGTAGAGAAGTATGATATTTAGATACTTTGTTAAATGGAAAAATGAATCATATATATATATATTGAAAATTAGAACTGAGGAGAAAAGCAAAAAAATAGAATGAGATTGATAAAATATCTGGCATGTTTTTCATATAATATAATTATAAATATGTAGAAAAAATTACAAAGGAAGGTGATGACTTCTTAAGATTTGAAAATAGTATGGGTTTTTTTTTTTAGGGGGAAGGGGGACAAAAAACTCGAGAGACTTTTAGATAGAATACAAAATAAAGTAGCTAGATGTGCATTGGTTGGGAAATTGTAATAAGGGCTGCTGTTTTACTAAGGGAAATTAAAAAGATTGGCTGGTTGCAATATATATTTGAAAATAAATTAGTAAAAACAGTGTTTAATTGAATTATGAGAAGATAACAATTGCATTGCAAGAAATGTTTCACAATATACAAAATTAATAGGTAGAGAATGTTTTGTACATAATTATAAAAATTGAGAAAAGAGGGTAAGTTGAATAAAGAAAAACAAATAGAGTTTATGGAATAGGAATATGAATAAAATAATAATATATAAAAATTATGAAATATGAAAGAATGTATAATACTAAACTGAGTTTATTGTTATTTGACACAAAAGCAGGAACTTTAGATAGCCAGAAAAGAAGACAAAAATAGAATAAAGATTTGGATTATGGTATATATGAAGATGAGAAGAAGAGTACTGAACATTTATTTTTGGAGAATACCATGTTGAAAGATGATCTCAATAAATTATATGGAGAGCAAGCATAAACGAAATAAAGATTTCATAAATTTTTGTCTAGGGTTTTATAAGTTGATTTGGCGAATATAAGATAGGATAAGTGAAATTAATGATAAAGCTTTTATTAAAATGTATTAGGGAAATATTTAATTTGGCAATCAGTTTCTAAATATATAGTCTGTGCACATAAACTTATTACTATTTAAGGGGAAACTACATTGCATTGTTCTTAGCAAGTACAAATAATTATGGAAGGCTTGTTTTTATTTTAACATATTAAGTTAGTGATAATTTGTTTGAAGAAATTTTTTATGAATTAAATACATAATTTTGAGAGAAAAAAAATCCATGTATGATAATATTAAGGAACATAGATAGGATAATTACAATGAAATGTGAAAAATTAGAAAGGTAAAAAAGTAAAATTCAATAAATTCTTTATTAGAAATTTATGTAAATAGAATATGATACATGTTAAAGTGAATATATGTGCATTTAAATGTATCATTATAAACACACAACAGTTTAATTACAAAATAAATATTAAAAGTTTAAAACTATATATATATATTTTTTTAACTTTGCTTTCTTGTCCATTGTCTGTGAAATCTTGTAATTCAATTTTCACTCACTAATTTCCAATCAAGGTAAAATTTTGCATATATATATATTTCTAATGATAATTTAGGATTGCAAATAATTTTAGCAAAAAGTTAAGAATTGTAATTTTATATGGAGATTTAGTGATAATATAATTCTACATAGCAATATTACAGTTAACTAAACAAAATGTGAACTAAGAATAAATTTTTGAGAAAAAAGATAATTATAATATTCATGTTTGAACAAAGATAGCATACATTATTGGGGGGGGGGGGCACTTAGATAATTAAAAAAAAAATTTTTTTTATTGGGACTTTATAATTTTTTGCAAGGTCATGGTATCATTAATTATGATATAATGTGATTTAGAAAATAACCTTCTTAAGTTTATGAATTATGACAGGGATTTTGACCTTTTAAATTAAACTAATTTTTATTTTATTTAATTGAATAAAAATGTTCTTACATTTAAAAAAGTTACTTTGGCATTAAGAAATAGCTTTAAATTTGTCAATTTTTTTTATTTTATTCTCTAGTTTAAAAAAAGTTATAAAATTAAAAAGCAGAGGAAAAAAATATTTGAAGAAGTACTTTTATTCACATAAATGCACTAAAAAGTAAAAAATAAACTATCCAGCTTTTATAGTATTATTGATATGTATCAAAAATAAAAGCATGCAACCCTTATGTTGAGAAATATTCTAAGAATATTTTTAAACATGATTGCTGCACCTTTTATCTTGGTTGTATTATTATTATCAAGAATATTTATTTAAATACAAGTATAAAATCTGAAAAAATAAAATCTTTTTAATGTATTTATGTGGATTAAAGTGTTGTATATATATATTTGTTTTTCTAATGTAGTTTATAGATTCATTCATTGTATTTATAGATAACAATTAAGAAAAGAAAGAAAAAATTCCAAATTTTTATTATTAATTCTTTTGTTATAGTTATTTTAATTTTGGCAGTTAGTTTTAATCCTTGGTTGCAAAATAAATATAAAGTTTATTAATTCATTTTTTGAAGATGGGTAAACAACTTGGTGCAGCTAAAAGGAGACTGAAAAATATTTTCTTTCTTGTCTTTACTTTTTTTTTAATTGCTTGATGATCACTTGTTTATATTTATCCATCTTGTGGAATATTGTATTTTCTGCATAAAGATATTTTAAAAACTCCAATGTATTGAAAATTTAACTAATTGTACTTATAAAAGTAACTTATGTGGAAATAAGCAACAGGAAATGTTACAGTTATTGCTTTATTTCATTGGCAATGGTTCCTGATAATTATCTGAATCTTGAAGTTTATGCCACCAAATTTGATTACACAAATTAAGTTTAGAGTATAAAGTTTTTGTTGTGGGTTTTTATTATCAATTCATTTTTAAAAATCACCAGTGTAATATTAATGTTTCCAGAAAGAAATCTGACCCAGGATTTCTCATAATTTATGAACAGTTTAAATGAAGAAAATTGAATATAATAAAAAAATATATATAAATATAATTATGCAAGATCTTGCAAAAAACAAGCTTAGGAATAATTGCTAAATACTAATGATTATTGTTAACAATGTATTAAAGAGGGGTAAATACAATATTTTTAGGCATTTTCTGTTTTGTTTTTTATTTTAAAGATATTTTTATATATTATTTAAAAGAACTACTTTTTTTAACATGATTAATGATGCCTACCTTGGCAAAATAATGTATAATAAATTTGTATTTATAATGTATTATATTTCATGTAAATTATTATAAGAAATGTTTGATTGGGCACAATTTGTTTGAATTATATATATATATATATAGTGAATTTGTATTTAATGTAAATTATTATAATATATATTGAACCGCCCACTTTCCTGCTTTAATAAGAATAAAGAATATGTATATACTTTCGTATTTCCCTTATTAACAAACTTTTCTATCTCTGAAGGTTTCTCGTCCCTCAGGTGGAATGAACAATCTCATTGGTAGCGAGCCACCAATAACATAACACTGCTACTAAATTAAAACACTGGCCAACCAAACATTTTATTTATTTTAAGGAGATCACTTTAGGCGCCAGTTAATCACGTAGTAATTAACGCATCTGCTCGACCAGCAACGAATCTAGTACCTGAAATCCCAGCTTGCTCATCGAATTGTAGCTGTCTTAGAAATCTCTGCCCATTCCAAAATTCTATTTCTTAATATTAAAAAATTTACTTTCCGCACAATAAAACTTTTGCGTCATTCAAAATCCTTATTTTAAAAGATACTCCCTATTCTTTTAGCTTCAATTTAAATCACTTCTTAATAACGACTAAATATTTCAATCTCCACCTATTTCCATAAATTAAATGTATTATCTCATAATAAAAGTGTACGTTCTTTCTATTAACATAAATATTTCAACAACATTTTAAATCTCGACGATCGTTCTAGTAATAAATATTTCAATACTAATTTAACCCCCGCTCTCTTTTCTTAAAATAATCACTTTGTCTCATAATACAACCACGCACACTCTTTTCATTTAAATAAAAATTTTAATACATTTGAAAGAAAATAAAAAATACAAAACATTTAATTAAAATTTGCACACACACACAATTAATAACTCTGAATAAAAGTTGGACAATGGAGCTAATATAATTTATACCCTGAAGATAATAGTTCATAAGAAGTTAAAAGCTTTTTTTTTATTCACTTATCTACCATGGCTTATAAATCAAGAATTGGAGAATAAGAAAAATGAAATGTTACCTAGGATTTGAATTTGATTTGACACGAGTATGACAAAATGTAGCTTCAGTAATTTGTTAGTTCCAACCAGTTGGCTCTAATTCCTCATAGATCTTTCCTTGATTTGTGATATTATATGAACTCTCATAGATCTCGGCATGGACACT
This sequence comes from Epiperipatus broadwayi, assembly GCA_028023455.1. Lineage (NCBI taxonomy): Eukaryota > Metazoa > Onychophora > Udeonychophora > Euonychophora > Peripatidae > Epiperipatus > Epiperipatus broadwayi. Next base: position 1,991,617 of record JAQFVV010012430.1, on the reverse strand, counting down.
TTGTTGTTCCTTAGTCTGCACACGAACATGGTTTGTCCTTCGAACTATCTGCTGGTGTTGTTGTAGAGAAGGTCCAGGCTGGCCGCACGATATGATGGGTTCAGCCACGCATTATTCTCTTCTAATAATAGCCTCTGGAATCAATCAATTTATTTTGCAGTTTATTTCCAATTAATAATTTTTTGATCAAATTTATTTCTAATTTAATTAATAATCTTTTATTATATCATCATTATTATAACAATACAAAGTTCTCCTTTTTATACCCGGTGCTTCTTATCTTGCGGATCCATCGTACATTCTATTTCGCTCCGATTGGACTTCTGTTTCTTTTATTTAAAGTCTCTGGTCCTTTCCATTGGTCGTTGGTTTAAGAGAATAGTAATATTTAGTTTCTTTGTTAATTTTCCCTTAGCCGTTTAATTAGATTTTCTTTTGTTTTATTGCATTAGCTCTCCATTGTTTTTTAAAATTCCTTTCCTTTTTTCAAAATCTATTTATACGCTCACACATTCAATCTTTTTATTATAAAACAAAACAAACTCCCTTTTTTAGTTTTATTACGAATTAATTAAAAGTAATATTAAATCATTTTTATTTTAATTCCCCCCTTTTTTTTTCTTTATTTAACAATAAACCCCCCTACCCTAATCTTTTGTTCTTAATTTTCCTTTCCTTCAAACTTTTAAAAGTTTTATTTTACTTTAACTTTTTTTTTTTTGTTTAAATTCTTTTTTTTTTTTTTTAAATGAAATTTCCTCACGATTTTTACTCTTAAAACACTCTGTAACGTATTTGGTCTCACTTCGTTTGAATTTTTTTTTTTTTTAAGTAACTAGAAATAAAAGATAGAAAAGTGTCATGGGATGAGGATGGCTGTTGTTTTTATATTGAAACTTTGTAATATGTTGGGACTATTCTTATTGATTTTTTTTTATTATTAATTTAAAAATACAGAGCAAAAAGAGTGACATAATGATAAAAAAAAAAAAGGTGCTTTTTCAAGATCTAAACTAATTATTTAAAAGCCACAGGATTTTAAAGTAACCTTAATCAGTAAAGTAAAACTTAAATAAGTAATATCTTAAATAAAATTTATACCATGAATATATTAGTTTATGATGTATAGATATATGAATAGTTAAAAGAAATAATTAAATTAATATGATTCAAATTAAATAAGCATTAGATTCAATAAAAAAAACTTAAATATCTTAAATAAAATTTATATCTTGAATATATTTATGTATCATGTGTAGATAAGCGAATAATTAGAAGAAAAGTATAATTTAATTAAAGTGGTTCAAGCTAGATATACATTAGATTATTAATACAAAATTATATCATTGAATGCAAACAGAGATTTATAATTAAAAATATGGATTTAGGATAGAAAAGTATTCCAGATACACTAATACATGTATGAACAGGTGTCACTGCATTTAATAATGAGATGAAATATATAATGTTGAAAATATGTCCTCCTTAAGACTTAACTGAATTATTGAATATTATTAAAATGTTGAAAATTATTTCAAAAAATACCTCGAACCTTCCATAGAGAGGAAGTGATTTATGTTAATATCATATAATATGCCTGGATTACAATTAACATAATTCTTTACATTGCACTTATAGAATTTACTTCTGTAATAACATTATTTGTTATATTAGATGAATTCATCTTATAAGTCAAATTGTGTGTATATTTTTTAAAGTAAGGAATTTTATAGTGAAAAATCTATTTGTAATATTAATAGAAATGAAAATATAATGATATATAATTAAGTTTACAACAACATTAATTCAATAGGGCTGCTAATATAATTAGGGCACTGATAATTTCTTCTAATTATGATGAACGTTTGGCCATATTTTCTTCTTCACATCAATAAAATATTAATAGATAAGTCAGACATATAACTAAAATAAAAGTATATTTATTTTAGAAATAAATAGTTTAAAACCATTAAAGAAATTGTTCATCAAAAAGATAATGATTTATAAATTATTCTTATATGTTTTTGCTCCAATATTCAACTTAGTTATGATATAAAGAAATTAAATAATTGGTTTTTGAGGAATATTAGGTTTTGTATCAATAGTCACTGATACAAAATCATCATCGTTAACCATTATCAATCCACTGCAGGATGAAAATCTTTCCAAGTTTAATCCATCTTCTCCGATCTCTAGCCTCTCTTCTCCACATCACCCCTGCACACTTTCTTATTTCATCCATCCATCTCACATTTGGTCTCTTTCTGGGTCTTTTAAATCTCTTGGAATCCTTTTAAAATTTCAGTTGTCTGTCTATCATCATCTCTTCTAGAAATATGTCCAGCCTAATTCCACTTCAGTCTTTTAATTCTTTCAATGATGTCAGTAACACTTGTTCTCTTACCCATGTATTGCATTTTCGATCTCATTACTCCTAATATGCATCTCTCCATATTTCTTTTAGTGATATGAAGTCTATTGCTTTTCTATTAAGTGTCCATGGCTCAGATCCATAAGTAAGAATTGATGAAACACATTTATTAAAAACCCTCCTTTACAAACACATAGAGATATTTTTTTTCATTATTAAATTATTTTTACCTAAAGTACTCCAACCAAGTTTTATTATATGATTAATTTCATCCATTATGTTTCCATCTATAGTAATAATCTGAGTGAACTATTTGTAATTGTTAACTTCTTCTAACTCATTACACTCAATCTTTATTTTCATCTTTTGAGAAAATCCGTTGAACATTGCTTTAGTTTTTTTTTTAACATTTACCTTTAGTCCTACTTTCTTATTTTCATCTGATAACTTTTGCAACATTTCCTGGAGCTTTGAAACATTATTTGCAAAAACAATTACATCATCTGCAAAATCTAAATGATTAATAATCTCTATTTACTTTTATTCCTTTAGCTTCCCATTTTAATTCACAAAATATTACTGTAAAATGTTTTGGAGATATGGAGTCACTCTGTCTTACATCTTTTTCAATGTCAACCTTCCTAATATCATTATGTAATCTAATTGTTGCTGTTGCATTTTTATAAATATTTTTCAGAATATGATATATTCTTGCTCCAATGCTTTAATTTCTGAAGAAATGCTTATAGAATCAAATGCCTTTTCATAATCTACAAATCCAAGCATAATGGCAACTCTTATTCATTGGTCCTTTCTATAACTTTTCTCAATACTTAAATATGATCTACTGTACTAAAAACATTTAAATCTAGCTTATTTTTTTGGTTGATTGAAATCCAAAGTTCTCTGTAGAAGAGTTGTAATTATCTTGGTAAAAAATTTGTATAAAACTGATAAAAGACTGATAGGTCTGTAATTTCTAATATCTTCTTTATCACCTTTTTTAAATATTAATATTATTACTGCATTCTTCCAATCATCTGGTACATCTTTATTTTTTAGACATTTGGTATATAACTTTGCCAAAATATTTTCTATTTCTTCACATGCTTCTTTTAATATATCAATTATAATTCCATCATTATCTGGAGCTTTTATCTTCTTTATAAATTTAATTGCATGTCTCATTTTTTCATTTAACGTCCTGGTCAATTCAGAAGATATAATAGTTGTAGGAAATACTTGTTCTTTATTACTAAATAATTCTTGATAGAACTCTTCTACCCTTTTCATGATGTCATCTCTCTTTTTGGTAATAGCTCCATCTTTTTTTCTTATTGCAGATATAATTTTTTTTACCAATATCAAAATGTTGTTTTATACTCTTGAGACTTTTATTTTCTTCTATAGCTTTCCTTGATAGTTCACAATTATACTTTCTTATATCATTATCAATTCTTTTTCACACCATCTTACAAAATTTGAGATATTCAATCCTTAATTCATCATTTTTATATCTTCATATTTCTTCTTTACTTCATAAATTTTCTAGTCTCAGTAGAATGTAAACCCCACAAATCTGTCCTCTCTCATTTCTATTACCATAACCAAATTTATCTACAGCACTTTCATCTTTCATTTGTTTACCATTTCTAGCATTAAAGTTTCCCATAACAATTTTAAAATGTTGTTTGGTCTGATCAAAAGGTTTTGTACTTCCATATAAAAATCTTCTACTACTTCATCACTATAAGATTTTGTTGGGGCATAAACCTGAATTATCTGCATTTGGTATCCTCTTTTAAGTTGAATAACTAATCTTGCCACTCTATCCAATATAATATCAATCTCTACAATATTGTTCTTCCACATTTTATTTATAATGAACTCTTCTCCATTTGTATTTCCAATATTTGTGCCTTTATATTAGAATACATGTCCACTCTTTAAATCGCTTCTTCACCTTTTTTTCTAACTTCATAAAGTCTAATAATATTTCATTTAATATGAGACAGTTCTTTTTCCAATTCTTGCAATCATCCTTCACTTAAATGTTATCTGCAGTTGTAAGTACCTAAATAAAATATCATCAAATGGCAACCTGGGTCTGCAATTAGGGGATAATTCTCTTTGTACTTGTTTATTTACTGCTAAGATACTGAAGCTACCTTTAAAGTTCCCTCATTCTACTTTTCTTTATATGTTTTCATAGTGATGATTATTTACTGTTGATAATATGATGTTATACTTGACTTTTTTTGATGAACATATTTACGTCTGCTGATAATAAATGCTATCTGAGATTGATTATATTTATCATTATTATGTATTATGATTAGTACTTGGTGTATTTCCTGAACAATATCCAAAATGAGAGCTGATCATTAGTAGCTTAGTATCATCATATTATGGATATATATATATATTACTTTGTTTTGGGCCAGCATCTTTTACATTCAGTTACCTATTTTAATATAAGTAAAAGAAATTTTATATAATTATTTTTGAAGTGTGTATGTGTAGATATTATTTACAAACATTTTATTATTATTATATAATGGAATTTTATTTTAGTCTCCTGATCAAAAAGGACATAGTGATGATGGTGAAATTAAAAAGTAAGTTTTTTTATATTGTTTATATATATAGAATTTCAAAATTACTATTTTATTATTATAAATAAAATTAGATTCACTTTAATTTTCCCACCGTTTATAATGCTTAAGATATTTCTTGATGGGTGTTCTTGTTATATTCAGAGATTGAATATATTAAATTTATGCTTTATTCTGAAAAACATTAAATAAAACTTTAAAGTATGTTAATTTGACTTCTTGGCTATTGTATGAATATATTATTTTAAAACAGACTACCTTTTTGTTTGGGGTTTTATACTTCTCAATGATATATTTATTATTATAAAGATAGTGTTTAACCATGTCAGCCTTCACCATCAGTTTTCCAAATATTATAAGTTTCTAATGAATAATTTAACTGAAATAAGATAATTTTAACTATGCTTCCAGCAAAACTTAAGATATTAATTACATAATCAAGAATCCATGTCTTGGTTTTATTGCTATTGCTGAAGTTCAGAAGCATCAATTCCTTTTTTTATTTGTATTCAACTTTTATATCCATAAAGAGTTACAGAAAATTAATAACTTGAATAGTTTTTATTTTTTATAAGAATATGATCTCAATATAATTTTGTTCGGTGATAATTGCTGAATTTTTTGTTCTTGTTGAATGATTTAAGAGTAAAAAATTGTAACTTTTGTCTTTATCATCAATTTCAAAACACCATTGTACCACGTTGCAGTTTTTAAATTTTTTTTTTTTTTTAACTTTTTTATAAATATCTTAAGATTGGCTCCATTTTTAGATAAAAAATATAACTATTTACTTATTAAAAGTTGTATTTCTTCTGCTAGATCTGTCTTCTCCATTCTAGCTATTTATTATCTAAGCTTAATTGACAGTTTGAGATTAATTCTTTGATAATGTAGACCAGTATGTTTCAACATACAGTTTCTAATTTCACAGAGATTTTTTATGAGAACAGTCCATCCATTTTATTAACAGCATTCGATAGTTCAGTATAGTTAACTTAATCATAATATTTTTAGAGTATTTCCTGTTTTTTTTTTCTTTTCAATTATTTAACATATTTTAGCAACAATATTTTCTATTTCATATTTTTTTAATATCAGCTTATACATCTAGTAATTCCCATTTAATGTGAGAATCTAATCTCCATTGAATGGCTTTCATAATATTCTTAATTACCAGAACTGCTATCTATTGTAATCTTTAATAATCAATAGATATTGGATATTAATGCTTTCTAAAAAAAATTAATATCATTAAATGTACATATATTATTTTTCCACATATATCATCAGTTTTTAATCCTAAATTAGAAGTCATAGAAATACTTATCTATCATTTTTCAAACTTTCACTTTTTGACATCTATCATTGTCAAACCATAAGTTTCAATGCAATATTTATTAATTGGTTTAATTAATGCATTAGTAGAATATTTATAAGATTCTTGTGTTTAGTTTTGACACTTCCAACACTCAAACTTCTTGCGAATTCCCAAACAATCTATTCGATTATTTATTTTAATTTAATATATGCACATAATTATTTTTCTCATTACTGAATAATATTCTGATAATTAAATTTTTGTAAATTCTTTTATAATTTTTCCCCAAATATTTTTATGAGTTGTTTATAATAAAAACCTTTTCAAACTGCTTTTATTTTTAAAAGTTTTAGGGTCATCCCCACAACCGTCAGAGAATACTTATAATCTCTTCTCATTAAATCAACTACAAAGTAGACTAAACTCTTTAATTAAAACAAAAGAAAAAAAAAAGTTTTTTTTTTACTTTAAAAACTTTTTAAATGAAATAAAAACAATTTTAACAGAAAAAAAAAATTTGTATTTTAATTCTCTATATGAAAACATACCCAATATATTTTCATTAATATTACAATTATTTATATATGCATATACAAAGTTTTTACATGTTTTAAATTGTATAAGGTGAGTTACTTTACATATATTTTAGTACATAAATGTTAAATTGTTCTTATCTACAATTTTAAAATTGAGTTCCATTCTATTTTTTCCTCTGATCACTTGAAAAGTGATGTCAGCAGTGCATTGTAGAAATTTAAGATTTTTAGGCCACATTAGAAACCATTAAATTAGTAAGTCTTTATTTATGTGCAGGCCAATTCTTAGTCATGATGATATTATATAATAATTTTTTGACACTTGTATATAAAACTCATTTTTCACATCTCCATTCTTTCATTAACTTCTGGATTAATTAACTCATTGACGAAATTTTGTTTTCTTTAACTTTTTTGTATATATATATATTTAAAACTACTATACCAGTACATACATCATTTGATTCTTTCAGCTTGTTATAGTATTACAAACTAAAATAGATCTCCTCTCTTTGCATTAGTACCATTTATTGTAAACTAGAGTGATCACTGATTACCAGATGATAGTACAATTTACTCCCCATGGTCAGACTTTTGCTGTGTTTTCATTGATAAAGGCAAAAGTCAGAAAATATTCTAGAGATATTAAATTTCAATACCATATGGTAAACATGATTATTATATCCTATAGAAATTGGCATTAGAATAAAGAGAGATCTGTTTTTGATTTTTCTTTGCTTATGCTATTGCCCAATTGTTAAATATAAATATATATAGTAAGAAAAATAAAATAAAAATAAAGAATTCTGTACCATAAACTTCATTCATTAGTTCAAAATAAAAATCATATTGAATTTCTTAACTGACTAAGATATAATTTTTAGTATATTTACAGCGATAGTTTTCTACAAATATTAAGACTTTCCACTAAATATATCAACTAACAGTTCAATTTGACAATCTTGCAACTCATAATATATTTCTTAATTGCGTATGGTAATTTTTATGTATATTCTAAATAATATTTTCATGATAATGTTAAGGCTTTTACTATATATATTCAGATGTTTTGCTGATCTCAAAATTTAATTTGTAGGTCGTTTGGAAAAGCTAATTTTAATTCAAGTTGTGTTTTTAGTGAGTGTGATATATATATGCGCTAGCACTAATAGTAAAAGTTTTATAAATTAGCTGTATATTTTAATGTAATTATTTTTATTTCAAAAAAATGAATTTTATAACAAATTTTATTATCTTTCTGTTAAAAATTTTATATTGCCTAAAGATTTTAATTTATAAAATTTTCTCTTTATCGACTCTCATTCCTTTTATTAATTAAGAGTTAACAAAATATTTGGTTTCCTTTCCATTAAGCATTGTGTGTAAAATCCTTTAATTAAGGTAATTAATCTCAAATTTTGTAATTAATGAAAAATGCTGGCTTATCTGAAGAAAAAAAAATTTTAATCACTGGTTTGCTGATTGAGAGGATTCCTTTCTGAATGGGACGAATAATATGCAGGGGTGCTACATATAAGATCAACTAAAAATTATTAATTTAATCCATTTTATACTATTCTAATATATTCAGTTCTGCTGACTTCATTAGACTGTTTTATTCTGCTTGTGCCATGTAATAAGTGGTCATTTGTAAAACGAACTCTGGAATCACTCCAATTGCCATATCTGAAGCCATTTGCGGCTAAGAAACCCTAAAGGACGAACTTCTCTCCAGCATGAACCCCTCTTTCTCCAGCATATATTAAATTTGCCTGCAAACTGACCTCAGAAATTAGCCAACTGTAAACCTCGTCATAGCAATGCACTTCTTAACAACCAATGATCTTTGTATGAATTTATATATATATATTGGTTTCCATGATATAAGGGTGTATATAAATTTTGTTTCATTAATTTATATTTTATTACTTTTATATTTCATAAGTTATAACTTGTTTTGTATTTCAATTTTTTTTATTTCATTGATCTTAGCCTCTTATAGAATATAAATATTAAACAGTTTTAATTTTTTAATGTCTTTGATAGTTGATCAGTAATTAATCTTGATGGTTGAAAACATCACATGATCACTATCTCTTATACTAGCACATAATTATTAAACAAGGCAAAACTCTATATACAATAGTGCCATCCTGTGCCAAACAAAGCTCTTCACTGACGAAGGCCGCAAGCCAGAAACTAGTCTGGAGATATTGGATGAGTAGGCACTAGATAGGGATTTTATGCATAAGCCTTCTAGCATCCATTGATTAGTCTGGTTGGCACAGGGTGGCACTACGGTTGAAAACATTATAGTTTTTTTTTTTTAGAAGTAATTAATTTTACTTTTAAAATTTAACAATTATTGAAAAGAATCTTATAGCAGATTTTTCACTTTCATCCTTAATTAATAAAAGTAAAAGAGTTATTGTTAGATTTAAAAGAAACTGGAGATTAATATTTTTTTTAAATACATATTTTGATTAATAATGTTGCAGAAGTCGGAATATTTACTTTTTTTTTTCCTTGATGTACATGGATGTGTGTATAATAATTTATTTTATATATATGTGAACCATTCAATTAATAGCAGTTTACTTATGTTTATATCATATGTACCTAAAAGAAACAGAGATTATTGACTTGTATGTGTGTGTGCATATAAATTATCACTTTTTAGATACCACAGGGAGGTTTATTTATCTATTTGGCCTTTTATTTATTTCTCTTTAGCATTAAACAACTAAATCTCTGCCCATACTTATATATATAAATTTTTCTATAACTCATGTCTATTTACCACATAAATAGTGGTCATTATTGCTTTTGCATTGGGTCAAGTATAATAAAGCTTTCCATGCCTTTTTTTATACATTTTTCACTGTTATTTAACATGTGTTACCTTAGGGCTTATTTATTATGGTTCAGTACCTGTTACCTCTCGTGGCTTTGGGTCTTACACTGCGTATTAACTGTGTTATAAAGATTCAGCATTATAAGATTGCTAATAATCAAGTCTGCCTATGCTTAATTAATAAATAATGTTTTATAGAGTTATATGCACACATCTGCAATTGCCAAACATATGGAGAGTTCTAATATATTCACGCTCAATTATTTAATGAGTAAAATTAATTCAAAGGGGAGGCTCAAATCAGTCGACTGACAAAGACAATAACTATATATTTAAAAGGGTTTATACTAATTTACTATGATTGAGCTAACTATAGTTCAAATCGATCCATTAATGTAAGTTAATTATTATTATTTGTGTGTTTTACTATTGTTATTTCATTAATAAATAGTGTTGTTAAGTGTTAGATTTGTCTGGTGTTTTTTTATTGTTGTCTTCCATACCATTTGTTCATTTTACCAAGAGTCTCTAGTCTCTCTGAATCCAGTAGCAATCATATAGATGAACAGCTGTGTAGGTGCTTAATGAATATCCAGATCAACCAAAAATAAATATTCTGGGCTAGAGAGGCCTAGTTGCACCCTCTATTGATAGATATTTGGTGCAAGCTGTCCAGTATAATATATATTAATTACATTTCTATTTGACAATATTGCAACTCTAATCATTTTTAATATCCAAAGCTCTAATTAATAATTAAAATAAAAATTTGGACATCTTAACATTTTACTACAGTAAATCTTATTTCCATTTGTGAAATTTTTGACTAAATAGAATTCACATATTCAAGATTTGATTTTTAATAATATAATTTTGAAATTGGATTTATTAATTGATACAAATATTTCCAAATTGATTTTTTTTTTTTTTTTTTATGGCTGTTCATCTGAACAGGAATTCCTTCTATTGTAAACTTTATAATGGAGCATGATTTCTTTGAGTAAGTTTAGTACAGCTGAATTATCCTCCATAATTAATATTGCCAAATATGTATATATATCAGATTGTCATAGTAATCTTCATAATAGGATCTTGTTGAGAGGAACAGGACAATGAAATCCTTACTCGTTTCCCATTTGCCTAATCTATTGGATTGCTTGCTTTATTTGGGTATGAGGCCAAGATTTTTTTTTCATTCCAATTTTCATGCAGATAGGGGTGATACTGGCTACCATTTTTGGCCATCTTCTCTTCTGATAATTATGTGGTTGAGGTAAAGAAAGCCGTCTATGCTTCTGATCATTCTCATCTTCATTACATAGAATATTTGGAGCTTGGATGGCAGATATATTAAATTTGTGTATATCTGATTTTCTTATTTTATCTGGAGTGCTGAAATAAATTTTATAATATTGATTGTGTTCAGTAGGTCTGCTTAAATGTTGGCCCAGTTACTCCCAATCATCATTTGCGGGCATATTATGTCACACTATCCAAACTATCCTTAAAATAATAGAAAGGTATTGAGTGTTCTTAATCTAGCCACTTACTTGTGAAAGAAGTGTGTATATATTTCTTCTCCTCCTGATCTATATCTTTCTCTTATCTCTTTGTATAATACACCATTTTGCCTTTCTTCACTCCAAAAGGTAATATGGCAAAACAATAATCTCCAAAGGTACGTGGCTTCACATTAAGGGAATTCTACTAGTCTTTTGCAGCTCCGTACAAATAATTGGATGCAATGAGTAATTTTTCTCTTTCAATATTTGGGTGCCTGAAGACCTTCACATGGTTAAATTTAGACAAGTCTGAACTTAGATGATTCAATATACTCTCATAGTACCACCATATACTTTCAATTTGTTTGTTATTATAATTCGTTGCTGATTTATTTTAGAATAGATTACATAGTTCACTAGCTTTAGTCTCATCTCTCTTCTCTAGGTCTTTTCCCATTTTCTGTTCAATTATTATATTTTTCTTCTATCTTTAAAATTTTTATTCTATTTCCTATACCTATTCTATTTGAGAAATGGGTTCCATTTGTCTGTGTATTTCTTCATTTCTATTTCCTTAGGTTCCTAGGCTTTGTTTACATATTGTTGCCATATTTTGAGGTCATGAAGTAATTTTCCCATTTTTGTGGTCTCTATTTATTTGGCTTTTCATATGAGTCATTTCGTCATAAATTCTTTGATGACTTTTTGTATTTCTTTTATTCCATTCTTTTGTATGGTATCCAAATAGTCATTCATGGCTTCATACTTGATGCGGATGTGTTCAAGAATCTTCTCTTCATCTTTAACCTCTTTGTTAAAGTTTTTTCCCACTTTGACATGAATACTCTTCTCTATCAATTCTATATCTTGCTAACATTTGTCAACTTTATCTTCTGAATTATTCTTATCTTCAGTTGCTCATGACCTTGTAACATCTCTGCTCTCATTTTTTTTTTGTATTTTTCTCTTGAACACAAATCTTGGTTGGTCTTTTATTTTTATTCTTAATTTTTCTGTTTATTTGGGGGAAAAAATTAAAATTGTTTTGATTGGTCTGTCATTTCTATTCATAATTTGTCTGTTTGTTTTACCATTTGTTATGATTTCACTATATTGCCGCTATTTATTCTATCATGCATTCTAGCAGGATCTTTGAAGGTAATCTCTATTATCCTTTTCATAAGAAACCTTTGGTCCCTCCATTTCCAATTCTAGACTTTTTCCTTTATCATCTTTATACTGTGCTATTTCTGACTTATTCTCCATTTCTGCCATATTTGTTTATTTGTTATGATTTTAAAATGATTTCCAAACAGTCCTTCGAAAACTCTGTCATCCAAACACTTATTTTTTCTTTTAAATTAGCTCCCTTTCACAAAACTGTACTGCACAATCTCCATAACATTCTCGTACATTTTTTCCTATCTTTACATTGTATCAACTTCTAATTCTATTCTAGGTTCATGTCTTTAGTTAGTTTTTTTTTTTTTTTTAAATAAACAGTCTGAATTTTATTTAGATTATCCTTTTTTTTTTTTCTAGCCTTGAGTTTCATTTATTATCACTAACAGGGTTCTTTACTTTTTGTCAAGCTAGATGTCACTTAAAAAATTATATATAATTTTTGATAATTTTGTAGTAGTGATCACTATCGATCATTATTGTGCCCTTAGTTGGGTGCCATTTAATAATGTGATATATATAATGATCAGACAATGATTCTCTTGAATAAACTAATACTCAATATGGCTCCTAGATGCTGAACATGCTGGAGCAGAGTGATTACAAATTTTAATATTGTATTATGTTAAGGCAACTCTTGTTAACTCTCTTGGATGCCACAAGATTTTTCTAGAACCTGGAAAATGATTTTTCTCTTTCTATATTATTAAATCATCCATTAAATAGTTACTGTTGAATACTCTTCTTATTCTTCCTTCATTTACAACTATCACATAACCAAGGTATGTCCCACATAGATCAAGAGCTCATGATTCATTCTGATCTATATGTGGACTGAAATACTAATAAGAAGAAAAACAGGAGATAATATTAATTCAACAAAGACTATAATAAATTTGTTTAATTATAAGATTACTTGCAAAGTAATCATTAATTAATGATTCAGTATTTGATATTGATCTTCTAAATATTAGAATGAGCTGAGCCTTCATTTATATAACTTTTTAATAATTACCTTTTCCTTCTTACATTACCTCAACCTTAAATTATATTTTCCTTTCTTAATATTTATTATTTGTTGGCATTAAAATTGAGTGAGTGATTTCATAAGCACATTACACATATTATTGACCATAGCTCATTTGTGTGAATGTTTATGAATTTGAAGTACAATAACTTGGAAGCGAACTTTATACCAAATTTTTTTATAATTGACATAATTTCTTGATAATAACTTTAAAAAGATTTTAATAGTCACCTTGTATCATCAATTTTGGTGACACACCTATGCTGTATATCAAACTGAAATCTTAAAGTTGGAATATTTTATAGGAGGAATTAATCAATAGAATTACAAAGTAGTTCAGTCACATTACTAAGCAACACATCTCTAATATAACCATGTATATATACAAAAACAGGCAAGTTCCACATCTTTAGTCATAAGGCCAGCCATACAAAATAAACTTTAAAGTCCCTTTACGAAAGCATGCATAATGGCAGTTAATTGTATGCAGAAAATATCATTAATTCAGTAAAGGGTCATGGAACAGGGCTTAGTTATCTGCTCATAATAACTCAAAATAATTAAATCAACGATTATCACTTTCTCAGATCATATCCAAGTCTCCTGAGGGATATTGGAGAGTTAGACATTAGGTAGAAATTATAATATGCAACACTCCTAGCATCTATTGATTACTGCAGCTTGCATTAAGTAGCAGTATTGTGTGGGAAATTTTGTTATTGTTTTAAAGGATATAAATTAGAAAATTATTTCACAATTTCAAAAAATAAAAAAAGAATGAATCCACAAATGACATTGCTAAAAAAGAGTTTAAACACAAGAAAATAATCTCAACTTTATATATCCCCACTTTATTATTGTTTTAATATACCTATAAATTTTATAAGCTTAAAGGTAGTGAATTGTCAGTTTTGTTTTTCGCTAATAATAAATTGATTTCCTAACTAAACAATAATTATATTATAAATTATATCAGTCCATAATGCAAATGTGTAGATAACTTTGCATTGAATTGCTTAAAATGAATCTGCAGGCATTCAACAATGTCCAATTTTTTCCATATATGTACTAGTAATGCATTATAAATTATTATTAATAGGAATTTTCATTATTCAATGCCTTCTTTTTCTTTGATTTTATCACATATAAATAAGGTGGGATTCTAAGCAGTTGCAAGTATTCATATAACTTATTCAAACTAATTTATTTATTTCTATAAGCATGTACTTCAAGAGATCTATAAGTACTTTGTTAATGTATATTGACACCATGTAAATAAAATTTATTTTTAATATTTAATTAAATCCTACATAAATTTTTGTATATATGTATAGCTCATTCTTTTTTTACCCTAGATTCTTGTTTCTATGTAAATTACAGTTAGGGCTTGTGAAAGTAAATAACTTTCACACTATGGTTCTTAATATTAAATAATACATTTTAAAGAAATAGTTTATAAATTATAATAAATCCATTTCAAGATTTTTCAGTTCTTTATATTATTAGATTTTCCAACTGCTATTAATTTATTATAACAAGCAGTATAATTACTTATTTTGATCCCCTTCCCCCAATGTTTATTATTAAAGATCTTCAATCATCTATTAATCATTATAAAATCAAATAGAACATAGTAAATAATAAAAGAAAGATGATCTTAAATAGAAACATAGCAAAAGAAAACCTTTTTTTTTTTTTTCAAAAAAAAAATTAAGGCCAAAATAAATAAATTTGCATTTGACATCTTTTACCAAGTCTTTAAACAATAGATTCTTTTTTTTGTAAAGTTTTTTTTTTTTACACTAAAGTTTGAAATAAGATTATACATATCAATGACTTTTTTTTTTTTTTCCAGGCAATGTGTAGGTACTCAAAGTCTGCATTATTGAGCATATTGTTCACACTAATGTCATCCTTACGCAAGGTAGGGTATTTATAAAAATGCAGTTGTGCACATTTCTGATGTTGGTTGCTCTAGTTTAGAGATAATTCATGATTAGCATGTATAAGAGATAATATTACTTTGGCTAAGGCAAACATTTCCAGAGAGAGATCCTAAGGGGTTTTATTCCCCCATTCATGAACTTAGCAATTACTTTGGTTAACATTAGACTTCTACTGTTGTTTCACAAAGTTATTTTCCAAGCTATTTCTATTAGAAAGAGAGAGTTTGGAGAACCAATGCAGTTTGATGACTTTTTAAAGCTGGTAGTAGAGTGAATAAGAAGCATAAAAGTAATAAAACAAGCTATTTTTGGGTTTCATAATTGTCCTGCTTTTCTTACCTTGGATGGAATTTAACAAACAAGCATATATCATATATTAAGTCCATTTAGCAATAGAGATTCAATGTAATTAAAAGATAATTAAATTAAAAGCATTTCTAATCAATATTATTTTTAAAAAAAAACTTTGAGTTTGAACTAAAATTTGCAAAAACATATTTAATCAAACTATTAAATTAAAAATTGAATTTTAATTGTCTTAATTAAATACGTTTAATAAGAGAAAAAAAGAAAACATTTAATTACAAAAAAGTTATTTTAAATTTTATTTAGAATTGTCATAAATTTTTTACATATTTAGATCATTATTTGAAATTTTAACATTCATACATGTTAAGATGTACACACAAATAATTGAATATGTCTGTGTATATATATTTGTACTATTTTAATAGATTGAATTTTAAATTATCCTGATATTTATTTAAGCTACATTTGTGACTAAAAATAAAAGTTGTACCGCAATCTCTGACTACTGATTTTTATCATTCTCAGCCTGACTTTGGGAACTTGCCATTAATACAAATGAAATAACTGCTTCAGTATGGAGATATTTGATAGAAATGCTATCCTGGAGTAGTGTATATTATCTTTTTTTGTATAAAGTTGTATATAGAACAAATTACTTTGAGCTTAAATGAAAGAATAAAAATTGGGTTTAAAAATAAATATCTTAAATCTGGTGGAGAAGCTGTAATATTATGTTTGAGGAGGCTAAAATTATCTTCTTCAAATGAAATGGAATAAAAAGAATTAAAGAATATTATTTAAAATATATAATACTGAGGCAATTAACTTATTTAAGAATTATAGAAAATGTAATTAGTATATATTTTTTGATGTATTTTGTATTTTTCTGCACTTGAGAAATCTGCTTTGGCAGGGCAGCCATTGGTTGTGTTAAAGAATTTTTTAAATTTTTACTAGTAATGTTTAATTTTAAATGTAGGATAATTGAGTTATATAAGTGTGTGGATGTATATACAGCTGGGTCTCGTTTTATGCGGATTACTTTAATGTGATTTTGAAGTTATGCGATTTTTTTTTCTTCTTAATATCTTTCATATTTCACTATATTTATTAGGTATCAAGAAATTTAAATTATTAATAACTTATTTTGACTTGAAATACTTTTTTTTTTTTTCAAAAATATAATGTTATATTAGCAGCTAACGTGAATATGGCCTGAAGCTGTATTTAGAATCTTAGCTTCTATGTAAATAACCTACTTATACTAATGAGTAAATAATAATAATAATAGATTTATATGCACGTATAAAAATATCGCAATAAATATTCAAAAATTTTAAACTTTTAAAACGTATTTTGTTAGATATTAACAGAAATAAATATTTTTTTAGATTTTTAAAATAAATAATAACGAAGATTTTATTGATTTTATAAACTGAAAATAATCTTTTTAATGATAATGTATAATCTTTTTGTTTTGATTGCGATCTCATTTTTTAATATAGAAACAGAAAACCATTAACAAAGCACAAGACTGAAAGTGGTGTTAGTTGTACATTATGTCACGAATCTGATTTTTTATCAGTTCACAAACGAATGCATATTGTCAAATAGCGGTAATGATTAAAATATGTATGAAAAAATGTAAAATTAAATACTGTAGTTAATAAAAAAAAAGTTTGTCTTGTATTTTTTTTTTTCAAATATTTGAAATTTTTTATTAATCATGCTTTATTTCCTTATTTTTTTAATGCGAATTTTAAAGTAATTTTTCCTTGTTGCCTTGATTTATTTATGCCGATTTCTGAAAATTACAGAACCTATCCTCCATTTTTCAATGTAAGTTAAGTTTATTTTTGTGCGATTTCTTTTGTGCGCGTTTTCTGAGGAACCTATCTACCGCATAAAACGAGACCCAGGTGTATATATATATTTTTGAAAGCATGTAACAAAGTGAATAAAAAGTAAATTTTTTTGTTTAGTAATTTTGATCACAGATAACGGAAACAGTGGATATAGAGTTGTAGGATCTTGAAGTGAATTTTTTTTAAATATGTAAACTTTCCCTAACTCAGAAATTATATAAAAGTCTACATTGTTATAATTATTCTTCAAAAACTAATTCCTTTTTATGTCTCTTAATATATTTATCAAAGAATATAACTTGCGTGCCTTAATGCTTTTTTACTAAAATTATTTTAAATAAAATTCAGTTGGTTAATCTTATTTATTGGGGAAAATCTCATCTTTTCTATTTTAACATTACAAAACCAACAAGTTATATCATGGCTTTAACTTACATATTGCTATCAATAGTTACCTGTTAATACCACTTAATACACCCTTATTCAATGCTTTTCTATCCAAATAGCCTCAATTAATTACTAGCTTATGGCATCTATAGGTTGCTAAAACTTACACAAGATGATATAAGAGTAGTGAGAAAATAATAATTTACTCTTCCATTTAGCTATACTAAAAATACCTAGAAACTAATATATTAAAGCATTGATGTAAAATTTATGTGTTAATGTCTTGTCTTTTCTCTCATTGGAGTCTACTTATTTTTTATGGCAATATTCAAGATATGGTTTTTGCATGATTGCTTTTTTTCCTTATTGAATTTGTCATAATAGACAGACTTATCAGAAATAATTTTAATTTAAACACATTAAAAAGAAAGTGTATAGTTATAGTAAGACTGGTGTTAATATTAAGAGAGCATTTTAAAAAAGTCGTTATACGTGCTGATTACAAAATTCTTGAAATCTAAAAAAAATATTTATTAGAAGGTTAAG
This sequence comes from Epiperipatus broadwayi, assembly GCA_028023455.1. Taxonomy (NCBI): domain Eukaryota; kingdom Metazoa; phylum Onychophora; class Udeonychophora; order Euonychophora; family Peripatidae; genus Epiperipatus; species Epiperipatus broadwayi. The sequence goes on along the minus strand of JAQFVV010012430.1, from coordinate 1,973,159 downwards.
TTTAAAAATGCTAAATTCAATTCTTTTTCCAAATTAAGTTAGTTTTTTATAAATAACCCTTAAAATTTATAGCCTCTGTTTTGTAGTTAACGTACACTTGTATATAACTAAACATTTTCCTATGTTTGATTTTTTTTTTCATTTACATTCTTATTTTATATTAAGAATATAAATTAAAAGAACAAGAAGAGATGTAAATTACCTTGACATTGTCCATATAAAAATAATCAAAACATAAGAAGAATGAAGAATAATGAAATATGTATTTATGACTTAATTCAGAAAAATTAAGGAAGGGGGTAAGATATTATAGATTATTTTAAAAACTTATATGCATCTCTTTCATTAAAGTATGTCTAAATCAAATTACTGTCTCCCCTATGAATTTCTTCTCTTGTCTGGATTATATTTGAAAATTTTTAAATCTGTTTGATGCCTGTAATCATTTTATTTTTCTGGGATCTTATGTTGGTATATTGCTTATTAAGAATGCCTGCAGAGTCACAGCTCTACCTAATTGCTTTATTTATCCTACAGATTAATATGATTAATCAATCTAACGTTGTTCATTTTTATAGTAAATTTAAGTCTTTGCTTGAATTTTATAGAAAAGTGAATAAGATTCTGAAACTTATGTATGCATTTGCAATATTTTTAGAAATGCACATTACTGAAAAGTGAATAAAATGGCTAAAGAAGGTGATTAACTTTAGGTAAAAAAAATTGTCTTTAATATTCAATGTGGTTACATTAATGTTTATCTAATAGAGTCTTTAAGTCTTAAAATTATATTTCTGATTAAACCTCATGCCTTCTTGCTTTTCTTTTTCTTTTTTTTTTTTTTAGCAAAAATGGTTTGTGAATATTACTCAGAAATTGTGACTTTTAGAAAACATAATTCTGTTTACAAAAAATTGGATATTGATATTTGATTGCAGAGACTAAAAGAGAAGCGGAGCAAAAATCAGCTTTAGGATACTGTTTTTGTATGTGAATTGGAAAAGTACATTAAATTTATTTCATTTGGACTATACAAATATTGTGATCAGGCTTCAGAATTGAAAAGGTTTTAAAGTTTCAGTGAAGAACTTATTTGGATTATTATATTATAAGTATTCTAATCACATTTGTTTTTGTCATACTCTCAAATCATTTTCTCAGAAAAACTTATTATATATTCATCCATGGTATCATCTGGGCAAAAATTTTATATATAATTCATTGAACTATTTGTTTGACCTTGTAGAAAAAATATTTTCTATTATCATGGGATTATATGCTCTTATTAATTCCAACAATTATCTGCGATATTGCTAATAAATATAAGATTAAAATTGAAGTTGCTTTATTCTCATAGAAATTAATACAATTTATATGATATTTATTGATTTTAAACAAATCAATGTTGCAAATCCTTATTTGTTTAATCACTGTTCATTATTAAAATATTTTGATGGTTTTTCTTTCTCCTAGATTAAAAATCAGATGTGATCCAATTAGTTTTATTCTTCATGGAAACTAAACCAGAAAGCTATATGTCAAACCAATTTTGCATATAAATTTCTTATTTAGTGCAGAACTCTTGTTGAATTAGTATTTAACTTTATGTAAACACTATATATATATATATATATATGGTGATTTAAATAGATTTAGAGTGTAATTTAAATTGCTGTTGAATATCAATTTGTGTAATATGTTATAAAGATTTGCAATTGTATATGTTTGTCTACAAACGAGTTCTAAAACTTTTTGTCATATTCATTGTAAAGCAAAAACAGCACAATCATGAAATATTCTTGAAATTAGGATATTTGTTTATCAACTTTATTCATTTAAAACTTGTGAAATCTTATCATATAATGTAATAGGAAAATGCTTATATATGCTTTTTATATTGTAAAATCATAAAATGGTATTATTAATGCACATCAGTGCATTTTATTAAATATCCTAATTTCAAGTTATAACATTTAAATGTTTGACAAAATGATTCTTTGTGTGTATGTGCATATATATATAAACACAATTACTTGTTTATGCGATTGCTTCTATTGTTTCAATCAGAAGACTGGTTTTCATCAGAAAATAATGCCAAGCTAAACATTAAAAATCATTTTCATTTGCATATCTGATAAAGCACAAAATTACCTTAAGTCAGTAATCCTTTGCTAAAAAAAATTTTTTAAAATGAAAAAAATATTTTCTCTTAAGCATTACAAAAACTTTTCAGTGATTAATTAACTCTTAATATATATATATATCAAAATTACTCCAAATTCACAACTAATCCAAACTAGCGGAAGAAAATAAACTCTAAAACACAATCAATGGTTTCATTGTTACAAGCAGACTTCTCAATTTTAAAGGACTAAAAGATAACAAATATATACTAAATATTACCCACAATTTATCCCTCATACTTTAATATTAAAAGAACTTTTAAACAAGTTAATTAATTGAGAAGTATGCTTGTAGCATTGAAATCATTGGTTATATTTTAGAGTTGATTTTCTTTGGCTAGTCTGGTTTAATTGTGAATTTGGGATAATTTTGATTATTTTATTGACTAATTTAGCTTTAGACTTTTAATATATATATATATCTGTAGAAAAAATGTATTCAGTAATATGTTTTTTTTTTTAAAAAAAAAACTATGTATACAAAAAATTGTCATATATTCATATAAAATCTCAAACATATATATACACTTTACTATGTAATATATTAAATAATAATTGAAAAATAGAGCATTATGAAACTAGATAATTCAATGATGTAATAATGACTACATTCATGTCATAAGGATATAAGATCTTAAATTTATAAGTAAAAAAACTTTATTTTTGGTTTCTCTTTTTTTTTTTTTTTTGTGGATGAAAAGTTATAATCATTCTTAAATCATCAGTTGAGTGAGCTGCTAAATTGAAGTATTTAGAAATTGGTCGGTTTTCATTTTTTATGTAAAATGCTAAATTATGATTAGTTAATCTAATATGCAGACTATTTACTGAATCACCTAGATAAAAGTTTTTTAAGAGTTTTAGAATTTTTTGTTTTATCAGATATGTAAAAGAAAGTAATTTTTAATGTTTAATTTTTGAAAGAAAATCATTTGGTGCTGTTTTCTGATGAAAACCATTCCTCTGATTGAAATAATAAAAGCAGCTGTGTAGACAAGTAATTGAGTTTTTGTTTTATATATACAGTATTTCCTTTATTTAGATTTTATATTATTAATTATTGTTTCCATGTTTATATATATAATCTATATATTAATTTGTGTAAATAAAGTTCTTCAATGAAGTATATTTTTATAAGAAAAAAAACTAATGATATTTAGATACAAAAAAACTTAATTATAAAGTTTAGTGATTTATGAGGTTTTTTTTTATTTATGTAATTTTAGGCTGTTTTATGATAATGAAAATTTTGATTGCACTGAAATAGATAAAACTCTTACTTGTCTAAACTTAGATGATTTTAATGAAATTTCCGAATCTTTTCCCCCAATTGAAACCAATGATGAATGTAAGCAAGATTGTTTTTTTGAAGATGTAATAGAAATTATCCAAAAAAAATTTCCAGAAGATGAATACTATTCAGATGCAAATAATAAACAAGTAGAATTTTGTGATGAAGATTCATGGAAAGATGATAGTAGAATACATTCAGATACTGATGAAAGTATTGTTACAGGCCTAATTACTTTAACCCCTCCAAAAGGTATATATTATCTACATTTTTTATTTATTTAATTAAATAATAAATGAATTCAAAATGTTCTTATAATACATGCTCAGAGACAATGATTTTTTTTTTTGTTGTTGCTGGCTTATATTTTTTTATATATGCAATTATGATATCTATTTTCACATATATTTCTGTCTTCATAAATAGTAATGCCATTACTATATAAGCAGAAAAATTTTATATATTTTTTATTTTGTTTCATTTCATTGCATATTGATTTTGTATGATAGTTAAATATATAAATTGTGATGTTTACATCTTTACACTTCAAGTTGTGAGGAACATTATGACTCTTATGGAAATAAAATAAAACTTTTTAACTCTTAAGTATATTAACAATAAAAATCAGATTTAAGTTTTGACTTTAATAAAACAATTTGAAAAAACACTAGTAGACAGAAAAAACTATTATTAAAACTATCGCCTTTTTTGGCAATAGTTTTAATAATGAAGAATTATTAATCAAGTAGAAGAATCAATATTAAATACAATAAATAAGTATTATTTAAACACTATTAGTCAAAAACCTTTACCCAAAATAGAAATTTCAATCTGAACAGTGTCATCAGCCAGATATAAATTTCTCTCATCTCCAATCTCATAATTACAATTACATTCAAATTTTATATAGAGCAATTACTTAATATTTAATGAATAACATAAAATTGTTTTAAAATAAGATATAATTTTTATTTTAAATAGCCTGTTATGTAAGATGGAGATAATCATTTCTTTTTATCTTAAAAGATATAATAAAAAGCTATTACACATTTAATATTTAAATAAATAAACAATAAATGTTGTTAAAAGATTAGTAAACAAATAATAATAACAGCTCGTGTCAAATGCTATGTATGAATGTTTAAACAGCATTTGAATTTCAACATACTATTAAAGATTATTAATCTATTTCAGTTTTTGGACAAAATTATTGAAGTGAGGTTATCGAAGGTCAATACCTGATTATCAAAGCTGTTCAAGTGAAAATTAAAAATCTAATACAGGGGTCCCCAACCTTTTTGCACTTAAGAGCACATTCTATAATATCGGCCAGGTGGCGGGCACCATGTATTTTTTCAATGTAAATTTATAGTTGGATATTAATAATACACATAATGTACAAAAAAATATTTATTTCAAAAGTAATATTTTAACATAATTAACGTTTATATTTTTACTCTGTAAAAGTATAGTATGCCCTACAATTTGATTACAATATAATACAAAAATTTATAAGAAATTTTAAAAATTAAATTTATTTGTATCAGATAAATAATTTTTATCGTGTTCGGATAACGGCGGGCACACATAAAATGGTCTGCGGGCGCCATGGTGCCCGCGGGCATAGGGTTGGGGACCCCTGTTCTAATAGATTTTCGAATATTTATTTATGACATTTGACATTAATTATTCTATTTGCTTAATGGCATTTAATCAATACATGTTATATATTTGTTTATCTACTTAGATATTATATAAAACAGTAGCAACTCTCAATTGTAGTGACATCTACAGTAAGTTTGAGCAATCAGTGATTACCAAATGATAATACATTTAAATTTGCAGATTGGTTTTTGGACTTTGCCTTTATTCATGAAATTTGGGATTTATACTTATGCATCTAGACACCACTTTTATTTTCATTATATTATTCAAGTTAAAAATCTGAAATTCAAAACAACTTAAGGTTTTGAAACCAAACCAATCTACTTATATAGATCTAATTCTGAGTCAATATCTATATATTTTGGTACTCTCAATTCTTTATTAACTGAAGTCACCTTTTTTTTTCTAGCTAAACAAATCAGCATTTTCTCACAACATGTGACAAAACAAAAGCAGTTCTACTCTAATATCATCTAAAATAAGCTTTGTATAGTGAAATTAAATTCCCAGGCCTGTTTCTAGCTTTTGAAGTTAAAGGTAATTGTTAGATACATAACTGCATTATCTTTGAATTTCATGTCTCATTGATAATGAAATTGTTTTGACTTTACAAAAGAAATTCTTTCTTAAAATAGAAAAGACTCGATAAGGATATGAAAAAGATTGGACATCTTCTTTAAAAATTGGAATCTTCCTCCTAATTCAACAAAGACATGCTCAACTTTTCATTTAAATGTCAGGAAAATGTCTTATGATCTGAATATAATATTTTGTAATAATAGACTGAAACACAATTCTATCCCATGATATTTAGAAGAGACTTTATATCTTAGCCTAACTTATTTTCCTTATTTATATAAAGTTAGATGTAAGTTAATTTTTAGGAATAATGTTAGAAAGTTAGCTGGCTCTACTTACGATTGTGATGCAAATACTTCTGGACTGTTTGTTGAAATAATTCCTGTGCTAAACTTATAAATACTCAATTAAATATTATTATGAAAAATATTACATTCAAGTTTTTCTCTTTGATGTCGCTTTCTATTTTTTCACCTATTCCTCCACCATATATTAGAAAAGAAATTGCATCACAAAAAATGTATAAAAAGCTGTTGATAGATTAGAGTTGCCAATAACTAGATATAATTTCATCATCTAAGATTGGCCTCCAATCAAAATCTCCTTTCTGGATGTTCAAAGAAGAATCCATAACTAAAGAATTATTACATAAAAATGTAATTGTTATGAGTTCTAACCATTTTATTTCTCCAGATCCAATTGTAAAGCAACTGGATTTGATCTTCCTTAATGCAATTGAAAAATCATCAAGATTTAAGATAAATTATGAAATGTATTCACCTGCTTTATAAATAGAATTTAATAGTCACTGATGTATGTAGTTGTAGACAAACACAAATTATGAATGATTTAGTTAATGATCATTGAATCGGTGGATATAGTAACAGATTTGAAGGTATTAAAGAAAAACCAGTGATTAATTTTTTTTCTGGTTGGAATCTATACCGATTTCATTATGATATTTTAGTTAAGCAGTCTAAAAAAAAAAGTTATATTAAATAAATAAATTCTGATTATTCAAATTTACTATTGGTGCCATTAAGGTAGAAAACTACTCTTATTTATCATACAAACTAAAGAATTAAATGATTTGTTGTAAGTAATTTGAAGTCAGGTGGAAAAGTGATTATAATTAATAAAGAATCCAAGATTTGATTTATATAAACAGATTGGTTTAGATTCAAAATCTTAGGCTATTTTGAATTTCAGGTTTTTAGTTTGAATAATGTAATGGAATTAAAGATGGTTTCTAAGTATGTAACTGCATTTTTCTAATTTTAAATCCCAATTCTTACTGATAAAAGCAAAAGCTAGAAATTGCTTGGTGATGAAGATTTAAATGTATTATCATCTAATAATAATCACTGATTATTCAAACTTATAGATGGTACTGAAGTAGAGCTGCTCTTCTTTGATCATATATTGTGTAAGCTGAATAATTAAATGATTTGTTGAATTTTATATGTATAAATTAGTGCTGTATAAATTTTTTAATTTAGTACCATTAAGAAAACTTGTGAAATACAAAGTATTCAATGTCAAAAAGGAAGAGATAGCAATTAATACATTGTTCACTTTTGGTTTATATTTTACTGTATATTAACCAAAATAAAAGTACTTTTGATATGTACAAAAATAAATATTGACTTGTTTTTAAAAAAAGTCAAATTCACCATTTTAAATATGTTTATAAAAAAAAAAAATCAATTCCTGAATATACTCAATGAGGGAGGTTAAACATAATTGGTTATACCAAGAATAATAATAGTATGTAAAAACAAAAAAATAAAATTACATATGTTTGGCAATTAATAATTTGAAAAAAAGGAAATAATAGATATGAAACAATACTAAAAAATTTAAATTTTTTGACAATTACTTCGTTATTTGAAAATAAAATAGCAATATATATATATATAAGAGAAAAATATAACTTTCTAAAAAATATATACATATATAAAATTAAAAGTAAAAATAGAAATGTACAACTCTTTTTACTTTTCTGAAAAGTAATTTAAAATGTATCACATAGCACTAAACCTTTGAGTGATACTCTTATGTAGTCTTTTTCCATATTAATATAGAGGTTGTTTTAGTTCATCTAAATAAAGATATTGATAGGTATAATTTGGAACACAGTTCTATATAAGTTTAGTTATTTCTCAAATTTATATTAGGTTTGATAAACAAAGAAATCCAACTTTTAATATGGATCTAGTTGAAAAAAAATAAAATAGGAAAAGATTTTAAGAAAAGAAAATTACATGATTCTCTATGAAATTATCATAAAACATATCTCAAAATAATTTAATTTATTATTAAAATATTCCAACTTATAAAATATATTTATATTTTTTTATTTATATATGTTCATTGTATAATTCAGTGAATATAATAATTTCTTAGAGAAGATTGGATTGTTTAAACATACTAGTAGAGCTTTTCACAGTTTAAAATACTAGGTCACTTTTGATATGTTGGAAGTTTAAACTCTATATATCTCTGCACACAAAGGATTTATATTATAAAATACATTAAATGATGTCAATGGATTAATCATGATATATCTAGCTTAGAGCTATTCAGTTACTAAAATCATTACACAATTTTTTTTTCCTTTTTAGATTTAATTAATCATTTCTTTATGCAACTGTTTCAAGTGAGAATGACAAGTCTAAGTGAAGATTATTCATTATCACATCTCTTAAAGGTGTGATTTAGTTTTTGCGCTTATTGTACAATTACATTATAGTGTCAAATGAGATAGTTTTATACAAAATGCAAATAGATAAAATAAAAATTTAAAGTGCAATAAATTAATAGCTTTGTCTTGAATTTTTCTATAAATAAGGAGAGGATATAAATATTAATGGTAAAGCAACAAAATAGAAGAAAGCTTGAATACAGTCATGCATGCTCTCACCCCTTTCCATATACAATTTTCTTTGCAAAATGATTTATACACAATAGAATCTCAACAAAATATTATTTAAATTGTGTCACTTTATCAGAAAAATGACAATATCACTCTGTGGCACTTGAATATGTATTTTCATTTCTATATGTATATGCAACATTATATAAAACTAAGGTAACTGAATATCTTATGGTTGATTCTCACATAGTACAGCATCTGATAATTGATTACAGTCTGTTGTAGCACTCATGAAAATATTTCATGAAATAATTAATAAATAAAAAAAATTCATTTTGTTTTATATTATTAAAGTTGATATTTTTATAAATTTTAACTTTAATACATGGTATTTTGTTTATTTTATAGTGGGTTTTTTTTTTTTTCATTTCCATAGTTAAGTTAGCATCTAAAACATGTTTAGATGAAAAACCAAACACAGAAAAAAATTTCTCAGATTTTTCACAAAAATTGATTTCCATGAATGAAGAGAAAGAAGAGGTAAAATATTTTATAATATTTTATTTTAACCATAATTATAAATTTAATCACATAATACTTTAAATATAGATATATTCATACTTACAAACACACACATATAACAATTTGGATATTATTCATTAACTGGAATTTTAAATGTAAATTTGGGTTAGGAATAATCTCTTTTTTAATAAACAATTAGTAATAATCATTACTATTGTAACCAGTTGGGTTACATAGCACACAATAATATAGTGTGTATGCATAAATATATAATAAAGGAAAAGTAGAAATAAACACACAAAAATTGTAGTAGATATTTTCTACATTCACTGGCATAAAAATAATAAATAAAGGGTTAAATAACTGAGTTTAAAATAATATTTTTATTCTGATTTTGAAAATTTAAAAATAAGCATGTTTTCTGATAATTATAAAAATGTCTATTTTTGAAATCTTTTAATTAATTTGTAAATTTCTACTATCATAGTAAAAACATGTATGTAGATTCCAAAGGATTAAAGTTAACTGAAATCAACTTTTTCCAGTCACACTTTGATAAAAATTTCAGGCTTGTTTTCAAAAGGATTAGACAGATTGAAAATAGTCACTATGTTTTTATCACATGCCCCAACCAAGATTATAAAAAGTCTGGGTTGTTTTTTATTCCCTGGTGTTAGCCGTATGATGGTGCTATTTCTAGGTCAGTTCCTAGAAATATACCATTTCAGTGGCCTACACCTAACCTAAGAGGCTTCTTTCTACACTAAAACACAGAAAGAGTCCCCGCCAGTCTGGATTTTTTTCTATGCTAAAAGCACAGACAAATGCCTTTTTTGGCTGCCGTGGTTGGTTGTGTTATTAACTTTATCGTAATGCTAGCATGTCTATTTTCTCTATAATATAGTATGAGAGTGTGTGGATTTTAGCCTGTCGTAATTATTTAAAATTTCATTACAAAGGTATTTTTTTTCAAGTGCTCTAGCCTACTGTTACGTTGTAACTTTATTAACAATGTCCCGAAGGTTCCGTTACGAATGGGTAACCCTCAAAAATTGCTTTTAAGGATGCAGAACAGCAAAAATTTTGAGGATCACACGAAAACGTTTTCACAAGAATTCGTCTGTGACAAGTTACTTTTGATATATATATATACGCACAAACAAAAACAACCCAGTGTCTGATTATTAGCAATTACTTGTCCAAAAAAGAAAATTAGTCTGGTATTATTTTTTTTACATTTACTATTTAAAAATAAGATTAGTTTTTATATCTATACACTAACAAAACAACCCAGTGTCTGATTAATTACTGTCCAAAAAAAAAGAAAGCAAATTAGTCAGGGTTTGATTTTTAAATGTAGTATTTGAATTACAGTAATTTTTATATATACACAAGATTTACAAAAAAAACCCCGACTTTCTGATTCATCACTCTCCAAAAGAAACGCAAATTAGTCGGCTATCATTTTTAAATTTAGTATTTAAATAACAGTACCTTTTTATATAGACATACTAACAAAAAGAACCCACTTTCTGATTCATTACTGTCCAAAAAAAAAAGAAAGCAAATTAGTTGGGTATCATTTTTCAATTGAGTCTTTCAATGGCGGTCCTTTTTAGATATACACACTAACAAAAAGAACCCACTTTCTGATTAATTACTGTCAATATCCAAAAAAAAAAGTTATTCGCGGGTATCATTTTTAAATTTAGTATTTCAATAATATTACGGCTTTTGATAAAATCTCACACTAATAAAAACAATCCACTTTCTGATTCATTACTGTCCAAAAAAAAAAAAAAATGCAACATAGTCGGGTATCATTTTGAAATGTAGTATTTCAAGAACGGTACTTATATATACGCACTAACAAAAAGAACCCACTTTCTGATTGATTAGTGTCCAAAAGCAAAAAAAGAGCAAATTAGTAGGGTATCATTTGTAAATTTAGCGTGAATGTAGCAATTTTGTGTAAATTTTAAAAAAAAATGTATACATGCATCTTATTTTCGATTAAAAAATTCCCATAACTTTTGACAGATACACACAAACAAAAACAACCCATTTTTTGATTAATTACTGTCCAAAAAATGTCAATTATTCGGATATTTTAAAATTTAATGTGAATTTCTAAATTTTTTTTTTTTTAAATAGTAATATTATTTACTATTAGTTCCTCTAATTACCTGTCACAAAAACTAAAAAAGCTGATATTTATATAGATAGAATCACAGGCCTGGCCCGGAATCGTAATATGTATGTGTTTTTGATTAGCATCAATGCCACCAAACGGCTAACACCAGGGAATAGAAAACAACCAAAGTCTGATAGAAAAATATCAGTTAGTTTTGCTGGCAATTTTGTAAGAGTTAGCCAGAAGAGTCTGGTTTTAATATTTTAGGCCAACTGAAAAGTCTGGCTAAAATTTTTTTGAATGAATGACAACAATTAGCTGGCCAAAATACATAGCTGCAGTTTGATGTTGGTTGTAGCAGAGTTGGCAGAATAGCTACCGTGAACTGATATAGCTGAATGCAGGACCGTAGATCCTGGAACTGCTACCATTTTTCTTCACAGGAATTTTGATTTACTTGAAGCTGGGTCACTTCTAAATCAATAGCCTGAAAAAAAAATGAGGACAAAATAGTTTGCTGACCTGAAGTTTACCAAATCCTAGTCTAAATGGAACCAACTGCAGAACTACCCTTAACTGGACTATACCGATAAACCAGAAAACTCACCAAGAAAAATTTTCTAGCTTGCCCAAGGAACCCCAGCTTGCTGAAGAAGTAGTTATATGTATGCTGACGTATCTAAAGGCAGAGAAGCACAGATAGACATATATACAGCTGGTGGTGAGTAGCATTATATATGATAACAAAGTTTTAAATGATTTCCTTAGTAAAATGACATTTTATAACGGATAGATATATACAAAACGATATTAGTTTAAAATCGTTTATTAGAAGAAGAAAAAAGGGTTTAAATTTTTTTAAAAAAGAGAGAAAACGTTATAATTAACTGGCAAGAAAAAAATTTCCCAAAACTTTTTTAGATTAAGAAAAAAAAAAAAGACATTTTAAATCAATTAACAATCAACTGTCAAAAATTTGGTTCTTAGAAATATGAAAAATTTGGTAGTTCTTATTTTAAACAGAAGACTATATTCAGCAAAGAGAATTAAATTGCGAAAATAATCTATTGTGATAAATACAAATGTTTTGCAGATAAATTAATATATCACACATCTGTGCAAATTAAATAATATGTGTTTCAGTAAACCTAGTATGTAAATTATATAGCATTTAACTGAAGCTTTAATCATTTATTGTATTTTTATATAACTCAAGATTTTGTTAATTATTTTCTAAGAAGTTAAATATGTTCAGAAATTTCACGCACACGCATGTATGTGTGCATATATTTGTCAATTGTATGGCAAATACCAATGTGTGTCAGATAGACACTTACATGTAAAATTTTAATCTCTTCTTTTTCATTAAATGTCAATTTAAACATGTTTATTTTGTATCAAGCCACATGCCTGTGTGCTTGAGTGGGCTGAATTTTGTATAGTAATTTTGTAAGTCATAAATGTGATAATTTTTTTTATTATATATTTTTCAAAATCAGAACCCTTATCCTATAAGACCTTAATTTTGGTTTTTTATTGTTGTTAATAAACTTGTATTTAATTGTTAAAAATTGTATTGCATCATCTCTTGGTCACATACAGTAATAGAGCTTATGTTCTCTTAGCTAGATTCGAGCGCGGGATGAATATATAAATGAGGATGTATATTAGTGCTTTTGGGGCATCCAGCGATGATCAATCATCGTCATCCTGGTTGGCACAAAGCCCATGCAATACCTTTCAATTTTAGTTTAGTCTTGCTAAAAATTTAAGTTTATAGTTGGCCAGTACATTAATGGTATCTAAGTGGCCAGAGCATTGATGATGATACAGCCTGTTTTAAATGTCCCAGCATTATTGTTTTGATTTCTGATTATTGTGTATTCTAATGGATGGGCACTAAGTTGGTGCATCCAAGTTATGTTTAAATAATTGTCCAAGTTAGCAAAGGCTTGATAGTTGGCCTGGTCTACAGAAGACCCATTTCCGATCCAGTCACAAGGTTGACTTGATTTATTGTACAGATTTTATTATATTTTATTATGGATCATTTATGACTGAATGGTGAGTAGTACTCATATAATTACTTTTACTTTATAATGCTGGTTGATGGTTAATTATGCCTTTAGTTGCTCTTCTGATCTCTCTGAGTTTCTCTAATCTTATGCTCATAAAATAGTATATTACTTATTTATACTTTAATAATTAATTATTGATATTTCATTTTAAATTGACTTGGGATTGACAATGTTTTGTCATCAACCCAGGTTCACCTCATCTTTTTTTGATACCTCTCCATCCCGTTATAATATATTTACCTAAAGTGGTTTGTGTCAAAGTTGTGAGGGCAGAAAATTTGGCACTTATAAATCAAGCTGTAGTATTTTTGCTATCTATTATAACAGTCTGAAAGAAGGTGAGTCTTATCGTATCTGCACTACGAGGGCGCCACTAGGCTACTTAGAACCTAGAAAGGGGAAGAGAATAATGGTTATAGGGGATATGAATGGACATATTGAAGAAATTGATGATGTAGATAATAAGAATGGTCAGTTTTTGAAGGAATTTTGTCAAAGAGTAAATTTGAGCATTGGGAATTTATCACATATGTATGAGGGACAATACACATGGTCTAGGAATAATGTATTTCACACAATAGATTATGTATTGGTAGAGAAAGAGGGAATGAATAAAATACGGAAAATTAAGGTGTTTGATAATGAAGAGAGAGTATGTAATAGTGATCATAATTTTATTGTAATAGAAATAGTAATGTGATGGAGGATAGAAATAAAGGTAGAAGTAATAGTGAAAGATGTGGATGGAGAGTGAATGATAAGAATAAGTTGTAAAAATATAAAATAAAAGTTGAAGAAGCCATGGAGTAGTTGGATGGGAATGAGTATAAGGACTGGTGTGGTAAAATAGAAAAAGTGGCAAATAGTGTTTTAGTTGAGAATATGCAGAAGAATAAAAGTAATATAAAAATGAGAGTAAAAGTGTAAAAGAGAGGAAAGAATTATGCAGAGAATATAAGTGTGCTATTAAGAACAAAGAAAGTGAAAATGATATTAATGCTGTAACAGTAGCTGGGTTCAAACCCTGTTACAAGAAAGGGAAAAGCGCGTACACATTACCCTCAAATACCAGCATATATTCAAGCGGGTGATAAAGGGTTAAAATATATATAGTTATTCATATATATATGTGCGTGAAATAAATTTTAAACTCTTCTTCGTTAGTATTTTTTTTTTAAAAATAAATGGGGAAGGGATTAATTAATAAACATTATTTATTTAGAATGTTTTACTTCTAAAATAGTACAAATTAACAAAATTACAGTTGTGTGCAAATATGTTATATATTGTTTATTGATTTAAGTTTAATTATATTTAAAATTAACGAGGCTAGCGAAGAAGGAATGTTGTTTGTGCCTTCAAGCAGTTTTATGTTGAAATCACAATCGCTAATTACTATGAAAATAAAATTCCAATAAAAAGCCAGAGAATGATTGACCAAAACAATGGAAATGAAAATTTAAAGAAAGAAAAGTAATTTGGAAAGGCAAAACTATTCAAAGAAAAAGACTTAGATGGAAGATCCGATAAGAAAAAGAAAATTTCCTTTGTATGAGAAATGAAAATTAATTAGAAAAAGAAATTAATTATTGAGGGGAATTTGGGAAATAAAAAAGAGAGTGATTTCAGTTAGATCTTGACCGTTGAGAGAGATAGACTTAAAAAGCTATAGAAGATATATCTAACATGACGGGGTAAAAACCTTACGTAAAGGGTTTACTCACCCATAGCCGATGCGAACTGACCAGAAGCCGCCAAAGAACCTCGGAACCTAGTGAATATTCCCGATAGTGGAACAGAAAAGAAATAGAAATGAATCGTACGTATAAAAATATAAATTCAGTTAATTTGAAAGTTACATTAAACAAGACTTCAACTATGAATCCAACATTACTCATGTGGCAATTTAAACATCGGACTCGTCAGGAAAAAATTATATCTTCGCGCTTTCATAAAACTACTCCAAATACTACCGGATAGCAGAAATCCATTTGATATGCCTCGTTACATTCGGATCCCAGACCCCGAGGTTTTCGTCAGGTAAAGTGAACTCTGTTTTATATTTTTGAAAATTGTTTATGGCTACCCTTGAAAATAATAACTTTCTTAAATCATTTTATAATTGCGCACAATTGTATAGTAGACATTTTTTTTTCTTATATATAAAAACTAATATGTGTTTATTTTAAATTTACTGTTATATCGTTTCATTCATAATTTGGGGGAACTGACTATATGTTTTAGAGGGGAGGGATAAGAGTTTGTTTCCATAGATGGCAATGAGAAAGTAATAATAAAATTTTAATACAAATTTATCTTTGCGTGAGAATTATTTAATAATTATGGTTTACATATTTTTTTATCACTTCATTCGCTAAATAAATTCCAATAATTCAAATATGTCCGAGGTAAGTGGATATATAATAGTATATTTTCAGTTAACTACAAACCTATATATTTTTTTTTATTTATTGTTAACTCCGTTCATCCGATAGGTTTTCCTCCCCACCCTGGGAGTGAGTTAGCTTGGGTCGGGCACTCCATTAATCGGGAAATATAATTCTCATTGTAATAGTGGGTTTGGTGCTTGAGGTCATTGATAAAGTGACGCTCATAAATATATTCTCCCGTAGACATTTTTTTTTTGATATTTAGATTTTATTCAAGATACCAGGGCTACCGTAAATTTTATTCATTAGTCTTAAATTCTAATTACGCAATATTTAAAATTTGCGTCAAGTAAACAATACTTGCCTAAGAATTCGCATCAGAATTCGCTTTGGTGGGTAATAATTAACTATTAGCTACAGGTGTTAGGGCGACTAAACAGCCATAGAAATTCCATCCAGTCATCGGTTAGGCTCTTTGGTCCACTTCTTGAAATCTATATCATTTAGTTAAGTTCACCAACGTCGAATAAGACATGGTAAAAGTTGAAGCCCGTTAAAATGCTAAATGGGGAAAGTACTTAGAAAAGAAAAAGTTGGCTAAAATGGATAATTATAGAGAGAGGATGAAGTTAAATAGTAAATTGTTGGAGGATATTAATAAAAGTGGAAGAGATGGGAGTAAAAAATTTTGGAATTACATTAAAAGGAGAAATGTAGGGGAAAGAGAGATAATGTTAATAGATGATGAGAGAATAGAGTGTAGCTCTAGAGAAGAGGTAGAGAGAATATTAAATAGATATGTAATGGATATAGAAAAGATGTTAGATGTGAAGGAAGTAGTGATAGAAAAAATGAAAGCAGTTAGTAATGGGAATATTAGGTTCACAAAAAATGAATTGAATGAGGAAGGGAAGAGATTGAAAAGTGGAAAGGCGAGAGGTTTAGATGGATGAGCAGCAGAGATGGTAATGAATTTAGGGCATAGAGCAAAAGCAAAGTTATTATCATGTTTTAATAAAATGGCACAGAAGACTGTTTTTCTGGTTAGTTGGAGTAATACAAGAATAAGATTATTATTTAAAGGAAAGGGTAAGGATCATAGAAAGTTAAATAATTATAGACCAATAGTGGTAACATCGGTTTTACATAAAGTTTTCTCATATATGGTAGCTGGAAGAGTTGTAAAATGGATGGAAGAGAATAATGTAGTGGGGGAAATGCAAGGAGGTTTTAGGTCAGATAGGCGTATAGGAGATAGTTTGTTTGTAGTTACACAACTTATGGAGATGAGTAGGAATTCAGGTAGATCATTATGTATGAGTTTTATAGATATAGAGAAAGCATATGATAGAGTAAATAGAAATAGATTATGGGTAAGGTTAGCCAATTTGGGAATGGATGAAGCTTTAGTAAATATTATTAAGAAATTATATGAAAATAATTATTATACTTACCAGTTAGGAGATATAGAATTAGTTAAAGTTAAAAATGGGGTGGGATTAAGGCAAGGATGCCCTATGTCTCCTATTTTGTTTTTGAGTGAAATGGAGAAAGAAATAGAAAGATTAGGAAGAGGGGTAGAGATACCATTAATAGGTGGCAAGAGAGTATATATTTTGTCGGGTCTTTTTTTTTGCGGATGATATCTTTTTGTGTGCAGAAAGAAGAGAAGATATGGAAATTATGTTGAGGACATGTGCAAGGGTGGGTAAAGAGATGGGGATTAAATTTAGTGAAGAAAAATCAAATATAATGATGGTTAATACTGGGGAAAGAGAAGATGTAGAATTTTTATTGGGGGATATAAAGTTAAGTGTGGTGGATAGATATAGGTATTTGGGAATCATCTTATGTAATCAGGAAAATTGCTTGGATGAATGGGAGAAAAAATTGGTAAATGAAGCAAAGAAAAGAAAGGGTTTGGTAAAGAAACTAACAGTATTTTCATATAATAAATATGATGTAGCTAGAATAGTATGGAAGGAAATTGCAGTAGCAGGGTTAACATATGGTAATGATGCATTATGTGTTAGTAAAAGGGTTTTAGATTATTTAGAGAAAGTACAAAGGGAAGTAGGAAGATATGCATTAGATGCAGAGATGTGGACAGCAAAGGAGGCAATTCAAGGAGAAATGGGATGGTCAAGTTTTTATATGAGAGATGCAAAAAGTAAAATGAAAATGTTTGGTAGATTGCAGTTTATGGATAGTAAAAGAATAGCAAAAATAGTGTTCAATTGGGTTAGGGGTAAAGGGCAGGTAACAAGATGGGTGAGAAAGGTAATGCGGTATGCGAAAGATTTGGATAAAGAATTTATATCAGTATACTTGTATAAAAGGTGGGATGATTGTGTTATGAGGATTGTTGAGTGTTATAGTGGTAAGGAATGGGATAAAAGAATAGAAGCATTAATAAAAAATAGGGAGTTGGAGAGATGGAGAACTAGTATGGAGGATAAAAAGAGTTTAAATATATATAGAAGTAAACGGAATATTGGATGCGAGTTAATTTATGATAATAGTAAGGAAAGTAGTTTATTAGTTAAGGCTCGAACAGGATCTTTAGCAGCAAGAGAATATACATGTAAATGGAAAACCATGGATAATTTAGTGTGCAAATTGTGTAAGGAAGGTATAGAAAATATTAGGCACCTGTTGATTGAATGTAAATGCTTGAAAGCAGAAAGGGTACAGATAATGAAGTTATGGGAGAATAGACATGAACAAAGTGACTATACAGAAAGTGAGTTATTAGTTTTTATGTTGGGTTTGCGAAAAGATAAGGGGGATTTAGATATAAAGGCCATAGAGTTGACAAAGATTATGTTGTGGAAATGGGGATGGGGCAGAATATGGGAAGACTTAAGAGTGGGGAATGGAGAATAAAATGGCTAACAGGTTTATCTGGGCATAATTGCTGAGATATTCTTGACTTCGTTTAAGGAGAAGCCAAATACATTACATCACATCACATCACATAGAAAATTTATATAGTAGGCAGATATGTAAGTTAAAAAAATAATTATTTTAATTTATTTTGACCAACAGCCCATTGTCACTAGCTCAGCAGAGTAGTAGAGATTAAATAATAATGTATATTATCAAAATATATTAATATTTTTTAAAAAAAGAATAAATAAGCCACTGCCAGTAATTAACACACAAACATTTATTTACACATATATATAAGGTTTAAAATTATTTTAGAATAACTTTTACTTTGGATTTTAACTTGATTTTAGAATTTGATTTTACATTTTAACTTTTATAAGCTATTATAAGTTCGCACAGATGAGTTTAGTATTTTTATTTAGAGTGTCAAGTATGAATAGACTACATAGATTGCATTTGAAAAGAAAATATTCTATCCCTTATTTAACCTTAGGCCAAAAGTTCGCAGTTAAACCAACGTCAATCCATCTGATATATCGATGTATTCAATGTAATACGAATAAGTCAGCACAAAATACCATACTGTCAGGAGAAAAGAAATTGACTCTCGTCCAGATAGGAATACTACATCTATCTGATGAGAAGAGCAAGAAAAAAAAACTCCATAGGAAGGGACTGTGTTTTCGACTTATCCCTTCCATAGGCAAAACGGGGGTGTGCGGTGTATACTGTGATTCTGCACGTAGCGAATCTCGTATTACATCTACTAATTACACCAATATATCCAATCCATTGACCCAATTTAACTACGAAACAAATAACCCAAGATTACCCTCCCCTAATATAACTTTACAAATCTATATAGCCATTCACGCCCGACTTAAGTTTAACATTTATATAATTTAGTTTAATGAAAAACAAAAATCATAATAAAAATTTAAAAGAACAAAAAAAATAAATGGAAATGATTTTAAAAAAAAAAAATACATTCCATAAAAATAATTATTAAATAATTTAGTTTGGTCAGATAGGCAATACTATTTGCAATAATTTAAATACTGGGAAAGTTTATATTTTAGAGTTCTTAGTGTTTTCAAATTAATTAATGTTCATTAGATTTTATAAAGTTCTTACTGTTTTAACAAGTCCGTAGTTTCTAATTTCTTGCAGTTGCTTGCCATTTTGGAGCCAGCGTTCATTTCCTCAATGTCCTGTGGTTCTCAATATAGGAAAAACAATGTCATTTCTCTTTCCTTTTAATGAGACTGAAGGGATTGAAGAGTGCGTCTTTTCAGTCCCTTCTCCTTCAACTCCGCACTAACACATATAGTCGCATCTCTTCTCACCCAACTCTTTCTTCACTCACTAAAATTTATTTCCAAACTTTTTTTTTTTATATTAATTTTGCGGATTAACTCAACATTACGTCATGACGGTGGTGATGGACCTTTTGCTGAGGTCCGATTTGAGGGATTTCTTTCATTGGTTATTAGTTTCTATTATTTTCTCCTATCTGACCGTTGCTTATACATTTTAAATGCCCAAGGGCTAGTTTACTTTTACCTAATTAAAACAATAATTTCCATTTTATGATTAAATAATTTATTTTCCAAACTTAAAGATATATTTTTATCTCTAAATCTTTTTAAGTTTTTGTTGAAGATTTATTTTTAAAACTTTTTTCTTTTTTTTAAATAAACTTTCTTTTTTAAGATCTCATCTGTGCGATTTTATATATATTATAAAGTTTAGATGACTTTTAAATTTCAATTTTTTTGAAAAATTTTTTTATTTGCGAACTTTATATTTTAATTTCATGTTTAATAAAAATATATGTAACGGCGTATGTGCCCGTTACACTATAAATACTCAACAAATAATAGCATATATAAGATTATTTCCGAGGCTAATTGATGAGTCCTGGTTTAATATGAAATGCCTATCTTGAGGATCATTTGTTTCAGAGGAATATATGATGAAATAAAAGTTTAAAATATATCTAAAAATATAGATATATGAAGAAATTTAAAAATAATCTAAAAAAAAAAAAAATGTGTATATGAAGTTAAATTATGTACTATCTATGTGTTACTTGAAAAGTAAAGTGGATGTGTTAAAATGTATCCATAGTGAGAGATTGGTTTAACTTCTATGCTGTTGGATAGTTGCGATATATAGCTAAGTTAAAGCTGCACTGAAAAAAACCAAAAACTTGAAAATATATATGCACATATTCATATATTCTTAGAACATATAAAAATATACTAAATAATATTGTTTACTTTTTTTTTTTTTTTTTACATATTAAACTAATAACTCCACTGTATATTTTAGTACTTTACTTTTTCTCCAAAATTTGATCTACAATTTTTTTTAATAAATTTAATAATTTTATAAATATTGACCTATTTCTTTTAAAAAATTTATTTGAATCAAAATTTATTATCATAATTATTGTCCAACATTCAGCATTACATATGACTATTGTCAAGGTTCTTGCAACTAAAAAAATATATGAAATAAAAGTATATTTTTTTATACATAACATTATATATATAGATTATTTATTTGCATTATATAATCTATCTTAATTTTCATTGCATCCTTCTATTATATTTATAAGAAGGACATCCTTAAAATTATCACTTAAAATTCAATAATAAACAAACATTTTGTTTGGTTTTTTTTTTAGTTTTAAAATTTATTATTTATTTTTGCTTTTTTATTATTTAAATTGTATGTTGTTGTTTTTTAAACTTAAATTTTTTTATTCTTCGCCCTTTCTATATATCCAGTTTATTTTATAAATATTCATACATTATATTTTTTACATTTTTTATTTATAAATATTCTTTAATTAATCTTTTTTGATCATTTTTATATTTTCTATCATGCATACGTTGAAATTTTTATCATTCAAGTATTGTTTTATCTTAGTTTTTAATTTATTCTTTGTTATGCTAATATATGATATATATTCTTTTTTATTTGCACACTAGTAAACTCTTCATTCATATTATCTATTTTGTTTCTATTTAATAGTTATCTTAAACACATTTTTTTATATATAGATTTTATCTGTAATTTGTATAACTTTTTATATTCCTAATTGTTTTATTAAATATATAATAAGTATTTTTATTGATTTTAAAATCTTCATTAATAATTGATATGTCATTATTATTGCTTTTATTTTTACTTATTTCACATTTTTTTTATACTTCCACTTGTTTTATTAGTCAAACTTCTTCAATTATCATTATTAACTATTTCAACTTTTATCCTATCAGTTTGTTGTTTGAACATATTTTTAGAACTATCCATATCCTATTATATGTAATATTCATTTTATTACAATTGCTTACATCAGAATTCCCATTTATTATCAACCCATAAAGTATTTCTTTTCTAAATATTTTTGTTTTTATGCATATTTTATTTTTGTCTGCATTTTTCTTTAAATATAATATCTATGAAACAAATTTGTCCCTCCTTTAAATTTAATGTTTTCATTTATTCCCTTTAATGTATTTAAAAAATAGTTGTCCACATATCTAACATCATCTCTGAATTTTTAACAAATTGGGATTCTTTCATAAACAATAGTAGTAAAATTAATATTATAAATAGAAAGATAATGAGGACTTTTAAACTATGTTGAAATAACAAATTGATAGGATAAAGTTGAGGTAATTAAAAATGATAGACCAAGAAATTTGATTAATAAATTAACAAGTAGGAAAAAAATATAAAATAAGTAATGATAATAATAATGATAGATCAATGGTTTATGTAGATTTTAAAATCAATAAAAATTATTAATAGTAATAAAATAATTAGGAATATAAATTTAAAAATATAAACTAGAGATAAAACCTGTATATAAAAAATGTATAATTATGAAAATTAATAAATATAAATAAATCAATAAGATAGATAATATGAATGGAGTATGTTTAATAGAGTGTGCTTAATGTAAAAAGGAGAATAAATATATATACATTGGTACAATAAAGAATAAATTAAAAACTAAAATGAAACTATTTTAATGATAAAAATTCTAGTGTGTATATGCATATAAAAAAGATTTAATAAATATAACATTAAAATGATAGAAAATTTTTAAAAAAATTATGAACAAATATGAATTAAAGAATATTTATATAGTAACAGTCATTTACCAATCGGTGACAACATAAGTCTTAGCTTAATCTTTTAATAATATATAATAAGCAAATTTCACATGAATAATGTCTGTTACTACATTATTGTATGTGAATATTAATATTTCTAATAAATCTGAGGGTTTATACAGCATTTCGGACATTGTATATGCTAATTAAGTATATAATGCTTCCTTCAAATTTTATATGTGTAGCTAGCATAATATCACAAGTAGCAACTAATACTTTAATCTATATCACTTCTCAGAGATTTTAACATCATAAAGTCTCTTATACATTTTGTATAATAAAGTTTCTTAGGATATGACTGAACACAAATGGGCTTTTTGTAATTGTATCTAGGGCATAACTTTTAGCATATAAATAAAGCTGTGAAAGGAGTTAAGATGAGCTCTCATAAATGTTTAAGTAAACAATATTCACTTTATTTAAAACATAATGAAAATTAGGTGATTGTAATTAAATTTATGTGACAACATAAATGAATAAAAATGATGATGATAAATAAATAAAATACAAAGTCATTTTAAAAACAATTAATTAATTTTATTAACAAAATAAGAATGCCTAAATATGGGAATAATTAGGTATAAGACAACTAAATCAATATCTCTGATACTTTCTCTAAATAAATGAATTTCTTTATGAGCACTATTATAACAAGAAAATTGCTGGTATATTCAGTGATGTGTAACTCTTTGTGTTGTCAATACAAATACAAAATTATTAAAGAAAGTTGCCAATAAAGAAGATCTAAATAAATCCTATTACTATAAATTAAAATAGAATGAGAGATCTTATAGATGTTCAATATTTTCCTTATTAGAACACACTATCAAAATGGTATTTTATGCTTTTATCTAGATACAACACTTATTTCTCTCTAGATAAGCATAATGTCAACATGGCCAATTTATATAGCATAGAGGTCTTAAACAATACATTTTATATTTGACCTATAGCCATGGATTAACTCTTTATTTCTTATATTCTAATCTTATTACTACAAATATATTTTTAAGCATTATTTATTTATTTAAATAAACATATTTATAATGCGATACCATTAATATCATATAAGTACGTACGAAACAAAATATAAGATCTATAAGACAAGAGCATCTCATAATCAATAAGAGAATTTAATAATATTATTATCTAATAACAACTACTTATCTTTAATACAAAATATATGCAAACATCTTATATCAATTTAAATATTGAAACCATACTACCTCGTCTTTTAATTGATGAGAACATTGATAAATATTAACACATGGAATTAAAATATTACATTAAAAAAAGCATAGTAAATAAATAAATTATTAAAATCACCATTATCCATTAAAGTTTATGAATAACTTAATCCACTTTCTTTATATGCACATTTCACTTCCTTTTTACGAATGTACTCATTTTATTCATTTAAAATTCCATGTTATAATGTATGATTAATTCTTTATCATTAATTTTCCGAAATTTTATTGACAGATGAGATAAGATCATTTCACTGACATTGATCCATTTATGATATGGTGTTTTTGTTTTGAAGATCAATAACAATATTGTTTATCACAGTTTTTAAACCCGTTATGGAGGAAATTAGATTGTAGATTTCTAAGGCAAGTAAGTTTTAGGTTAATTATCCTCTTAAAGAAATGAAGGATATTATTCTATTTCGATCTCCCACAGGAGCAAAAACACAAACATTAAGTTAATTCAGAACTTTTCAAGTGTGCTTAATTAGTACTTAGATAACCTGGTACATAAAAGTGAAATCCAATTTATTTAGCATAGCAAGCTTAAAAATTTCAAAACTATTTAAAACTTGAACATTCATCTATATTTTAAAATAATTCTGAGATTAAAATTAGAATTTATCCAATGAAAAATTTTATCGGCTTTAGAAGGTAAGCTATTAAATATTCTTCTATTATTAAGTCATGTTTGACAGTGATCATAAAAGTTTGCATCCACTTCCAAAGGTGAATGTTCAATGGTTTCTTTTCAGCCAGACATAGCTGAATCAAGTAGACGTAAGGGCGAATTGAATACTTAAAACTTATAAAGTTTACTAGGTGAACTTTTCACTCAGAGAATCTCAAATTTTGTCAAGCATTTGCTTTATATTGTAGAATACATGATTTAAAAATGTCATCGATTCAAACTCTTCTTTCACTCCATTACAATTTATATGTGAAATTTTTATCATGTTGACACAGCAATTTTATCAGATGATAAAGCTCTTCTTGTTGCCTTCTGTGCAGCGAAATCAGAAATATTATATTACATTTTACTTACATAAAACATTTTAAAATAAAATTATTATAAAGATAAATGTACAATTATTTATCCTTATTCCGATATCAAATAATGTATTAATATTTCATTGAATAAGATTTAATTTTTAAATTGACCATTCTCGTATTACATAAGATTTTTTATTATTCTTATGGCTTTATACTAAATATATTTTTAACCTCCATAAAACATTTTATTATAGCTAGACATAGAACCAACACATACACATTTAAATGTTGCATGTGGGTTAAGTTTGTTTACAAGTGATTTTAAATTGGACATAAAGCACTGCATTTATGATTATATTGCGATTGATTACTTCATTTTAATAAAGCACATTCAACAATAAAATGTGCCTCAGTGTAATATAGGGTTGGTAATTTAATTTTGTTATTGAATGTTTTTGCCAAATTTTGAATTTAATTGCAATTTTAAAATTTCGATACTTGTTTTAAACTATGGTAACAATTTTAGATATTCTCTAGCAACACACTATTCGTATATATAACATAATTTAAAAATTACTATTAAAAAAATGTTTAACCAGATTATTATTATTTGATCAATAAGGTTACTCTCACTATGTGTGTGTGTGAATGTTTATAAATAGATAAAGATAAGTGGTTTGGAGAATAGCAAATTTATATTTGAAGAAAAAAGTTTCATGAAATTTAAACAATAAAATAAAAAAGGAATAGAAAATTTTAAAAGTAAAAAGAGTAACGTATGATAGTTTTTTAAAGTTATAATTTTAATGTATTTTTTTAAAAATTGATATAGTAAGATTGTACAATAAAAAGATAGGTGTACATCTATATATAATGTGAATAATTAATGTGTGTATCAATTTGTAATTGAGAGATCATTGATAATATCCATATATAATGGTTCAAGTATATAGCCAGCTTAGTGACTTTATTGGCTTTTTACCTCTGAGTTTAAGATCAAGAAACACCATGATCTTTCTTTTCAGTTGCATGAAATGTACAGGGGTGATGTGGAGAAGAGAAGCTAAAGATTGGTGAAGATGAATTGAACTTGGAGAGACTTTCATCCTGCAATGGATTGATAATGGTTGATGATGATGATACAACCACTTCTTATTATAGATATTCTTCTTGTAGTTATATAAAAATTAATATACATGTACTATTTAGATCTTGTGTGGAATAAAACACAGTTTGAAGTATTAATTAAAATTTTATTACATCTTTGCAATATTTTATGCCTCTAAAAGTTGTTACTGATTACTTACAAATTGCTTATGTATAATTTTTTGTCTACATTGATTATTGCTACAGTGATCATTTATATTCATTATTTAGGCAAAATATTTCACTAACTAACCATTCCTGATAATTAAATTGTCATCTACACTTCATGTAAGTTATCTGTATGCATGAGTAAAACTATTCTTTTTATAATATGATAACAGCAATCCACTTCACTTTATGTGTTGTATATGCATAACTGATCAATAGCAGTGCTTATCTGATTCCAGCTATGGCCTTCCTTAATTGATATACTCTAGTTTTATACTTTAAATCATTCAATGATCTGACTGTGTGGCAAAATTTCTTTATTGAAGAAATATAACCAGAAAATCAGTTTGAAACTGCAATTTTATTATGAATGACTTATATAAAGAGTGCTGAACTGCTGCTATCAAATGCAGATTAAATGTATTACTAAAGAAATAATTGATATCTTGTTTTGGTATATTATTTAGGTAATATATAATCTTTTTTAGATTTATATGTATTAATTGGAATGTGTTTATAAATTTTTAAATAAGAATAATAAAAAGATGTCTTCAAATAAACAATTCTAATAAATTTTTTTGGAGGTCCTTTTTTAATCACCTTCAAAAAAGATAAATAGTTATTAATAATAACAAAATTGCTGCATATTTAAGATACTAAATATATGATGACATATTTCACTTGAGATATTACATCCATTAAAGTTATTACCCCTAAGAAAAAATGGAATAGTCATGAGGACCTCATAGAAAAGTATGTAAAATGTCTACTGACTTTTACTTTTGATAGAATAGCTTAGTTGGTTAGAGTATATTTTAAATTCAATGTTTATGAATGCAAAAGTTCCAGGCTTGTTTCTCATACTAATACTACCACTGGGCTCATGATTTATATCTAGTATGTAGCTGATTGCCAAATTTAGAATTGCTTGTGATTTCATTGGTATACCTATTGACTTATTGAATTTATAGTGCAGGTTATTTTCTTAACTAGATATAAATCATCACAGTCTCAAATGATAATTTTCTCAAGAGTTTTTAGAATTGAGAAATTTTGCCATAATAATAGAAATGATGCTAATAGAATGTGTGCTGAATGTTATTGAATATTTATTTTTTACTAGCATACTGTGTAACTAGAAGAATTAAGCAGCATAGATTTAATACTCAGAACAAGTAAATAGATTATTCATGGGTACTAGAAATATTTCTTATTAATATTTATATATTGATGTTATTTTTATAAATGTAAGATTCTTTTTTTTTTTTTATTGAAAACCTTTATCAACTAAGCATCAATCCCTGTCATTCTCTATTTTATAAATAAACATAATGTAAGTCAACAATCTAATAATATTCATTAGTGTGTATGAAGTTGTTTTAAAATATGTAATAACTATATGTACATATTGTTTGTAATTTTAGATTAAAAATAAAGATGAATACAATTTTATTTCAAATGGTAGTTCAATTTCTAATCATTTACAAGAAAAACTAAGAGAATTAGAAAAAGAAATTGATCATTTTCGTCAAGAAAATTTTGCTCTTGCAAAAATAAGAAAAGATAGAGATGAAGTAAGTTGAAATTTGTATATTAATCATATGTGAGTGAATGTGCATGTTTATATAAAAAATGTGAACATGCATTGTGGTTTTGTCCTTTTATACATTTATTGTTATTATTAGTATTATATCAATGTTATGACTGAATTTTGCAAGCCATTATTTGAATCGTAGAGATAAATGGTAGGATTATATTGAAATATTGGAATAATACTAATATTAGCTATAAGCAAATATATATATGGATACACAATAGCTCTTTTCCTATTATCCATGTCCATTTAATTCCAGTCCTTTGTGGAGATGTTTGAAACTATGATAATACTAAATCCTATATAATATATGTTCATATATCTATGGTACAATTTAATTTAAAAATCGTATATATTAAAAAATAGATTTGCGACATATTAAGATAATAAAAAATAACACAAAAATAAAATGATGTAATTATGTTATAATAAATTGAAAGAGAGAACAATTTATATAGATGTATACTTAGATCTATGTGATTTCTTTTAAATTGAGTATTTTTATTTTGTCATGTAGAATTGTCATTCTTATTAACTTTTATGTACCGAATTCATTTTATTTAACAATTCACAGCAATTAATGCCTCAAATTTAAAGTAATTCATTATAAATACAAGTCATATGATTGGCTGAATGCCTGAGATGAGCTCATGCCATATTTAAGAATTTAAATTTATAAAATTTTAATTTTTTTTTTGATACTTTAATATTTTTTTTAAAACAAATCACTGATGGTGATATAAAGAAAGACATATTTTAACATTAGCTTTTTTATTTAAAAGCTTAAATGGGCATATTTTATACTTGCCTTTATAATCCTTGTTTAAATAAGTCAATTATTTTATATAGCGCGATGTTTTTTACAAACTATAATATTTAAACAGCATTAAACTGTTGCACATGCGCTTTGGATTTTAACTATAAACTTTATCATGTGTTTGAAGTGTTAGTATTTATTCATTTTATAGTTAAAATCCAAAGCGCATGTGTAACAGTTTAATGCTGTTTAAATATTACAATCCTTGTTTAAGTTTTATTATTATTTCAATAATTTTAGAAAAATGAAAATCATGAACAGAATTACCACTTTTGCAGTCAGTAGTAAATCTTCCCCTATTTTTTTTACATAATGTAATATAAGGAGTTAATAGTTAAAGCACAAAAATATCTTCTTTTTTGTTTTAATTAAAAGATATCTGTATGACTTTTAGAAAGCTAAATATAGATACTGACAGTTCTTGTGTTGTGACTTATTTAATATAATAAATACAAGGGATATTGAAAATACATTATTTTAAATGTAGTATTAATAATTTTATATAAATGCTATTCTGGAATCAATCTTTCAGTTATAGTTGTAAAGAAAAACCTGAATTTATAAATTAATATAAATAAAAGTCTTTAAAAAGAATTGAATTTTACATTTAAAATATTTGAGAAAATATATGAAATATTCCTAAATCTGCAAAAACATTGAAAATAATCGTTATTTATTAAAAATGATAAT
Source organism: Epiperipatus broadwayi (assembly GCA_028023455.1). NCBI lineage: Eukaryota > Metazoa > Onychophora > Udeonychophora > Euonychophora > Peripatidae > Epiperipatus > Epiperipatus broadwayi. The sequence continues at coordinate 1,943,702 of JAQFVV010012430.1, read as the reverse complement.
TACTTTAATAAAGCATAAGTGAGATTACTTTCTGAATTATATATTCTAATAATATATTCAGTTACTTATTACCATTTAAATTCAATTTATTTTAAGACTTGAATTTTTAGTTATATAGTATTTAGCTTGAGTTTATTAATAAATTTATAGATTATATAATATTTCTGTTATTTCAATATAATTTAATAATAACTTATTGTATATAATAAATTCATTTATTTTTAAAGTCATAGTTATAATTATCACACAGTGAGCAGGTAGTTAAAAAGTTATACATTATTAATCAAATTGTAAAACATATAATTTTTTTTTAAGATTTTTAAAAAATTTTTACATGAAAAGTCAGAATTTGAACAACATAAATATGAAGAACTTCAAAAGATTGAAAAAATTAAAGAAGAGGAGCTGAAAAAATTAAGGTACAAATTTATTATCAAAAATTATTATTTAAACACATAAATAAAAACAATATTATTTAAGAACAGTATGACTTCTGTTATGAATTACAATCAAAAATTTTTAACATAAAAGAGTCATTGTGTTTGCTGATTTTTTAAGATCTTTTATAAATAATGTTAAATATTCTTTTACTTATAAAAAGTTTACAGTTGCCACAACTTTATCACATTTACTTTACTATTTTTATTTTTCATAAACTTAATTTTGAACAAAAAATTTTTTTGTAGTGTTGTTCTGGTTCTATTACTCACTGGAGCTATTCAATGTATAAGTCCTTGCAGGTAATTAAATTGCAGTGATATGATAAAACCATCATTTTCATTGATCATGCAACCTTCTCACACAGCTTCAATATGAATGACTTTGATCTCTGGACAAATGTTAAATATTTTAAATTCAATTTATTTAAATATTTTTAAAAAGTAATATTCTAGGCAAATATTTCAACATTAATATTTATTTTAAAATTAATTTTTCTTTTTTAAGACAAGGTTGAAGACTTTTTTTTTTTTTTTTGCGTTTATATATGCAAATGAAAATTTGTTCATAATATTAGCATCATTAGAAACTTATTACATTTTATGAAAATATCAATATTCCGTATCATATGACTTTCTCAACTTTCATTCAATTAGATAAAATCATTAGATGCTAATATGCAATGAAACTTGAGCCCTATTATTGGTTTATCATTTTTTGATAGAATCAGTTTTTAAGGTAAAGGGCTAACTAGCCGGAAATTAATTATAGGAATCTAGTTCGATTCCCATCTAAAGCCCATTCATTTTATACTTTATTTACAAAGACTTGTGGAATGGAGAAAAAAGTTGTCACTACTATATTATTTTATAGCATTACTACAGAAGTAGTCATTCCTTAATTATTCCCTGGCATATTGATGTTTTTTCTGAATTCCAGCACTTTGGTTATAGTAAAAACTCAATTGAACATATTAGGCTCATTTTGTTTGATTCTTCATTCATTATAGCTATTTAAAAAGTTTACATATACTTGGCAGAGAGGAGTTTAGAATTAGAATTGCTACTATGATATAAGTGGTTTATAATGTTTCTAAGAAAAAATAGATAATTGGACAGCCATTTTGCTTGTGTCAAACCATGACTATAAGTTTAGATTTATTCTCTGATACCTGCATAAAGTTCTATCTTTAAAAACATCTGAAAAATAATGAATGTGCTGTTAGATACTTAAAGTAATTAATATTCTATACAATATTCATGATAAAAAGTGATCTTTAGTAAAATTTATTTTTTATTAGAATATTAAGTACACCTGGGTCTCCTTTTACGCGATAGATAGGTTCCTCAGAAAACACGTGCAAATAAAATCGCGCAAAAATAAACGTAACTTACATTGAAAAAGGGGGGATGCGGTCTGTGATTTTTCAAAATTCGCGTAAAAGCAAAGCACCAACGTAAAATTACTTTAAAATTCGCGCAAAAAAAAAAAAAAGGAAATAAAATATGACTAATAAAAAATTTCAAATTTGAAAAAAATTGATACAAGACAAACTTTTTTTAACTATAATATTTAATTTTATTCAAAATAATATATTTTTATGCATAATTTACAGTACAGTAATTTACATTTTTTTATACATGTTTTAATTATTATGATTTTCTGGTGACAATGTAATTAATCTTTGAGACGATGATTTTATTAATTGTTTACGAAGCTCGCGATATCCAGACATATAACCATTTAGCTCTCGTTGGAATTTAAGAGCACGTTAATGATTAGTGTCATTAATAAGAAAATAATAATTGATGACATTCTTTTTTAAAAAGCAAAAACAGAATGTGATTTAAAATGCAAAATTAACACGAACAATGTTTGAATAAATTTACATTATAATCTTGTAAAATTTAATACGTATATACATAAAATGTGGAAATCATGATTTTAATTTCATTATTGCATAAAATCTTACTATTATAAAGCACTGAAAATATTGAAATTAGTAAGATGAAAGTCGAATTCCAATAATGTGCTATTACTTTCAATATAACGTAAGTGCGCAAATTTATTATTTAAAGTAATAGCGCATTATTGGAAATCAACTTCCGTTGAAACACGAATCGCGTAACTTCAAAATCGTGTTAAATAAGTCCGTATAAAAAGAGACCCAGGTGTACTTAATTACAAAAAAAAATAAAACTCATTAAACCACTGCCCATTTGAGATATACTAATTAAAACCTAACATTAGTACTACCCAGAACAATGGATACATCCGCTGATGAGGTATTCGGTAACGTATTCGCTGTCAAATAATTATTTGCTTAGAACAAACAACAATAATAATCGTTGGGGTATTCGTTGTTGCTAACATACTGATGTGCTCGTGTGATATAATATATATGTATATGGAATTATTAACTTGAAAGCTTACGCAGGAACTATCTGCTAGTAGTATAAATTAATTGTGAAGTAAAGCGAACATTAATTAGTATAGAGCCAGTTGGACGTTTTAAAGGTTGGCGATAAATACTGATTAACCTCGGCGGTTAAACAAACTACCATTCTTTAAAGATCATAGACATATGTACCAGCTTTTTGTTATTATTATGTGGTGAAGAAAAGTTCTATTTCTAATTTTTAGATATTTATTGATTTTCTAAATGCTATTATATTTAAAATATAATTATTGAACTTTCATAAATTCAACTGCCTCCCATGTTTTTTAAACTTAAATAATTTAAGCTATTTATCTTTATTTATTACTAAACTGTGGTCTAGAATAAGTAATCAAATCATAAAATTTAGATTAAGACAAGAATTGGAATAAGGTAATGTTTTATGTATAGATATTAGAATCAAAATATTCTCAACTCTAAGTTAAGATAAAAAGAACTTCTGTCTTAAAGGCAGGAAGCATAGTAGATGATGAGCAATTGAAATCTTACTTTTTGTAATTCAAACAATGAAAGATAATGTTGAAAAATTAAAACACTTTCAGAAGTAATTAAGAGAATATAAGTTTTCATGTAATATAAAATTTAATAGATTCTAAGCAGAGAATGCTTGAAATATAATGTTTGTAAAATCTTATTTAAATTTAGTGCTGTTTGTTGATTCGCACACAATAATAAGTCAGACGTATTTGTTTAAGATCATAGATGAATGAAATATAGGTTGCTTTATTTATATAATTATAAATAGTTCATATTTTGTGTGTGTGTGTGTGCTAGATTTGAATAATTTTTTATTTAATATTTTTGTATCTGCATCATTTGATTCTAAGAGAATAATGAAATCTGTGATTTAATCGCAAACATTACATAATAATACGTTTTTAACACATATATAACAATGCAAGCATCAATAAAATAACAAAACCCTTTTACGTATATATTTTAATATAATGGAAGCACAATAAATCTGTTATAATAAATTGATAATTTATACTAACATATATTTAAAATAATCATTTTAAAATAAAATTGAAATTGATTATTTTAATTTTATATATAAAAAATAAACTTATGGACAAATTTTAACATTGAAATTTGATCATTTAACATATATATATATACAGACACACATTGGATTGTACTCAAATCCAATCATATATAAATATGAATTATTCATTCATTCACTTAAAATTACTATTCTTTTTTTGTTTTGTTTTGATACGAAAATTGATGATGATGTTGATGAAATGCAAGATATACATGTTAAGTAATGTCAAATTTATAATTTTCCAAGAATATTTTATTGTACAGATAGCAGTTTGTTTGTTGTTGTTATTGTTTTTTTGTGGGATTGTACCTTCACAATCGTAATATGCTTCATGAATTGGAAAATTAAAATTTTGAGTTTTTTTATATAGTAGCAATTTCAGGATTGTAAGTGATGCTTCTGCACTTAACAACATTATTAAGGTGCACAAAATAAGAGAATAATTAGTTGCTGCATAAGTAAGGATATAAAACATTTTCAATTTTTTTTTTTAATTTAGTATTTTTTCAGACCATATTTATTTATTTATTGACTCAGAAATTTTTGAAATAGTGCATATTCTGGTTTTATTTTAATTATGCATAGAACATAATTGATTAAAATATATATATAAGTTGTATCAACTTTTTATAATAAAGTTTTTTGATAATCGTTAAACATTATTTGACCCAATTATTGTAATTGTGATTGTAAAATAATTAATAAATATTTATTACTGATTTTTTTCCATTTAATTAAGCAGTTTTCTGTACAAATATATCAGGTAATATTTGCCATTGTTATCATTATAATTATTAATAATCTTAAGTATTATTTGAATAGCTTAGATTTAATCTTTATAATAATCATATTATTAAATTTGATGTTTTTGTTTTTGTTTTTTGTCTATTTTATTTTTATTCTGTATATTGAAATATAGTGAGACTATTATATCTAGTCATTTGATTCAAAATCTTTACACAAATACTTCTTTAAATATATGGTAAAAGTAAAATGATAATAGATAGAAATTAAAAATGAAATATTTGGGGATTTTTGTAACAACAGTTAATTTATAAAGTTGTATTTTTTTTAAAAGGATTATAGATATGTTTAGACAAAATAAATATAAAAAGTGTAGTAAGCAAAAGAAAATTGTAATATTTTACCTTCAATAATTTTCTCTTTTTAAATGGAAGGAAGATTTTAAAAAATTGATTTTTAAATAATTTAAATGTCATTAGTAAAATATATAATATATTGTTGTTGTTTTTTTTAGATATTATATTAAAAATTGAGGTTTTAACTCAAGAGAATTTATGGGAAGGTAGAATATTTTATTGGAGAAAAACAGTTTGGTTTTCAGAGAGGAAAAAGTACAAGAGATGCTATGGGTGTTATTAGATCAATTGCAGAGAGATATCTTGAAAAAGATAAAGGAATTTATATAGGTTTTTGTAAATTTGGAAAAAGCATTTGATAGAGTAATCTGGAATAAACTTATGACTATCTTAAAAAATAGAGGAGTAATATGAAAAGAGAGATTGATTTGGAATTTGTATACTGGGCAAAGAATAAAAATTAAACTGGTGAATATAGAAAGAGGAATTAGGCAAGGATGCAGTATGCCACTTATTTTTTTTAATATTTATTTAGAAGACATAATTATTTAGATTGTGGAGAAGCAAATGTTGGAGATAGAATAATAAAATATTTAAAATTTGCAGCTGATGTGGTTCTTATAGTTGAGGATGAAAAGTGTCTTCAGAATATGTTGAATAAATTGGAGGAAGAGATATATGGAATGAAGAATAATGTTGAGAAAACTAGGTGTTTATGGATTGGGAGGAATGTAAAAAGACTGCAAATTGAAATCCATGATAACATAGTTCAACAAGTAAAGAGATTTGGATAGTTGGTTGAGTGAGGATGGAGAAGTGAAAATGAAATTAAAAGAAGAATAGCATTGAAAAATGAGGCATTTATTAAAAGAATGAAAATATTTTGTGAACTTCTGAAGAGAGGATTAAGGAAAATATTAAGTGCTATGTGTGGGATATACTATTGTGTAGTTGTGAAACATGGACAATGAATAATAAAATTAGGGCCAGATTGGAAGCCTTTGAGCTGTAGTCATTGAGAAGAATGGAAAAAATCAATTGGATAAATAAAATAACGAAGAAATTTTGAAGAAAAGAGTAAATTATTTTTAATTTAATAAGATTGATTGGGAAAATTAGAAAGAGAAACTGGATTGGACATCTATTAAGAAGAAAGTATAGTTTAATGAAAGATGTTTTGGAGGAAATGGTGAATGGAAACAAAAAGAAAAGATTGACATTGTTGGATAAGGAATGGGAATAGTTATTTGGAATTGAAGAACTGGGCAATGAAGAGAAGGAAGTGGAAAAATGGATAAATTAGTGATGTGACTACTCTCTTGACTTGTCCATGGGACAGAATATTGTTAATGATGATGTTTAAAAATTTAGTGATAAATAAAATAATTTAAAAGTAGTATTTTTTAAAAAAGTATATAAATTTAAAAGATATAGATTACATGTAAAATATTTCAAGTTGTTTAGTTTTAAAATTAAATATAATTAAAATTGAGTATTTAATCAATATAATTTCATAAAAATACAAAATTAATATAAAAAATCAGATTGAAATAAATTATTTTAATTAAATTTTTTGTAATTTTATTGTGTATAAAAATTTTGTTTTGTATGTTTAATTTGTTATAATAAAATATTTATATAATATAAATTGCAGATTTGAAAAAGACTTGAACTGTCACCTATTTTTGAAAGTGTAATATAATAAAGTATTACATTGGCATTGTTTAAGTGTATAGAAGAATATATTATTACTGTTTATATCTGTAAGAATATAATTTCTTACTTATGGTAATTTTACGTACTGTCAGATTTTCAGTAGTATGGATGGCTGAAGAGTTGGAGGGTGGAGAAGATTGAAGTCTGTCCATTAAAGTTTGAAAATTTGCTATCTTAATATAAACTGAGCACTGATTATATATATGTGTGGGAGATGATATTCTGGACCAGCTGATAAATGCTGATTCAGCATGAAATATGTATATTGGAGATCATTTATGTTTTTCACATATATGTGGTTATGTGTATCAGTTATAAGATGGAAAATTCCTTCTCACAAATTATAAATGAAACTAAACAGTATCACCATTTGTATTTATATATTAGACTATTTCCATCATCTAATATTAAGTATTAAATGTCTTTAGAAAAAGTTAAGGTTTATTTAAATTTTTCTAATAGTCTTCTGCTTAGAAATTGGAAACACAATTGCTATTAGTTATTCAGATTATATCAATGTTTTTGGGAATTCTCATTTATATATCAATTATAAAATTATTCTGGATATTTTAAGATATGCTTGTTCTGAAATTTCTCATTAAGCCTTTATTAAATAAAAGTGAATTGTTATATATTTTTGTCATTTTGTTTTGATTTTTTACATCCCTGCATCACAAATAATTGATGAAAAAAATTATAAAATTTTTCTTTAATTTTATCATCTCATGAAAATCTGATTCTCACTTTGCAGAATAATTTAAAAATAATCTATCAAAAGTGATATATTCCAATGCATGAAGAATCTATAGGTTTTAATTCTATTACTAAATTGTACTTTTACAATACTGTAAAAGTTAGTTTTGTCTCTAAAAAATATTATATAAATTTTAAATTAACAACTATTTGCTATTAGTGAAGTAATTAAAAATATATAAACTTCTGCTTTTAATAATGAATGACAACAGCAATAATTTTTTTTGCCTTGACTGAGCAAAATAAACTTCTAAATTTAGTCACTTGAACGGTCTACTTCCCAAACAACTGATCATGTTTGATACATGAATTGAAATCTTAATTTTTAAAATTATAAGAGATATTTCTTTATTATTATAGAAATACAGTCCAGGGATAAATCTTTTTGTCAGTTATGAAATTTTTGTTTTATTTAATCTGTATTTTTCTGTTCATTTTAATAAGTATATTTCTTTCATAAATAAATTTTAAAAAGCTTTAACAAACCTTAAATAGGTGTAGTGTATATATTCACAATATAAAAATATATTTATGCCAGAATTTAAGAATTGGTACTGCCCTTTAAACTTGTTTCCATTTTTATTAAAGAAATGTGGATCTTTTTATTTAGTATTGTTTCCAAATTGATTAGTCATGCATACTTGTATTAATGCAGTGTAGTTCAATATATAGTACTTTTACAATAAACATTTTTAATAAAATAAAAATTAGTGTGTGTATTGAGATTTTTTGGTATGCACATTGTAAATTCATTTTAATGATATGTGATTAATCTAAAGCATTTTGTAAATTAGATTGATTTCTCTAAGAATGTGAAATATTTTTTAGCTTTTATTAAGATACAATTAACCTCTCATTCAATAATCTGCCTTTGGATAAATTTCGGACATCCCAGACTACTTTCTATCTTTCCTATAATAAAAATAAATTATATGGGCAGTTGCTTTGGAAATCATGTGAGTTTGAGCATAAAAGTGATAGCTGAGTATAAAAATTTTACTCAATATAAATAGATTTTTTTTTACCTCAAAATGGATTTAAGAATCTGAAGCTTTGAGAGTCCGTTACTGTTATAAACTGTTTAAGAGAAGCCTTCTATTTTTGCTTATTTTTCAGATATTATATATCTTCAGTAAGACCAAATATTATATCAGCCAAACTCATGTACTCTTTTTCATATATCTAGAGATAACTAAAATATGAAAGAAAAAAAGCTTTCTCACTTAATAGTTATTTCATTCATGTTTTATTATTTATAAAAATTTGTTTAGTCAGTCTCTTACTACATGATTTTCCCAAATTACATTAAATATCTGTATTAAGAACAACAATTTATTCTATCATTCTTCTAAGTTTAAATAATCAAAAGTCAGCAAAGGATAGTACCCACCAAATCCGCAGGCTACTTTCTGGGTATTGGTCGTTATCATTGAATAACATTGGATTGCAAGTACATATTCAGTAATCATCTTTATTTTGTATTATTCATGCTCATAGTCAAAAGTTTCTAACACCTTTAGATTTAAAATTTTTAACTTAAGGCAACTTATATATTATCAATGTCAATAGTAATAGTTTAATTAGAGACACCTTTGATTCTTTGGGGGGAAAAATAGCATATACCAAATAAAGAAATTTCTGATTTACATTCAATATCTATATTAAGAGCAGTAATTTGAAGAATCAAAGATGCTTACAGTTAGCATGCAACAGATATTAGAATATATACATTGCTGACTTAATATTGGAACTTTATAACTATATAAGCAAGTTAGCTCGAGTTCAAAAAATATAAGATACTCAAAACTTTCTAGGAAAAATAAAGTTAGCTTCAATATGCGTATGAGCAATTCATTATCTAGAAACTAATTACAGATTTGGTCAGTACTTCTGCTTAATTAGAGTGATAAAATAAATTATTAATTTTAATCTGCTATCATTTTTCCTTTGAAGCTTTTAGATTTTTTCCCCTATTTTTAGTTATCTAAGTTATATGTAAATAAAAGAACAATATTTCTATTAATGCTTAAATAGTAAATGTGCTTTTAAAACCTGTAATTTTTATAATGTACAAGTCAAACATATATATAGTATTGGTTTTGCTGTGTCCCTAACTATGACTGGATGACCAGCAAACTAATATATAATAAATTTGACAGATAATAGCATATATATATATTTAGCAATAACAATTTATTAATAGTTATGAAAAAGAATTACTATACTGACCTTTAACACAAATATAAAGTCTGCATTTGAACGAGCATAATTCACAGATTAATTACTAAATAGCAAGTAATGTTTATAACATTTAGGTAAGCTATTATTCACTTTATCTGTCAGGAGCTGAAATCCTGGGAATGAAGTCCTCTGATGATGAGCTTCACTGCTCTTCAACATCGTGGACATAGTGATGATAGCAGCAACCACAGAAAAAACCAATAGACCTTTTCCTCTAGTCTTTTATATCCATTTCTTCTTTTATTTCTCTTATCTTTTCTGGAGTAAATTCTTTGGCTTTAATTAATCAGTTTGCTTAATTAATTTATGTATTATTTAGAGTTTGTTATCATACAACAAAATTTCTCTTAGCTTTTTAATTATGCAATTAATTACTCTCTTAGGAATTTATTTCCATATACGGTAACTTTTTAAGGTCTATAATATTAATTAATCTTAGGAAATCGCTTTTCATATCTGTAAGATTGTAGATCTATACAAATAATTAGCATCTTAGCAATTCATTTCCATATAAGGTAATTTATATGGTCTACTCCATTAATTAATATATACATGTGTCTATGTTTATTTAAACTACGTTTAATTGAAACATTTCTTTTCAACAGTTTATTTATTAGCATTCTTAAGTTTAAAATATTATTTAATATTTTGCAGGTTGTATTAAGAGCAATGATTTATTCTAATTATTCACTCTAGAACCATTATTGTTTCAAAACTTTTAACATTGACTTTGATAAATATTCATACTATTAATTAATTATTTAAATGGTATATATAAAATCATTACATTAAAATTAATTCTAAAATGTTAAGAAGAAAAAGTGTTAATTGGATGCAAGCTATAGCAAACTGTGATTAACAATGATTGAAAGTAATTGCTTGATTATATCACTTGCTTAATTACCTGAACTAATATATATCTGGAGATAGATATAAATATATACAGGGTCTCAGAGTTAGATAGATAGACATTATTGATTTAATATCCATTGATTTTAAGGATAATATTTAATAGTGTTGTGATAGTTTCAGTTATCCTTGTTTAAACTTATTTTTAACATTTTTTATTTATAAATTTTTATGATTTTTTTTTTTTTGTTTTGTTAGGCTTGAACGGAAAATATTTGAAAAATATCAGAAAACTGCAAGAACAATGCCAGATAAAAAAGATAGAACTGAAATTGAAGCTTTGAACACAAAGGTTAGCTTATATATATACACACACACACATAATGTATATTTTTTAGTAAAATTTGATACTATAAGTGCACTTATATGCAACTATAGAGAAACTTGTTATTTCTATAAATGAAATACGACTTAGCGCTTTTGAGAACTTATGGCGTTCTCATATTTATAGCAAGATGAAATAGAATAATAATGGAGATATGAGTGTAATTGTATATATTTGAAGAGATTTATTTAGATTCAATATTAAATATTTAAATTATAACGTCCATTTTTTGGAGAGGGGAAAGCATGAGTCTCTACAGTTGATAGCATTTATATTATTGGCTATATTAAATGGAAATTATATATATATTGTTTTTCTTTAAAAAAAACGTGATTAAAAGTTGTTATTTAATTAACTGTAAAAAAATGTTTGGTCGTGGTTGGCAGACTGTACTGTCGCCGCTAGAGGCGCTGTTTCTGTGTTTTCACACAGAACATACAGGGTAGGGGCCTCAAAAGCAGACGACGCTTTTTCTGCCGATAGACGACACATAAGCTAGATGTGTTTACGGCAATCAGCGCCACCTAGGTTCTTGGTAGCAGACGACGCAAGCTGCCAGCCAGCTTGTGGAAGGTTCCTGTGCGTACGCATGGTGAACAGCGCCACCTATCGGCAGAAAAAGCGTCGTCTGCTTTTGAGGCCCCTACCCTGTATGTTCTGTGTGAAAACATAGAAACAGCGCCTCTAGCGGCGACAGTACAGTCTGCCAACCGCGACCAATAATTAAGACAGTGACAAATTTTCCATACAATAGTGCCACCTAGTGCAAGCTATGGTAATCAATGAATGCAAGGATTGTGCATAAAACCCTATGTAGCACTTATTCATCAATGAGGAGCCTTGGATCTGAGAGCACTGCACCTAGATCTTAGAATCTGAGGTAACTCTCCAGCAGCCACCCTTTACCATTTTAGTTAACTATAAAGCTATGAGTCCTAAATGAATCCAAGCTCATTCGCTTGTATAGTCATAGATCTGAACTCAGTTCAGTACCTATATATTTTGGTGTCTAGTTCTTTAATAACCATTACCATCATCCCTGCAGGAATGATATTAAACCACTAAGCATCACATGATCACATTTCCTATAATTACATGAGCTATTAAAACAGTGACAAACTCTCCTTGCAATAGTGCCACCTATAATAATAAATCGATGCAAGAAGATTTGTGCATAAAATCCCTAGATCTTATGATGGGTGGCACTACTGTATGGACTATTTTTGGGAATATTGGATGAGTAAGCACTAGATATGGATTTTATGCACAAACCTTGCATCAATTTATTATTATGGTTGGCACTACTATAAGGAAAATTTGTCACTGATTTAATAGCTTGTATAACTTGGGAAATGGTGATAATGTGAAGTTTAATGGTTTAATACCATTCCTGCCCTTGGGATGATGGTGACTATGGTTATTAAAGAACCAAAGACACCAAAATATATAGGTACTGAACAGAGTTCGGATATATATGACTATACAAAACAACGGGCTTGGATTGAAAACTTTATTATGGTTTCATTTAGGATTCATAGTTTTATAGTTAACTAAAAAGGTTAAAAATGACTGCTAACGGATTGCATTAGATCGTAAGAACAAGACGCAGTGCTCTCAGATCCAAGGCTCTTCACTAATGAAAGCCACAAGCTAGAAACTAGCCTGAAAATATTGGATGAGTAGACACTAGATAAGGTTTTTATGCACAAATCTTCTTACATCCATTGATTACTATGGCTTGCCCTGGTGGTACTACTGTATGGAGAGTTTCTCAATGTTTTAACAGCTTGTGTACATGTAGAAATGGTGATCATGTGATCTTTAGTGGTTAATTAATTAAAATTTTAATAATTTTTTTCTTTTTTTTTTTTTGCTATTTTTATCACAAACTAATAGTATTCAGTTTGGTGATTATAGTTGTTATATATAAATATTTAGGAGATATTTATTATTTGACGATGGTTCGATATACTTATCATAGTCTTCATATTTTGCTATAAATGTATTAAATTTTTATTGAGACTAGATTGCCATATTTATTGATTTAATAATTCTGTTGTATCTTCAATCATGTGGTGGAATCCTTCAAACAGATAATACCAAAGCTATATAATACACATTTTAAACATGTATATACATATCTATAATATAATTTAATTTTAAAGTTATACATATTAAGACATTAATAAAATAAAAAATCCAAAGTAATAATAAATTGAAAGAAAGAATATATTTTATAAATGTTTAGGAAAATGAGTATGTGAATGTATGATTTGTTTCACTACTAAGTTAATTTTGGTCATTTAATCAAATAAAATTGCCATTATCATCAATAATTCACGCAGTGATGTAGATAAGTGCAAAATATTGCTTTCACTGTAAAAGTAACAATGTGACTGATCGAGTACATGAGGCCAAAAAATTTTTACTGAGAGATGATTCATGACACTTTTAGTACAGAAAGTTGAATACGAAATTTATGCCTTCAAATTTATAAATTTCTAATTCTTCAATTTTTTTTTTTTTTTTAAATCATGGGCCAATGATATTTATTTACTACCGTGAAAACATTTCACATTAAAAGTAAATTAAAAGTTAAGTAGAGAAGTATTTATTTAATGAAGTTATAATAAAAAATCAATTAATTGAAAAAGTCATTTTGTAATGAGTGATTGTTGAAAATATTGCTAATGATAAGTTACTGGAAATGCCATTCATGATTGACCATTTGATTGAAAATGTCTTGATTAGTTGACCAAGTGGTTTTTTTTTTCAGTAATAACACATCAATTGAAAGCATTGCCAGTGATTGATAAATTGAAAATCTTATCTTCGATTGAATGATTAAATAGATTAGTTGTAATTTCCTTTTTGATTGGAGACCTGTTGTCGTCCTCATTCCTCCAGCCACTAAAAACTAATATAAAATAAAGTCCTAATCTTAATAATTCATTCAATTTAAACTTTTCACTAATACTTTTAATAAGTAGAAAGTAGCTTTTCTCAATTCAAATATCTCTGCAATTTTTCACAATATTTTATTCTTCACAATTCATAAGTTTTTAACATTTTGCAACCAATCAATTAAAAAAAAATCTTGTACTCAGTTATAGTTTTATAAATGAATTCATTGCTTATTCTATTAAATCTTTTATCAAATGTTAAACTATAAAATAAATACAGCTTTTTTATTTTTTAAAAAATAAAACCCAACTTTAAAAATATTTAAATCTCACTTTGAAGATTAATTATAACTCAAGCTGATTGAAAGAAAAAATTCAACTATCATAATGATAATGTCAAAAGAGAGGATAAGCTATCAAATTTTATTAACTTTAAAATTTAGTACATTAAAAAGAAATATTATTTATGGCTATCATTTGCTCATCTTTCAAAGTTTTTTTTAAAGAACTGAACAATTTCATCTGTCTCAAATATGCAAAGACCCTCACAGGAATGTATGTTAGTAATAGATTAGAACATTATCATTTATACTAAATTTGAATATTTTTTCTAATGAGAACATGATTATAAGTTAAGTGTATTTTCACTTTCTAAGGAAACGGGTCAGACCAAAATATTAAAAATTCTTCAATCTTTAGTTTTTCGAGGAAGGATATACATATCTAACCAAAGATTTATTGTCTTGGATACTGACAGATATATCAGCTTTTTAATAAACATTACATACTCCATAAAAGATCACATTTCTTATAGAATATCACATATCTAAATAAGTGATTATTAAAAAATTTCAAAATGAAACTTTCTATTGAATAAATGGCTTTATGCAGGAAAATTATTTTTAGGTGGCAACCATCAATATTACTACAGATCTCAACAGGATTAATTGATTTGCAGAATACCTATTTAAAGTATTTTTGAATAAATTTAATTTTTTCATGAAATTTTAGATATTTGTTCCTTTTTTTTAATCATGCACAAACCCAGTCTTCATAAACATGGATTAATTCACAAAATAGCTTTGACAATAGGACCTGTTTTTCAATATTTCCTGTTAAATACTTCTGTCATTCCCCTTATTGTTTTTGTTACCCTGCAGACAACTATATCAACCCATCTCTCTGCACATTTATTATCAGTGATATGGTCTGAAGAAAAATAAAAGATTAATAAGTAAATGTGCAAAGCAATTAAATTTTTGGATCATATGGATTTGAGCCCTCCAAAAATCCACCTTAACTATACTTTAATTGTCAGATTATGTGTTTTCTCTATTTATTTACATAAGTTATACTCTGTACTGAACGTGATTGAAATCCGATTAAGTTTTAATCTTCACTAAACTTAATTTTGTTTAAACGTTTAATGTTTAAATTTTTATTATTATTTAAAAAAAGAATATTTATATGTAAAACGCTTCATTTCAATGTTTATCGATTTATTTTAAAATAGTTTTCATATACTGCTTGTTTTTACTTTAAATCAATTAATTAAAAAACAAGCAACCTAGCTAATTACATTCCTGTGGCTTTTATTTTAATAGCGGAGATTTGATTTTTATGTAGTTGTTTTCATTTCAATAATCCCTGGGAAGAATTCCTAGATTAGATTGAGCGGGAGATTAATATTTGCCCTGCCTAAGGCGTAGAAATTGGACAACAAGGAAAGTGTTTTGCGGGAAATGGAGCAACGTATAAATAGGCCCGAAAATTTAGAGTGTCAGTTAATTCATTATTCGTCACTAGACAAGCTGTTCCTCAAGAGAAAGTTTATCTCAACGGACATTTAAATTCTTAAAGGAAATTCGCTGTTATTTAAATCCTTTTGCTTGCAACAAGATGAAAAATTCTATACGTGTTACCACCACCCAAATGGCTTGCTAACTCAACAAAAGACGGCTCCCTGACTTCCAAATTTGCTCCAGTAATGCCTTAAACACCTAGAAGAAGCCGGAACCTCTTTACATCTACCTTGCTGTCTAAAGACCTGAAAATGAACTAAAATAATAGTGCGCACTCTATGTGAACATTGCTTTTACCGAAAAGTAACTATTTTCCTTTTATTCTTCCCAGGGTAAATTAATTCTCTAAATCTCCGCTCAATCTAATCATAAATGTGTATTCCTAATTTATATAGCCTCATATTTAATATTTGCTGTGTTTTCTAATATTTTGTCGTGGGTCTTGGAATCTTAGTTTTAAGATTCCAAGTTGCTTTCAATTGTTGTTTATTGGAGAGTGACGAGTGAGTTTTCTATTTTTATGTATTTTTATAAATGCTTTGGCAGTCGTGCCTTTTAAATGCTTACCTGTAATTATATTTAGTATTCAATAATTAATTTCTAAACACTGTGTTTGCGCTTTCACAAATCTCCGAAAATCTTTTGGCTGGCGACTTTATCGTCTAATTTGCCGCAGGTGGAGATTTCGTTTTTAATATCTCTAAAAGCGGAAATTAGAATTGTGTTTTTCTTTGTAATTTTATAAGTCGTCAGCAGGAAGATAAAATATATCCCTTTTTAAATTACAGGTGAGCAATACTTTCGTTCTGCTGGAGTATTTAAACTTTTAATATTTCGTACTCATGTGCACTCTCCAATAGATTTCTTTTTGTATTTATTATGTGTGCTTTAAATTTATCAGAGCGTGTACTCAGAATTTGATTATAAGTTTATTTTCTTTAAATGCTGGGGCAGACATAACTGTTTTTCTAATTATTTACTTGTCCCTTATTGAGACTTTAATTATTAATTTTAAAGTAATTTTCGCCAATCGTTTGGCTGGGATTCACCAATTTTAATTGTTTTACTCCGTTTCAAGCATATTTTTCGGTTGTTCTTGAGGTGGATCAATCACCGTTATTTTAAACGTAGTAATAGGTGCAGCTCATACCGATATAAGGACATTCGGGGTCTGACCAATTTTTGGACCTCGAAAAGCTCATCGGCGCTGGATTTCTTTGATCTGTTTCAAGGGCATATGGTTTAAGTATCTGAAAGTGAGAACCAATGTTTGGGTGAATCCTCTGCTGAATGAAATTTACATCCTCCCTTTTATAATTCGTTTATTAGAAGATCAGTCGGTCTGTCATAGCTTTACCTTAAGTATTTCTGGTACACGCCTGAGTTAATCCTATTTATTGTGTTAATAAATTATAAACTTTTCTTATAAGTTATTCTTCTCTGAATAAAATGTTATTAAATATGTTTAAACTTAATTTGGCTGACGTTTGTCTTTGTGCTTTTGTCTCAATTGTCTAAACAATTTAAGATCTCTTGTTTCTCCCTGAGTCTAGTCGGCGCAAACCATCATCATCATCTATTCTGATCACAGTAAACAAATTTTCCAGACACGTAGTGGTCTGGTGGCGCCCTCTGTATCAGAATAGATTGATAGACGAAATTAAAAGTTTTCGTCCGGCACATAATAAGGATTTTTGGCGCAACCAAACATGGGAGCCGATATTAAAACTTTACGTGAGATTTTGTTAGACAATTGAGAAAGATTTCAGGTGTAAGAAGCAAGATTTAGTAGGTGGAGGTTGGATTTTGGTTAATTATTGCATGTATTTTGGAGTAGTTGGTAGAATGGGGTTCATCTTTCTTTTATACGAAATAAATTATAAACAGTAAAAAGAGTATTTTCTAAAAAGTCTGTCTGAGTTAATTTTTTGAAAAGTTAAACATAGTTCGTCTTCTTTTTATATGAAATAGCTTAGAAACGATAAATAGTAAATAGCGTTTCTTTTAGATGAAAATCTTTCAGAGTTAATTTTTCGAATTTAAAAGTGTTTTAAAAAATAATAATAATAATATACTTCATCTTTGTTATGAAATAATTTATAGAAAACAGTAAATAGTGTTTTATTTGCTTTTAGATTTTTAGATTTTTTTTAAGAAGTTTAAGAAAATTTAGTCTGGTGCGAAAATGGGAATAGTTGAAAAAGAGTCAGAGTCAGGTTGATGTCAGGTTGATGATGAAGATGATGATAGAAATGAAGGAGGATATGAGTGAATTCAAGAAAAGTCAGCAAGCAATGATGGCAGAGTTTAAAGTGGAAATTAGTGAAGTTAAACAGGGCCAGCAGGCTATAAAAGAAGAAATGATTATGGAAATGAAAGAAATGAGACGAGAAATGATGGGAGAAGTAGAAGAAAGTTAGGAAGTAGAAAAAGTAGATGTCATAAAAGCTATAGAAATTGAAGTAGCACAGGATAGTGTTAAAACGGATAAGGTGGAAATAAAGTTAGAAACAAACAAAGATTGGTTACAAGTAGAAAGTGTGGTGGAAAATTTAGTAAATGTAAATAAAGAAATAAAAGAAAGTTATAAGGTAAAGACAGAAAAGCAGGTAGAAGAGTCTCCGTGTGAAACTAAAAATAAATTGTTTTTAATGACTGTTTGTTTTGAATATGAATTCGAAAAGGAGAAAAGAGTTAGAAAAAAGATTAAGATATATGATTTTAAGGTTGAAATAGAAGCCGTATATAGAAAGATCTTGGGTCAAACATTCAAAAAGTTCGTAGACGATAATTTCTTTCCGTATACTAATGCTGATAGTATGGGTAATAAAATGGGACACTTAGTAGAAAGGTGTTTTGCTAGGCCTAAAGGCTTTCAGACATATGAGCTAGAAAATAGAACAGAACGAGAAAGAGACAAGAGAAGTTTGTATAAGCTAAGAAAATATAATAGAGGGAAAGGAACTTATGTCAGTAAGTTAGTAAACGGAGTAAAAGAACCGCCAGACAAAAGTTAAGGGTTCAGCATTTAGCAATCGGGCGGATTGTTTTTAATAAAAATAAAAAAGATTTTGTTAATGAATTACGAGAATGGAGAAAGGTTTTGATTAAAATGAAATATTGTCTTGTTTTTCATGAGTGCAAGGCAAACGTTCGGCCGAATTTCTAAGAATGTTTTTAAAATGTTTATAGTTTTAAAAAAAAAGTTACAGGAATGTTTTTTTTTTTTTTGATCACGTTTTGAGGCAGTTGAACATGATAGAAATCCGCTTAAGTTTTAATCTTCACTAAATTTAATTTTGTTTAAACGTTTAATGTTTAAATTTTTATTATTATTTAAAAAAAGAATACGTGTATCAAAATACACAAGCGTTTATATGTAAAACGCTTCATTTCAATGTTTATCGATTTATTTTAAAATAGTTTTCATATACCGCTTGTTTTTACTTTAAATCAATTAATTAAAAAACAAGCAACCTAGCTAATTACATTCCTGTGGCTTTTATTTTAATAGCGGAGATTTGATTTTTATGTAGTTGTTTTCATTTCAATAATCCCTGGGTAGAATTCCTAGATTAGATTGAGCGGGAGATTAATATTTGCCCTGCCTAAGGCGTAGAAATTGGACAACAAGGAAAGTGTTTCGCGGGAAATGGAGCAACGTATAAATAGCCCCGAAAATTTAGAGTGTCAGTTAATTCATTATTCGTCACTAGACAAGCTGTTCCTCAAGTGAAAGTTTATCTCAACGGACATTTAAATTCTTAAAGGAAATTCGCTGTTATTTAAATCCTTTTGCTTGCAACAAGATGAAAAATTCTATACATGTTACCACCACCCGAATGGCTTGCTAACTCAACAAAAGACGGATCCCTGACTTCCAAATTTGCTCCAGTAATGCCTTAAACACCTACAAGAAGCCGGAACCTCTTTACATCTACCTTGCTGTCTAAAGACCTGAAAATGAACTAAAATAATAGTGCGCACTCTACGTGAACATTGCTTTTACCGAAAGGTAACTATTTTCTTTTTATTCTTCCCAGGGTAAATTAATTCTCATTAAATCTCCACTCAGTCTAATCATAAATATGTATTCATAAGCTTAAGTAATTTATATAGCCTCATATTTAATATTTGCTGTGTTTTCTAATATTTTGTAGTGTGTCTTGGAATCTTAGTTTTAAGATTCCAAGTTGCTTTCAATTTTTGTTTATTGGAGAGTGACGAGTGAGTTTTCTATTTTTATGTATTTTTATAAATGCTTTGGCAGTCGTGCCTTTTAAATGCTTACCTGTAATTATGTTAATATTCAATAATTAATTTTAAACTCTATGTTTGCCCTATTGCAAACCTCCGAAAATCTTTTGGCTGGCGACTTTATCGTCTAATTTGCCGCAGGTGGAGATTTCATTTTTAATATCTCTAAAAGCGGAAATTAGAATTGTGTTTTTCTTTGTAATTTTATAAGTCGTCAGCAGGAAGATAAAATATATCCCTCTTTAAATTACAGGTGAGCAATACTTTCGTTCTGCTGGAGTATTTAAACTTTTAATATTTCGTACTCATGTGCACTCTCCGATAGATTTCTTTTTGTATTTATTATGTGTGCTTTAAATTTATCAGAGCGTGTACTCAGAATTTGTTTGTAAGTTTATTTTCTTTAAATGCTGGGGCAGACATAACTGTTTTTCTAATTATTTACTTGTCCCTTATTGAGACTTTAATTATTAATTTTAAAGTAATTTTCGCCAATCGTTTGGCTGGGATTCACCAATTTTAATTGTTTTACTCCGTTTCAAGCATATTTTTCGGTTGTTCTTGAGGTGGATCAATCACCGTTATTTTAAACGTAGTAATAGGTGCAGCTCATACCGATATAAGGACATTCGGGGTCTGACCAATTTTTGGACCTCGAAAAGCTCATCGGCGCTGGATTTCTTTGATCTGTTTCAAGGGCATATGGTTTAAGTATCTGAAAGTGAGAACCAATGTTTGGGTGAATCCTCTGCTGAATGAAATTTACATCCTCCCTTTTATAATTCGTTTATTAGAAGATCAGTCGGTCTGTCATAGCTTTACCTTAAGTATTTCTGGTACACGCCTGAGTTAATCCTATTTATTGTGTTAATAAATTATAAACTTTTCTTATAAGTTATTCTTCTCTGAATAAAATGTTATTAAATATGTTTAAACGTAATTTGGCTGACGTTTGTCTTTGTGCTTTTGTCTCAATTGTCTAAACAATTTAAGATCTCTTGTTTCTCCCTGAGTCTAGTCAGCGCAAACCATCATCATCATCTATTCTGATCACAGTAAACAAATTTTCCAGACACGTAGTGGTCTGGTGGCGCCCTCTGTATTAGAATAGATTGATAGACGAAATTAAAAGCTTTCGGCCGCCACAGTACATTTATAAAATTTGATTATTGTAATGAATGATTAAACAATTATTATTTTATAATTAATATCCTTTTCATTTTTTTTTTTAACATTCAAAAAAAAATATTTGACTCCTAGCCATGAAATAAGTTATCTCTTAACGATTTACGCATTAATACCGCTTCAAAAATTAAGGTCCTATCTCTCATAAAATGAATAAAAATAATATTATTTTAGTTTTTAAATCATTGTCAAGAGGATTTTTTGGAAACCAGTTTCATATTTGCAACTATTTTGTTTTTTGATGTCCATCCTTATATTATTATTATTAGTTGAATTTTCAGTTATTCATTTTAGATGTTGGAAATTTTTAAACCATTATCAAAATATAATCCTATGGATGGATATATTGACTTTTACTTATAAAAAGCCAATTATCCAAAATCTTTTATCATAAGTACATTTGCTAATGAGACTTAATAAAAACAATTATAATGTTTCCATTTACAAAATAGAAATAGCACATATATATTAAACAATGTTAGATTTATTTGTACTTAAAATTATGCATAATTTTTAACATTATGTTATCAAAGCTATAGTAATAGGATAGGCAGGCATGCTATTGTCTATAATAATGATTGATTTGGTAGGAAGGCATAATGCTGCCTCATTATACTGCTGCAAATTTATATTATTACTTAATGCACAAAATATGTCTATCTGTTGTATTTGGGAGCTTATCAACAACTGTCTGTTTGGTGACAGAGAAAGCTAGTTACCAAAAAATCTTATTATTATAGTTCTGTGTATAATCTTAATTTAACAAATCATGTTTTAACTCAAGATGTTACAGTATTTCAAATAGTCTTGTTTTTCGTTTTAAATATTTATGTAAATAATCACTAAAAAGAAGCATCTATGGAATCTTTATGACTAAGACATGCTGATTTCATTAAGTGCAAGAAATATTATTTATACACATTTTAGTGCATCATTAATACTACGCACAATAAAGAACTCTTAAATATTTTTGACAAGAGTAAAGTCTAAAAATTAGAGAGATAGAACAATCCATCATCTTGAATGAAAATGAAATCTGGAGAACTATTGATTAGCTATTTGTAAAATTACATGCATGCATCAAATAGAGTGTGCAAGTCATTTTCCTTAATTGTGGGGGGACGGGGACAATGTAGCTCAAAGAGTGCTATGAATAAATCATTGTAAAATTAGATATTGATCATATCCTAAGAAATAAATAATACAAATTCATAAAAGCTTATGTAACTCCAGCTTGATTTTTAATATGTGAATTATTTAAAGCTAACTATAGATGAATATATCCAAAAAAAATTTTTAAATCATGGGCATTAATGTTTAGTGATTATTGATAATTCAATATTGTTCTCTACAAATAATGCAGGCAAATTAACATCTATTATAGTAATAATTTATGTAAATATGTATGCGCCTTCATATTATTATTTTATGAGTTTTATGGATTCAATATACTTTTCTATATTGGAACATTTATAAATTGACTATTAAATTCTTTTTAGCTATTTAATCTTAGTATTGTTGATAATAACTCCATTTTATATCTTATAAGACTGGGTTTTTTATTCTATATCAAATGTTTCCAAACTTTTTCGAGTGAGGGCCAAATTAGTAAATCTTTAGGCTTTTAGCACTTTTATCTACACGTATTTGTGCATTTAATCACTGTAGGCAGGTACATGTACTTTTAAAATATTCAAAACTAAATTTATATTTTGATAAAAAAGCAGATAAATAATTAATAGTATAAAAAAGGTAAAATACTATTGCATACACATAAATTTTTTCAACTATTTCATTAGTTTTATGTTAATTTTGAATTCATCAGCAAACTAGATATTAAAAAAAAAAACTATGTAGGTTTTACTTTAAAAATCTTTGATTTATATAATGTGATGGTTTCATATTAAAGACTTTTTGCAGTATCTAACTTTGAGACTTGTCTGTTGGAAAAACCTATAAATAACAATATTATTAATGAGCAATAATGATGATTGTTGTAGGACAGTAAAGCTATTTTAATTGCATTAATTATTTTTATTTATCAAAATTATTATCTTTTTTTTTCTTATTAAAATAAAAAAGCAATATGGTTTTTTAGATTTCTTCATTGGAAAATGACATGAAAAAAAAAGAATCTAAGTCATCATTTGCTTCTGCTCGATTAAGAGATAGAATTCATGTCCTTGAAAAAGAAAATGCTGAATTGAAAGAACAGATATTTAATTTAGAAAAGGCTAAAGTTGAAGAATGGCAGAAAAATGTGAAACCAATAGTAAGTATTATTACAATGTATTGTGATTTTAGGTCTATTATTACTACTGTCTATTCCTGTGGAAATAACAGATAAAAAATAATTCAACTGATTTAATATTAGTGCCAAAAATTATAATTTCAAACTTTTTATTCTTAGTTTTTGAAGCATTTTAATTGTTCTAAAGAGCTATTATCAGCTTATAAAAAAATTAATGGATTTTTTGATTCTTTGAAACCTTAAAGCAATTAAAAAGGCAAATTACTAAGTGATTATTCTTATAAACAAGTGTCACTGGACTGATCATTAACATTAGCCAGCATGTGAGCTTTATTGATTTTAATCACTCAGTAAGAGTGAGAAAACATCATGATTTTCTTATATGCTTGAATATTTGAATGAGTGTGTGATTATTCATTCTCTTTTATAATTATTATCATAATGATAAAAATAAATTGTGGCTCTTATATCTGGAGGCTTAGTCAAAAGCAGAAGATGCTCAGAATCAATGATGGCCTTTTATTTAGTTATCTATAACTTTAAATCATTTTCAAATGAAGAAAGATTTTATGAATTGGAAGAATTCTTTAATATTAAATGATGCATTTTCAGACATTATAAAAAAATAAAGAGTCTATTGATATTAGATAAGAAGTGGACATGTATTTTATTATAAAAATGCAATTATTGAAAGCACAAGTGAAATGGGATTCATTATAAATAAAATATTGAAGAACAATATTGTTGAGAGTTGTTGGCATATCAGATAGAATAGAAAATTAAATTATTTATTTTAATGGATGATACCAAATGCACTTATTCAGGTTTATGCATTACATGTTCTCATTCTGATGAAGAAATACATTTTTATTTAGATGTATAGAATATGTTTGATCAAACCAAAGAATGTTTTAAAATTTTCATGGAGATTTTTAATGCTAGAATTAGCAAATGATTGAAAGATTAAAATGCTATGGATAAATCTGAATATGAAAACAGAAATGAACAAGAACAAAGACGGGAATGGGGGGAGGGGATAATATAATAGTTTTTTGTTTTTTTAAGAACAAAATCCATTGTACAAATGGGCATGAAAGCAACTAAATGAAGGTGCAGTAAAGTTAGATTATACTTTGATTAATAGAAAATATATATTTCAAGATGTAAAGTGTTTAACAGATTGAACACAGAAAGAAATCATTGACTGGTGAGATAGAAAATACATGCTAATGCAAACTTAGACTAAAGCTATTAGTAAAAATAGTATTAACAATTGATAGTTTTAGCCTTCAGAAATTTTCTGATGAAACTTAGAATTTGCAAATTCATACTTGAGTGAGCTCAGTAAGAAGATAACTGATATTTTTTTGACATTAGATATAACAGTCAAAACTCTCCATACAGTAGTGCTACCCTGTGCCAACCAGAGTAATCAATGGATGCCAGAAGGCTTGTGCATAAAATCCCCATCTAGTGCCTACTCATCCAATATCCCCAAACTAGTTTCTGGCTTGTGGCCTTCGCCAGTGAGGAGCCTTGGATCTGAGAGCACTGCACCTAGATCTTAGGATCTAATGCAACCCTCCAGCAGCCATCTTTTATTTCTACTTAACTACAAAACTATGAGAATGAAATTGAAAACACGATAATATTTTCAATCTAGGTTCAATAGCTTATATAGTCATATGGGTCTGAACTCAGTTCAGAACCCATACATTTTGGTGTCTTTGCCTCTTTAACAACCATAGCCACCACTATTCTATTAGGCAGGATTGGTGTTAAACCACCAAACATCACATGATCACCATCTCTTATGTTAGCACATAACTATTACTCTGGTTGGCACAGAGTGGCACTACTGTATGGAGAGTTTTGCCTGTTTAATAACAGTTATGTGCTAGCATAAGAGATGGTGATCATGTGACATTAGATATACTGTAGCTTGCACAAAATATGTGAAGAAAATATTTAAAAATAATGGAACCAAATATCTGGATTTTTGTAATTATTGGTGATGTAATCATAAATTGGAAAGGAAAGCTATAATTAAGAATAATTGTCTCTAATTTGTAAAACGTTTTAGCATTATAATTTCTTCTTTTTCCTTTTCTTATGTATTGATTTCTATATCTACATATATCATTTCCAACTTTCTTAAACACTTCATCAGTACTATTTTTTTTTAATATCAAAACTTTATTCTTACAGTTTCGACTGTCCTGCAGTCATCATCAGAGCTACAATAGCTAAATATATAATTATATATTTTATACACGTGTTTATATACATACCTAAATACATAATTAAACAAAATAGAGTAATAAAATGGAAAATTATTATATATAATGGTCAGGTTAAGATGTTTAATTATGTATATAAATTTGTGTATAAATGTATTAATTGTATAATTATATATTTGTATATTGTAGCTCTGATGATGACTGCAGGACAGTCGAAACTGTAAGAATAAAGTTTTGATATAAAAAAAAAATAGTATTAATGAAGTGTTTAAGAAAGTTGGAAATGGTATGACATTTTAGTATTGTAAAGATAACTGCTTCAAAAATAAATAATAAAAATTGACACTATTATTAAACAAGGCTTGACGTTGTGAAATATATAGAAGAATTTTTTTCAAAAAAAAGTGATCAAGAAAAAAACTAGTTCCTATAATTTCATCAACATGCAAGACTAAAACTTTGAATTCACACCAACTAAAAGAACAAGTTGGATTTCAGAATGGTATATCATAATAATTTACATCCATATATTAAAATAAACTTTAGAAAGAACAAATAAATGACTTTATATTTTGGATTAGATTTATAGATTATGCAAAGGCAAGTATTTCTTTCACAATTAAATATTGGAGCAGCAAAACATAGACCCACAGTACTGTCAAATTATGAAAAGTACTTAGTAAAAAAAATATAATAGAAGTGATTGAATTACATGGTGAATTAAGAAAATAAACATTTTATATGAATAATACAAGGTAATTATGTATCTCCAAAATTAAAAACAGCAGTTTTAAGGAGATAACTGTGCAGATTAAAGTAGAGAACTAAGAGAAGAAGAAAAAATGGAGTTTACTTAAGTCATTTAGATTTTGCAGATGATGATGTTGTTGCAACAAATAATGCTTCAGTTACAAGAACTTCAAATGAAAACAAACCAGTAAGACTAAAGATAAATGCTAGAAAGAATACTGATCATTGGGTTTTCAAAAAGATAGCAAATAAGAACTGATAGTTATGAATTAAAAGTATGAAATTACAAATGCCTTTATCATATTAATGCAGATCGAAGTATAATTGATGAAATTAATTATAGAATCAAACTTAAATAGAATGATTTTGGTGGAAATAATAATCATATGTCTTTGAAAAGGAATGTTTTTTTAATAAATATATTTCATCAGTACTTATATATGGTATCTGAAATTTGGATGCTTAATAAAAAAGCCAATATATAAATATCAAATCATATAATTAAGTGTGTTAAAGTGTATGTTGAAATTAAAAAGATTGATTCAAAATACTGGATGAGAGAATAAATAGGAATCATTGACAGTACTGATAGAATTAAAAAGCTGGAACTTGGCTCATGTTAAAACAGCTAATGAATATTTGAAATATTAAACTGATTCCCAAGATATTGTAAAAGATCTAGAAAAAGATTGTGTATGAGATGAATGGAGAAGTTATGGATCAGAAAATTAAACTTCAAGAAACCTTCATTTTTCACTTGCTTGATAACAATTGACAATAATGATAATAAATTAACATAATATTAGTATTTGTAAAAATACATCATTAGTCTTCAAACCTAGCAAATGCAATCAATTAGTAGCAATGTTTTTTTCACATAAATGTTGAAAATATAATTATTATTATTATTACACTTGGTGATCATGAAAAAATATATTTTTACTATTTATAAAATGTTCAATGTAATGGGTTTGCTTTCTCCCATACAGTTTGAAATAATTTTTTGCTACTAACCTGATTGTGTTCAACTGTCACTAACATCTTATATTGCTGCTACCAATCTAAATATAAAAATTTTTAAAAAAAGCAAGCCGAAACATATAAAGTATAAAAAAGAAAATAGATCTTTTTATGTGGAAAAATGATAAAATTAAAAATAGAATTTAGTAAAATAAAAATTACAATCAATAGGTGATAAAAAATTACATATACTGTGGTTTCTCTCTGGTTTGCCATGCTTTTCATCTTTAATTGTGAGATGAACCAGAAAAACAAAATATAAATATTTACTTTTTATTTTTCAAATAAATATTTCATTTTATTTTTAGCTGTCTTAATTTCAGTTAAAGTATCTGTGATGAATAGATTGCAAAGTCTGTTGATACCAAAAAAAGAATGCACATATTAAAAAGTTTGAATACTTTTTGCTTACTTTCATATATACATTTCATTATTTTACATACATATTGCAATAATCATCATTTTTAACTACTACCAATCCACTGTAGTGTGAAAGTCTCTTCAAATTAATTCCATTTCTCTGATCTATAGCTTAATGATCAAACCTTAATTTCCTTATTTCATCCATTTATTTCACATGTCATTTTCTAAATGTTTTACAATTTCTTAACTTTTTGTTTAAGCCTTCTGTTGTCCATTTATTTTCATTTTCTCTCAGCAATATATTCAGCCTAGTTCTATTTCAGTCTTTCGTTGAATGATCTAAAGTCTCTTTATTGCTTTTTTTTTAAAGTATCTAAATGTCAAACTTATATGTAAGTACTGGTAAAACACATCTATTAAACTCCTTTTTTTTTAACACGTAGGCATATTTTCTTTTAATAAAAAGTATTTGTGTGTGTGTATTTGTATTTATAAATAAGATAATAATTCGCACATATATTCTTTACAAAAATTGAACACTATAAGAGAATTATATTAGCATTATATTTTTGATAACATGAACTATAGAAATGGAAATTCATATCGATGCAGCATTATTTATTATCTTTTATATATAGAACATTTAGGAAATGATAAGCAGTACCTAAGTTTTGGGAAAAAATGTTGAATTTAACTAAATTTTAAAAAGGTCACATATTGACCCTGATTGGTTTTAGAATATTTAAAATTACTCAATTCTATAACATTTCAAAATAAATGGTTTTAAAAGTGATGACAATATTCATTAAAGAATGAAAGTTGTGAGAATCAATTGTAATAAGAAATTAATGCTTATTAAGGAAATACGACAAACTTTAGAGAGATCTAGTAAAAACAAAATCATAGTGAAACAAATCACTTTAGAAACTAATAGTTATCTGAACATACTTATGTTTTTCAAAGCAGTCTCATGAACTTTACAAGTAGAACATTTATAACTAGGTTGTCATTGGAAGTTATATATAAAACTGAACTATGGCTGATGTGTGAAATATATTGAATGAATCAACATTTAAATTTTTCTCAAACACTTTTAGTGAATTTTCAAAATAAATGTATCAGTTTGACTGCCTTTTTTTATTACAACCTCATATGATTCTTTCAGTTTACTTATCTATAAGAACAACTGTTGTTAAGTTGAGAAATAATGGTAAGTCGTTTGGCAAATAGCAGTACAAATAGAGATAAAGACCAGTGACCAGTCTGATGGTAAGGATTGAATTGGACTTTTCATCTTGTAAATAATTATAATATGTAGTACTCTAATAATAGGAAGACGAGACCCTCTTTTGCTTATACTTTTTTCCAATTTTGAAATATGATTTTGGAGTTATCACAATTGTTTTGGCAAATCACATTCTATATTCTCTGGATCAATTATTGGTGAGCATGGATATATTGTGGTTCCAGTCTATTTGAACACTTAGGATTGAAGTTCATCCCCTGTTACAAACTTTTGTTTCTGAGTAAGAATTTTACAAACTTTGTTTCTAAGATGATAGTAATTTCAATTTTTTAATCTATTTAATTAAATATTGTTTTAAGAAACATGGCGATGCTATTACACATTTTCTATGGATACTCAATCATCTGATTTACGTATTCTTGATTCTGTATGGCAATTTTTGAACAATGAATGAAGTGATGATATTCTTCCCTGATTTCTTTCAGAGAACTTGAAGTTCTTATGAGAAATGATTTAATAATTCTCTAAAAATTGATAGATGCTATATAATTTAATATCACATAAATTTTAGCAGTATTTAGTGCAAAATGATTTTATACTTTATTTATAAAGAATAATTAATTACATTTTATCCAGCCCAGGAATATTTTTAATAAATATCTTCAGCAATACATAAACTGTATTATAGTATAAAGTATTTTATTCCAGAAAATCAGACAAATCATTTTTAAAGTATTAAGTCAATTATTCTTTAAGTTTTAAACAATATATATAGCTTTTTTTTTTTTTCGCTATTTTTATAGAATTTATATTTATTGTTGAATTGTTAAATTCAGTCTTAATAGAAAATAATATATGAAATGTTAAATAAATTATCAGAAATTAATTTGTATCTATCATGAAGAACTCTTTCCAGAAGCTATGTGTATGATTTAATAATTAAACTATCCTTATTTTTAGAGAATAATATTCAAATTAATTTTAATTACATATTTGTTTTAAATTTTTTGTGATCAATCTGATAAATTGAAATATAAGTGAAAAGATTATATTTGAAGTAGTGAAATAGAACTATAAAGAAATCAAAATAACTAATATTCAAAGCTATAGTTATTGCTAGAATTATCTTACAATAACTAATAAGAAATAAAATTGAATTTAAGTGTAAATTTTTATTACTTTGTTTAGTAAATTAATCTCTTTTTTTTCCCAATTCTCTTGTTAAAATTAATAAGAGAATTACAATTATAAATTATTATTTACAGTTTCCATTTGAATTAAATTTAGAATTTTTTAAAACCTGCTTTATATTAATAAATGCTATTTTGGATAATGATTATTCATCTTTATATACTTAGAGTTTAATGTAATTGTAGGGAATTTGAACACAGACTTTCAAGCTCCCTTCAACATTCCACTCTATCTCATACACCTGATATAAATGACTACATACATGTGATAAAGATAAATTATCTCCAATATATATTTCATGCTGAACCAGCACTCATCAGTTGGTCGAGATAACTGATGGGAGCTTGAAAATCTGTGTTCAAATCCTCTATAATTATATATCATTTGTAAAATTTATTATAAGCTGAATCTTTTTATTAGAACATTCTGAAATTTATTTATTTTTTAAATTAAACTTAAGTCTGTATTCAATTTATTATTAGGGTTAAGATCAAATCTCCACTTAATCATATGGGATATTTTTCTTTCTAGTTAACATGTACAAATATCATTACATTAAAGTGTTAGGTGTGTGTGTGTTCATGAATTGTTTTGGTACTAAAAAGTACATAAAAATAGAAAGTTAAATCCATAGAAAATTGTTTTATTGATATATTAATAATTTTTTTTTGTTCACAGAATTCTAAATTACGAACCAGAAATTTTTTTAAAAGTTTATCAAAATTTTCTCCTGCAAAAGTCAATTCAACGTTACCTGGTAAGTTGCTACGGTTAGAATATGGTTAATCCATTCTAGTTTCTATCATCTAGATAAAGTTATGAGATTTAATTTTTATTTAAATATTTGCAAATTAATAAGTTTAATTGATGTGAGAATCACATTTCTATTTTTCTTAGTTTTTAAACACAAAAGAAAAAGGTTTACATTTATAGCATGTAGTAGAATTAGGAGTTAATGTGATTGGTTTTTAAATGAGCTGACGTGAAGCTACAATTTAAAAATATATTTTGCTGAATGAAAAAATAAGCTGATGAACTAATTAATTATAAATTTTTACTTGTATATGAAAATAATTCTTTACATTAATATAAATATTTCTTATACAGAATAACAATAATCTGGATTATTAAAATCCTTAAATACATTTAGAATGCAGGCCAATATATAGTATTAAAAATAATATATATTAATATTGTTTAAGTATCAAGCAACTTATGAATTTTTTAAAGATAGAGAAAGTTGGAGATAAGAAAATATTTGCTTAAGTATTAAGCAGTATATGAATTTTTTAAAGATATTGGAAGTTGGGGATAAGAAGACTTAGTGTAATATCCTTAATTTGGAAAGGCTTAGAAAGCAAGAGTGCTGCATTTACAAGTATACAACTTTATAAACATAAACACTGAAACACACATACATTTAGACATCTTAATATATAAATATACTAAAATTAGCTTTCATTACTAGCCATTTTTAATCACCTAATTTTACGAAATTACCGAGAATGGCTTATAGTTGAAGATAACATTAGCAGATGCATAATAATATATACTTATAGGTTTTTATATTTATAGCTATTATTATTTTATATACAAACATTTATAAATGTACACTGTAACTAAATTGATTCTCAAATCAGTGTCACTACATTTCCAAAATTTTTGCTATAATTGACTAGATAAATGTTTGTATAGTATATGAAAAATCCTGATGATTTATTGTATAAATAATTATTTGAAAATTCTGCAATTGCTGTTTTATATATTTCCATTGAATGAGAAAAAACTTCCTTTAAATCTTATTATTGATACCTTCAATCATGTTTAAATGTTGGATTTCGAATTAAATTTGGAAGATATCTAAACAAAATCACTGTTGAATATCCCTCCAATCAATCAAATTTTCATTCAGAAAATCTGTATCACTTTCTTTTAACTATGCTGAATAATTAAGACCTGAAATTTAAACCTTTAATTCAGAATTTACTTGAAATCTAAATTAAAAGAAAATTCTTATGTTCTTATTTATTTTGTCAGAAATCAGATAGCTAATGTATAAAGTATTAGAATCTAAGGTATTAGAATCTCTGGGTTTTATTGCTGGATCGTAAAAGTAGCAGCAATTTAAATGTCTTCAAAAAAATGATATATTTGTAAACAGTATCATTTATTAAGGATCTTTATAGCATTATTGCCCATGTAGAATCAAATTTTATTTTAGGAAAATTCAGAGAAAAAAGGAGAAAGATCCAGTCATATGTAATAGAAATTTAATGAATTGAGAATATCTTTTTTATATATATAGATTTTATAGTGATGTTGTTATTACAATAAACACATTGCATTCGTATGAAGTTTTATTAAGTCATTTAATGTTGTTATTACCCTGGAATTACTAATCTACTATACTTAATCACTAATCATGTGGACATATAGATTATACTGCAAAGTTAGCAAAAGCAATTACATAGTTATTTACATAGTTAATATGTTTTTCATTAGTAGAGAATTAATAGATAATATGATAGTACTGCCATTTGTGGCTCATATTAATTCATCATTATACTTAAGAATGATAGCTACCATTTATATTTTCCAACAGAATACAGAGCTGTTTGACTTTTGTCTTATGTTTTCCACTGAGTTCCAGTATGCAATAAACATTTTACTAGTCAGGTTTTTAAAGCAGTTTTAAATTTGCATTAATGTTAAAATGAAAACAGAATATCAGTTTCTTAAAGATTACTTTGTTTCCATAGAACTTGGTACAATCATATAACGGTATAGTTAAGATTGAGATTTAATTGCAAAGTAATATCTTTGTAATGATGGTTAAATATATTGCAAAAACTGATTGTTCCTGATGAATTTAATTTGGTCATATCTTAACCTTTTGTAAGTTTTATAAAAATTAAACAATTTGCATTTCTAGTAAATTATGAACAATATAACCTTGCATTCTTAAGTTAAGAAAATGATATTCTTGCGGCCTGAGTGAGAATTTATATCCAAACATTTGATTAAAAATGGGTTAAAAATGTATGAGATATTTTGAATAGAAAAAAATTTTGTCTTTATATTAATAACAAACCTTATATGATCTCTAAATCTACTTGTAAATGTATTTGGTTTTATATTTTCATAGACTATACATATGTAAATAATGTAAATTTATTTTAATTGGTTAAGGTGCCGCCTGACATTAAACATCAGCAAATAGACTGGCATATATATATATTTAAATAAGTTTTGAAAATATTTTCTTTAACGTGATGATAATGACTGCTACACAATCACTATTTGCAATACCTGGCTAGATCATGAAGAGCATAAGTTTACTCCCAATGAAATGGACATGGTATAAATATGAGTCCAGATAATATCACATACCAGATTGCACATGGACTATGTAAAGCCTGTTTTGTTTTTTTTTAATTAGTTGCTTTAACAAAAAAAATTTTGAGATTCAATGTAAATTAAAATAATTTAAATATATATTAAATGTGAGAAATGTAGCCAGCCAGAAGATTGTCTTTTCGACTTCAATTATATGCTAATCAAAACTTTTTTAAGATTTTATATAAATTAAACAAAAGATTTTAATATTATATATTAAACATGAGGAATATAGCTGCCTTGAAAAGCCGACGTTTTGACTTCAATTATACGCTATTGAAAACTAAATGTAAATACTGTACTAAAGCATGTTTTCCCCCCTTACTATATATTAGCATTTCAAACATGAATTTATATACTGCAATTACATTTTCTTTGCGATTTAAATACTATACCTCTAGTTCAAAGCCCTTGTACTGATTTTTCCCAAGCATTTTTTATTAATTCTTCGCATAAACATAATAATACGCTAACCAAAATTAAATGTAAATATGTTATTATAGCATCTATTTTTTCCCTTCACTAAATATCACATTTCAAATATGAATTTATGTATTATAATCACATTTTCTTCACAATTTAAATACTGTATCTCTAATTAAAAACATGTTTTTTTTCTGAATGTTTTTGTAATGGCAGAGACCGTTGATACTGCGGAACTGGTTGCTTTATCAAATTTATTTTAAGATTTAATGTAAATTAAACAAAACATTTTAATATTATATAAATAAATTTCTGAATATTAATAAAGCTAAATTAATATTTACATTTTTAAATATTTACTAGCTTTATGACTTCAAATATATATTTACTGGAGCACTCTCTGAATAAAAATTAAATTTTTTTTTCGATAGTTGGTCAATCATAAGTTTTTTTTAGCTTTAGTAATAGTTATACCATTTATTAATGTCAAAACCTGACCTTGTAAAGGCCCGTGATTTTTTTTAATTGGTTGCTCTAATAATTTTTTTTTAAGATTTAATGTAAATTAAACAAAACATTTTTCATATATAAATAAATTTTCAAATTTTAATAAATTAAATTAAAATTTACATTTTTAAATATATGTTACACTTGATAGCTTTATAGCTTCAAATATATATATATGTACTGGAGCATCTTTTGAATTAATAGTTAATGTTTATTGATTGGTATGTCAATCATCTGAACTATATTAGGGGACTGTCAGACTGTGAAAACATGGAAAGGCCTTAACATCAAATTAAGAATCGCTTTTCTGCAGCTGGCTGGGATGAAATACAAAAATGCAGGTCGTTTTTGTAATTTTT
The DNA here is from genome assembly GCA_028023455.1 of Epiperipatus broadwayi. Classification (NCBI taxonomy): domain Eukaryota; kingdom Metazoa; phylum Onychophora; class Udeonychophora; order Euonychophora; family Peripatidae; genus Epiperipatus; species Epiperipatus broadwayi. Next base: position 1,908,824 of record JAQFVV010012430.1, on the reverse strand, counting down.
TTGGTAATAGTATGAATACTGAACCCTACCGTTTGATGGTACTCTCTTTTTTGCCCAATGCACATCAATATACCGATTCCTGGGCCGTCTGTTTGTTTACATAATATTACGGTAAAAGATTTTTTTTTTTTTTTACATCGTCAGCCCATCTGTTTGGTTTACATAATATTACGGTAAACCACCAAAGTTTTTTTTTTATTCCACCCGGGGTTTTTTTTTGTTTGTTTTTTAATAAACAAATATTTTGTTTTTAGATGGTCTAGGGGTGTTGGTTTGTTTTTAAATTATCGACTAACTATCCGTCGGTTTCTTTACATAATATTACTTACGGTAAACCAAAGGTTTTTTTTTTGTTCGTTTTTTTAAGAAACAAACACTTTGTTTTTAGATGGTGTTAGGGGTGTTGGTTTGTTTAAACAAAAGCACTTTGTTGTTTTTAGATGGCGGAAGGGGGGGGGTTGGTTGTTTGTTTTGAACTTATCTTTTTCTGGTTGATGTTTTGATTTGCTGAAAGACTTCAACAATTTGGTACTTTTGAATAAACAAACACTTGGTTTTTTAAAGGGGAGAGGGGTTGTTTTGATTTTGAATTGTCGTCTTTTTTTTTTTTGTTGTTAATTTATTGTGAGGCTTTTCTATTTTTTTGTTTCAAATCTTTACGCTACAGAAAGCTATATTATATGATAGCAAAAAGTTTTTCCTTAATTTTTGGGCCTTTAATTTTAAAAAAGACATAAACAGTTCGTTTTTAAAGAACACTTTTTTTTTTTAAGCCAGGGGAGGTGGGGTGCCGGGGAAGATTTGTTTTGATTTTTAATTATTGACTTCTTTTTGGATTTTCTTTTTGAACATTTTATTATATTACCGCACAGTTCTTTATTATTATTTTATATATATATTTTTTTGGGGGGTGGGGTCTTTTGAATAAACTCTTAAACATTTCTTTTTTTTGTTTTGGTATAATAAAATATTACCTACTTTAATTAACTGTTAATGAAACTTATCAAATACTTTCTAATCATGTGAACAAAAACAACAGATTCCCATAAAATAATTTATTGAATCAAAAATTAACGAAACTTTGGACAAGTTGTGAACCAAAACAACAAAAAAAACACCATTTTCGGGGGCTTAAAAAACAAAAACCAAAAGTAACACACAAATAAAATAACAAGGAAGCTTTCCTTACAGTTCTCGCACAGATTCACATGTAAACTGGCATTTGCACGCGAACTCGGAAACAAGTCTGCTAAAAAGAAGAACCTTTTCAAGTTGTGTGCACTGCAAAAGCATAGGGAAGTGTGTGTGACGACTTGACAATTCTTAATATGGAATACTAATTCCACTACGCTTTCTAAAAAATTTCCTACAATGAATTTTTGCCAAGTTAAAACGTCTCTTTCAAATACGGCCACCATTAAATCAGATCATAGCAAGAGTTCAAGAGCGCTCACTTGACGAATACTGTCACAATGCAATGGGTGTAGTATTTCGTTACATAATTATAGAATACATCGCCCTCTAGGCGGCCTGTTACGGCTCAAAAAATACCTATTGTAGTGTCAACCGTAAATTAAGGACGCTAAAATGGTATATTGATGTGCGTTTTGTGAAAAAAGACTCCATGAAGCGGTGGGATTCAGTATCATACTATTACCTTTTTTTTAAACATTGTTAATGTATAAAAGTTCGTTAACATTGCTAATTATGTCATTCATTTGAAGTATATTTGAGAATTGACAGACCATGAAATCATGTGGAGTGCCTTAACATTGAATTATGAAACAGCATTTGTGGCCATTTTTGCAGCTTGATGGAAACATTCACCATGAAATATATATTATATTTCTGTAGTTGAGAAAACTCGTACGGATTTTCCGCAGTGTTTTTTATTTAATGGCAGAATTACTTCCTTCTCATAAATATAGTGGTTGTGATGTTATTGGACAAACATTCACCACTCAGACAACAGAGAAAATACAGATTTTATATATAAGATAAGGGAGTTAACACATTATTTTCATCTTATAACATTTTTTTTAAAAATATGATTGTCAGACAAAATATAATTTTCTTTTTCTTAAGTAAGCCATTTCTCCAATCTTTTATTTTTTTTTTTTTTTAGTTTTGCATTATTAGAAAACAATAGTTATTTATAAAGCATACAAAGTTTATTTTGATCAATTCTAAAACATTAATCCTTCAGTTAAATCTTAAAACACAACTTTTTTTATATTTTGTATGGACGAACACTCTTGCTGTAGAGTAAATCCCTGGCCTTTATTACACCTTTCTTACAACAATAACTCTAGGGAGTGGCCAGTTTCGATCCAAATCCTGATTTAATAATAACAAACTAATTATCCAACCCCAATTTATTAATAACACTCCTTAATTAACTGAAGTAATCTTTTGAATCTGACCCCAAATTTATAGAACAAAACCATGAATAAATCCATCATATAATGTGTATAATAAACATTTAACAATTGTATATATATAAGTTACATAAAATTTAACTCCCAGTAATCAAAAGGAAGGTTAATTTATGTACAAATGGATTTGATCGAATGTCAAAATAAACCTTTAAAATTAAATACATTTTTTTAACACTTGGATGCTTTAAATATTTTATAAGTGTGCACATTTGTTTTCAAGTGAATATTACCCCTTTGATTATTTATATATATATATATACAAATCTTTGTTGTTGTTTTTTTTAACTTCAGTTGCTTTAAAAAAGCAATTTTTTTTTTTTTTAACTTTTGCTTTTAGCTTTAATCAGTCAATAATATAATATATAGTTTGTTAGAATTAAATATATATTAAAATAAAACTGCAGTGGTTAATATATTAGGATAACAATCTAAACAGTTGTTTTTTTTTTATCACCTATGAAGCATAAGTTCTGAAATCAGATCTATCTACAGTTCACTATGGGAATTTTCTTTTCAATCTTATATTTCTCTCACAATAACATGTATTGATTGATTCTATTTATAAGTTGTTATAACATCTTTTAATAATTTTCTGTCTTTGAGATTTGAGGTTTAAGCATTGTTTCTTCATTTTAATTAGAGATTTCTTTGAATATATAGCTTGATCAGGTCTGTCAGATCCAAGGTATATTTTAGCACTCTCCAGTTTTCCCTTTTTCTATTAAATCATTATTAATGAAGATTCAATGTGCAGCTTAATTAAAACAAGAATCCATATTGTTTGATTTTATACAAAACTGATCATATATACATTTTGATGTCTTGTGTTTAATATGTTTAATAATATCTTATTTTTGACACCTTTGCAAGAATTTTAAAAACATTTTCATTATTTAACTGATTGAACTTGTAAAACACTGTAATTATTAAATAGTTTGAATTTTTCACTTGTTTTGAATCTCATATCAAACAAGCTTAATCTTTTTTATTAACTTATTTTTAATTTAATTATTTTTTAACTGAGTTATTTTGCAATACATTCCCTACATTCTTTTAATATGATAAGAGCAACAATTTTAACATAATTTATATAATTTACAAGTTTCTCTTAAATTTAAATATTTTTAACAAATCTATTACAATTTTTTTTTTTTAATGTGACATTTAATAATGTATTCTAACATTTGTATATTATCTACTTTATTGTTAAACCGTTTATTCTATTTTGTATAATAATATTTAAAAACTTGTGAATGCTATGTTTACTAACATCCATCACAACTCTGAAAATCTGCTCACAACCATGTAGAGGATTATATGGCCACCACAGGTATCACTCCTCGTAATTAAAACGATTTTAACAAATTAATGGAAAAAAAATAAACTAATAAATATAGTTGTGTAATTGAAATTGCAAATAAAATATTAATAAAAACATTATATAAAGTGCAAAATGAAAGTTTTTTTTGTTTTTTTTTTTGGAACAAGGTTTTTATTACTTTTAATAAGTTTCCTCCTTCCTCTTTTTTTTTAAACTCTTATTCTCACTCTGTATTTGTATGTGTGCCTATCTTTGTATATCAATCTATTTCATTATCAAAAAAACTTAATGCTAATGTAAAAAAATATCTATATAAGTGTAATAATGCTCAAGGTTAAATGGGTTTACAAATAATCATTAAAATCAGTTAACACTTGGACAATTCCAATATTAATAACAATCTCAATCTGTTGTCAAGGAACATAAATAAAGGTGGGATTCCACTTTTATTGTTAAAAGGAGGTTGCCTTGACAACAAGTTGAAGTTGATATTGGGATTGTCTAAGTGTTGACTGATTTAAATGATTATTTATAAAGCCATTTAGCCTTGAGCATTATTACACTTATTATTTAAATAATACTTTGAGTGCAAGTTGAAAATTATAATTGCAGTTTGTAATATTATAACTGATTATTTATTAATTTGCATTCAGAACAGATTATATTTACCTATTTAAGAAGATTTATTTAAACTTTTTTGTATCAATGATTTCAATTTCTGTGGTGTTGCAATCTTTAGTGTCGATATAAATATATTGAACCATAAATAAAGGTAAGATTCCACCTTTATTGTTAAAAGGAGATTGCCTTGATAACAGGTTGAGATTGTTGATTATTATTGATACTGGGATTAGTTTAAGTGTTGACGAATTTTAATGATTAGAATACATAGATATTCGCAATTTGATCCATGCATGTTTTGTTTTTTTTTTATAATAAAGTAGATTTTTTTTACTGTAATTATAAACAATCTTCAGGAGACAATATCTGTAAAAAAGAATTATCAGAAAGTTATTTCAGCTGATTGGTTTCTTTAGTTTCTGCAACAAGATAGTGAGCGATTTTCAGTACATATCCAATATATACAGGGCAAATGTTTTTAAATAATTATGATTCTGTCTAATTTACTAAATCATCATAATCTAGAATAAAAATCTCAGTTTTATAAATAGAGCTATGGGTTATGGATTGAAAAAAACTAAAAAAAATTTTTTTTTCAGCAACAATGGATATTGCTTCCTGTTATTTCTGAGCACTGTTTGACAATATGGATATTCTGAAGTTGCTCTCCTCTTATAGAAACTAAAGAACTCAATGATATAAATGAAATACTTGATTATTTCCAAAAGTAAAATTAAAACTTTATTTATTTGTTATATGTATCAGATGTATATAATAGTAATCCTTGGTTTCTAGTGTAATTGGTTTAGTTGGAATATTTTCTATATAATTACATATTTATGTAAAAATCTTAAATTATTTCTAAATTATATTATGACTTGACTATATATAAATGTTTTTATCACTGACTATCATTTCTTTATTTTTTTTAAAAAAAATGTATTCATTTTATATATTATTCTATTTATGACAATCTGAAATTAGTTTGTTTCATTGTGTCATGTGTGTTAACTACTATGTTGGTTCAGTATTCATTATAAATTATAAAAGCATGTGTACTGCTTTCTTTTTGTTAAATATACATGATAGACACATTTATCTATTATAGGGCATCAGTAAATCCATCTTTGGTGCATTTGTTTGTTTCGAGTTGTTAGGTTTTTTTTTTTTCGCATAACTTATATAGTATGTTCTGATTGTTATTTTCATCAAATCAGATTATACAGAATATCTATGAATGTTTGTAATAACTTGGGATTAAGATCAGAACAGAAAACACTTTTTTAAAAAAAAAAAAATAGTGTAATGTAAATGAACAATTTTAAAGAAGTATTATATTTAAGCCTGTCAAGAAAGTTATTGATTGTGCTTTGAACAGTTTTAAATTGGAAATGATAGAGTATGTTAACATATATTAATATGGATCTATACATTTTGGAAAGATTGATTTATTAAATTAAAAATATTTTCAGATTTTCAAAAACTATATTTACAATTGATTTTTTTATACTATTAGAAATATACAATCTTTATTAGTTGATTAATTAATAAAAATATTATCTTTAATTTAAAAAAGAAATACACACAAAAGTATTTAAAGAAAAGTTTTAATTTAACCTTCAATTAACATGGTATGCCTATAGCACAGATAGTAAGAGAGTTTGTGATATTTGTTAGAGAATAAACAAGGCAGGGAATTTACATACAATTTGAATTGTAAATAAATTACAGTTACATAAGCCATTTATTTGAAAAAGGCATGCAGAATGTTTTTTTCTTGATTGTATGTCTGTCCTTGGCAATATGCCATGCTTCTTTCACTTTACGTTTGGCATCATTACATTTAGAACAGACAATGCAGGCAGCTGTAGATTCAAAACTGTAGTCAAGTTTGAATTCATGCTCGAAAATAATGGATTTGGTTTCATTGAGCTCTTTGGCACGATTATATAAGTATCTGTGTTGCGCAACTTGGGTGGATAAATGGCACGTGATTTCCAGAAATATACTGCATGGCAGTTTGCATTGCTCATTACAATATTATCTTTAATTTATTATATTTCTCTAATGGCAATATCATAATATTTTTCAATATTACAATCAGCTTAACGATTTATAATCATTTCAATGGATTATTAATAAGTTTTCTACAAATATATGTTTTTAAAGATTACAAATATAGACTATGAAATGCAGTCAATAATGTTGATTGTCTAATATATATCTTTTATTTATATAATATAATATGGTATTCTAGATGTGATAATATGTTGGACTATTTTCATTATTTATTCTTTAATGTTGAATGTCTAGAAAATTTTAAACTTTATTTAAATTTTTCCCTATACAAATAACACACAAGTTAGTAGATAACACAGATTAGTAGGTGTAATCTACTAACCTGTACATTATTACTAATGGTTGTTTGTATTTGGAAAAGTTTAAAATTTTCTAGACATTCAACATTTAATGATAAGTGATGGAAATAGTCCAACTTATTATCACAACTATAATACCACCAATACAAGCTTCATGTAGTATTTTGCTTCTAGTATTATAAAATTTAATTGTTAAAGTAAAAAAATATTCAAGTATACATCCCAAAACAACTCTTAAACTTACTGCAATAAATTAGCTAATGTCTAATTTTTTTGGTGATCTGTATGAATTGTGTGTATATAATATTTTGTTTGTTTTAGCATTTTATAATCCTGAAATGAGCGATCAGCCCTTGAATCTTATAGAAAATGAAGATCATCTCATTTCAAAAAAGGACTCCTTTATAAACAAAAGGTCAGAAGTGATATCAAATTTGAAGACATCTCAATCAAAGTATGTAAGAATTTGGGAACTCTTGAAATGCTTTTTTTTTAAAGCAATCATTTCTCAGTATTGGAATTAATAATTACTTAAATTCAGCTGTAACACTTTTAAAACAATTATTTCTTTTTAAATTTATTTATATTTTTAATTTCACTGAAAATGCTATTCTTTTTTTTCTTTTTCAGAAAATGTGAATTTTTTTTTTTGTTTTATTTAAATCAATGTGAATTGCATTTAAAATATTTCTGTGGTCTGTTAAATGTCAGTAAAACTTCAAATATATTATTTATAAATATTCAAGCAATCAGAATAAGACATTCTTTTTTTATTATTTCTGATTGGCAATATTTTATTGAATTGATTCACTTAATTATATTATTAAGTGTTTTGATCTTAGCAGCCATTTTTAAAACCAAAATATTTTTATTCATATTATCAGTCACAAAACAGTTTCTGTAGTCATTAATTTAACTTGGTTTTTTTTTTTTTTTTGAATGCCTACTTTTTCAGCAAAAGGATTTTTTTTTTTAACTTCTAAATATTATTATGTACTAAATAGCACATTTACATTATTTCCTTTTCATCTATATAAATGCTATTATTATTTGTGTATACCATTTTAACTTTATGTGAAAAAAAAATTTAGAGAATATTATTTAAACAATTATAATGAAGTCTTGATCCATCATTTCTTAAGGATCAGAGAAAATAAATAACAAATATGAAAAAACAATAGAATGGAACTATATTAAAAATTATAATCCTTTAAAATATTCATTAAATACTATTTAGAATTCAAAACATTCCCATGCTTTGAAAAAAGTATCAGGGTTAAAATTAAATTATTTTTTACTGATAAGCCTGTTTTTATATCATTTTAAAATGTTTTTTTTAAATTTAAAAGATTTTTATTTTTTCTGCTTTTGTAATGTGTAATCTATTTGCAGGTGATTCAATCTAGAAATTATTAAACATTAGTTGGGGAAAAAAAGTGACTGTGGGGACATTAAACTTTTAAAAAATAAAAGAAACTTGAAAAAAATTTTAGTAAAAATAAAATTACAAAAATGCTTAGTATTCACTCATTAGACTAGAGATTATCCAATAATGAATAATATTTCTATAGTGTAATTTTCATTACACTATTTTCACTCAAGGTAGGGAATATTTTCTATCCATTTTTAACACCTTGTGGAGGGATGTAATCATAAACATATGATCAAAGGCATGTGAAAAAGATTTATGATCCCCATGATGTACATTTTTTGCAGAACCCGCATCTATTAGTTGGCTCAGACCACACACTCTTACAAATATCTATCATTGTTCAGTATATATAGAGATAAATAGCAAATTTACTACAGTTTAATTAATGGGTCAAATGTAAAATCCTCACAAATCATTTATTGGATATATATTAATAATTTTTATTAGTCACTCATTAAACTAGAGATTATCCAATATAATGAATAATATCTTAGGGATCGTAGATCTTTTTTGCATGTCTTTGATCATATGTTTATGATTACATCTCTCCAGAAGGTGTTAAAAGTGGCTAGAAAACATTCTCTACCTTGTGTGAGAGTAGTGTAATGAAAATTACGTTATAGAAATATTCATTATTGGTTAATCTCTAGTCTAATGAGAGACTAATAAAAATTATTAATATACATTTGACACATCAATTAAACTAGTAATTTGTATCTATATATATTCTAACCTCCCCCCGCGCATTCTCACCCCAAAATATATTGTTTATTACGAATATTACGGGTTCTAGCTCAGTTAACAAATAAATAAATGAAATATTCAGCATTAATTAAAATGATTACTAGCTCTAATTTTAAAATACAAATACGGTTCAATTTTAAAATGAATTAACAAATATTTACTATTTTCATGAGACATGAAGTGACAATACAGGGAACGAGATAGACTACATTGAGCCATTATCCACACGATACTACCTCAATGGCATAAGAACACTATTCCCCCTTTTTACTATACCAAATAACTAACTCATAGTATTCTTACGACTTTCTGAGCTCTATTCACTACGATTAAAATAATAATCATATCTTAATCTTCTTTATAACAAGAATCTAGCTCAATTAAATAAAATGAAGTAAAATAAAATAAAATCTCAGGTTCATAAATTGTATTCTAACTGATTTAAAATTACGGTAGTAAAATATGAAAAGGGAATTTTATGTCATAATCTACACAACAACTAACAATAATAAAATAATAATAACAATAATAATATAATATAATCTTATTTCTTCCTAAAATGAAATAAATAAATACGTACGTGGTAGTATTTTAATAATCTGACAACAGAATACGTGTGGCAACATTAGCATATAATTTAATGTAATATTGTGGCAACCGACTTATGACCAATAAATAATATAAAATTATGATCTTTTAATTTTAACATACCAATAAATTCTCAAAATTATTATAACACTTTTATGTTTACCTTTTGTGCAAAATTTATATGTCTGTTTCAATTATAAAGGTATCGTGATTTCATGCATCCATGCGGAGAAATAACAACTCGGACACAAAACTTTAAAACAAATTTAAAACAAAGTTTATTAACAACATAAATAAATTAACAATATTTTTACACTATATACATTGGATATCCCTTACTCTCATATCTCAACTTAGTTTATTAGTTTATAAAATGAAATCAAAATATTATTTACTTTTCCTAGTTAAATCTTATTTTTTTAACACTTAAGAAAATACAGTATTATTACTTGATTTATTATTATGGTTAGCTTATTACAAAATGCATTTCTTATATGATTATCACAAACACTTTGCATCCCTAATATTATTAAAATTATATTTTTTACAAAATTTACATTCGTAGTAAAATTCTCCAAAAATAACAAATTTTAGTTTCATATTGGTTGTATGGAATCTTACAAAGTCAAAACACTATTCTACATTCGGTATTAGGTTTTTATTATTCATTATCCGATGTTTATTAATCCTAACATTCTTATTCAGGCCTTACTTCGGATGATATAGTTATAACTATTAATATACCATGCACAAGTATATGTTTATTATACCTTATTGAACTATTTTCTTAATAAATATGCAATACTTATTTTCTAAATATTAAAAAATTCATTCAAATTTTATTATCACTTTTAAAATACTTGGTTTAGATTTCTTTTCAAAATCTTATATTCATTTCTGAATTAATTTTACAATGTATTATATGATTCTTTCTCTCTTTATGATATTTTGGACTTCCAATTTTAAAGTTACACAATTCTATACATTCAAGCAAATAAACTATTCTTACACAAACGATAACATATCTTCAGTTCTATTTTATTCATTATTTCTTTGAAAATATCTTTCTGACCGATGCAGATTCACGAAAATAAGGATAGCGAAGATAGATGCATAGGATCAAAATACAACTAGAATATTACTCGTCATATACCTTGACAATCATGGCACAGTGAATTAAAAGACACTATAGAGGAGTGACCTTTACCTGTCTACCAACCTCTATCATAGGAACGATGCTAAAGTTATTTCTTCAGCTTTATTATAACATCCAAAGTTTAAAGATATGCAAAAACACTGTCCAACTATATGTGTTCAGTCATAGGGCCTAGTTAACTATACTGAAATCACACAAAACTAAATATGATCCAAACCTTTATTTTTCCTATTTCTTAAAAAAAAACATCATCTTGGTTTCCTTTCCACTAGTACTTCCAAGTCACTATCCGATCTTATTTCTCAAGATTTTTTCTATACTGAACATCGACAAATACATATCTGCATTACTAACAATAATAAAATTCATTGATATTTTAAAACTATTCCGCTGTTCTATAAGAAAATCTTTTTACTACTTTCCTCCGTATATTTAATCATATACAACTATTTAAATATCTGAATACTTTATCACATGAAAGTTCAAAAGAATCACACAATTGTTCTGTTAAATTTTATTATTAATATACTTTAAATAAATTTATTGCATGCATATTCCGAATTACTCCTATCTCATTATATGTTAAAATGTTGCATAAAATGTGTACATATAATTAAGACTTTCACACTTCATTCTTAATCAATAGATGATCTTAAAAAAAATACATTATGCATTATAAATAACTATCAAAATTACCAAACGACCTTTATCTCCTCGATTGCGTTCCGTAGGCTTCACCATCCATTTGATCCTTGTAGATATAAGATTCACATCCATACACTTTATTTTTAAACACTTTCTATAATTTTATCAAACTATTATATTTAAATTTTAATATTACTAAATTTATGTTTTATGTTTTCCCTAATCTCACATAACATTTTATATTTTAAAATAAATTAGTAAAAAATATTCAAACTATATTTACTGTACTCCTTCATCAAATTTTCTTGAAAAACTGTTCATACTAAAGCCAAAAAAAAAAAAAATGTTTATTATTTCTTCTTCAGTCACTTAATGTTCTCCTCCCTGCTTGTTCAATTTTAAGGCAAAACAATTATTACTTCGTTCAATAAATATTCATGAATGACAATCCTTGGTTTTTTATAATATTTAATACAATTATTAATTATGATATCAATTAATCCCGTAAAGAAAACGTCTACATATTCTCTTCTAATATTTTCTGCTAATATTTTCCCGCGCGACTTTTATGATGCATCCTCTAGGTACTTTGATTTAAATATTCAGTAAATTTTTCTGTCTCCATGGATTCATTTCATTAAGTATATTAGATTTATATTTTCCAAATCAAGCATTCCTCCAATGACCACTTTATAATATTTTCCAATTCCTCTTAGAGAAAGTTTTTCTGTTCTTTTTTCATAAAACACAATAGCTCTTTCATATCATTATTCGGTAATTTTTCCTTTCTTTTAAAGTTCTGGTAACTATATACTTTGTAATGTTTCCTTTAAAAAGGACAAACATTCTTTCTCTGTTATAACTTTTACATAATTTTTTCTTTATGATATACGTATCTTAATTTTTCCATAGAGAAGAATAAAATAACTTCAGAGTAGCCTTATAAATTTGTGCGTCATAATTTTTCCTGACGGCAAATAACTTCTCTTTTAAGTTTTCCGTATAACGTCCAAATTATATTCCTCTGAGTTACAATAATAAGTTTCTGGTTGAGCGTAAATAAAGCTGTATCAAGGCACTTTACAAATATTTTTCCTTTCTCATAACTTCTATATACTGTTTTCTGTAGTACTTCCATTTTTACTGCAAGGTTTTGGCTAAACTTGAATAAAATATCCTGGTAAGAAAACTTTTAAAATTAGCCCTCCATTTAAAGGCAGTTCAAAATATTATATTTAAAAAAAAACTTTTAAAATAAATACAAAATTTTAAAATTATATCACTTTTCTAGCTTACGATCTTATACAGCTAAAAAATATGTTACTCCTTCCTTTACTTACACATTACCTCTCCCGCTCCGTCTAATTCTTATATTTCGTCTGCTAAATACCTCCGTTGATTGGTTAATTACTTTTTAGCGCGAACAAATTTACACTTTTTTAGTTTTATAACAGACTAGACTTTTTTAAAATAAAGAATTTATGACGTAATGATTTAAAATATTACTTAAAATAGTATTTTTAAACTCAATTATAGTTTTATCAAAATCATTTAAATTTTAAAACAATTATTAAAATAACATTTAATATCTATTTTAATATTAATATTTAATTTATCTTGTTTTTTATTTAAATAAAATATTTAATTTTTTTATTAACTGTATTCAACTTTTAAACACTACTTAAATATTACATCATTTAAACATTTAAAATAACTATTTAATATTTCAACATTCATTTCAACGATAGACAGCAATTACATTTAGTTCCATAATTCACAAACTTTATTATTATATTCTAACAAGCGTGTGTGTGAAGGTATATAATATACAGTCACATGATTACTAACTTTATCAGATGATTTTTTTTTTTTAATTTACGTCTCGGTCTAAATTACCAAAACTGATATATTTTATAAAAATTTGGAAAATAATTTAAAAATGTAGAACTAAATATAATTCTCACCATCATAAAGTTTATCTCAAAATATACTCTATTAATTTTGACTATTAAATATAATTATAACACTACATATAGCATTTATTTAATTTATTAGTTTTAAAATATCATACTCGAATTAATAATATATTTTTAACTATTTATAGCTGTATTATTTTATATGGCCAGCTTTTACAACCATAAGCAAGAATATAATTAAGCTTTATTTAATTGTTTTTTTAAATAATTCATTACACTTTTATATACCAGGTATTTTCAGCCTTAAATTGTACTATAAAATCTAATCGATCATACAATTATCCATATATTACACAAACGTATTTTAAAATTTTAAATTTTTTAGTAATTGACCATTCTACCTTATTATGACCTATAGATAAGGGCACAATATATATACTGAATAGTGATAAAGTTATGTGTAAGAGATTGTCATCTGGGCCGACTGATGAGTGCTATTTTAGCACAAAATGTGTGTCTTCGGCATCATAGATCTTTTTCACATATCTTTGATCATATGTTTATGATTACATCTCTCCACAAGATGCTAAAAGTGGATAGAAAACATTCCCTACCTTGCGTTAGAGTGATGTAATGAAAATTACATTACAGAAATATTATTCATTGGTTTGCATATACTTTATTTTCAATTAGAGTTTAAAAATTTAAGTATCAGAACTTTATTCAATAATAATCAAACTAATTATAATACATATGTAAATTAATATTTGTATGTTGTTTTGAATTTTTAAAAAACCTATACATGCAGAAAAAAGTGACATTGAGATCAATTGTTAATTATAAATGCTAAAAAACAACAGTTAAAAAAAATAATGGATGTATATTTCTATTGTTATAAATTTAGGATCAAATAGACTAGATAATGGATGCAGAAAAATTTATCCAATGGATTGGGAATTGATGCATTAAAAATATAATTCCATTATAACACTCCTTTTACTTTCCACTCCAAAATTTTGTATTAATTTGATTCAAATGCAAGTTTATATTAATTTAATGCTGTATCAAGAGTGATATATATGTACATGTTGTAATGTCAAAATAAAGGATTAATTACAAACATTACTAAGTATAAAGATACTGTAACAATGTGGATTCCCTAAAGGAATTAACTGTAATCGGATTTAGGTCTTCATATAGGATGCTATAACTGATACAATTTGACTTTAAGGTAATTTTATAATAGCGTGTTGAAACCGCCGGAGGGCGGGGTTTGTTTGTAAACAAAGATAAATATAATGTTGCCGGGGCCGCCGCTGGGTTTGTTTATTATCACATTTCAAAGTAATATCAAATAAATTTTTGAACACACACACACAAAAAAAACAATGCAGAAATCAAAAAATTGAATTTAAAAAAGTACTTAATTTTTTTGTTATTCTTTTCATTACTTATAATTTTTTGGGGCTGGGGTTTTTTTGTATGTATGTTTTGATTTTGTTGATCACATTTAAAACTACTATCTATCAAATAAAATTTTGAACAAAAAAAAAAAAGTACATAAGTCAAAATTAATTTTAAAAAATAGTTACTTTTTATTCTTCTCATTACTTACATTTGGCAGTTGGGTATTCTACGAAATCAGCTTCTTTTCTTTTTTATATTTTTTTGTTTTTATAAATTATAAATAAATAGATTTCCATTTAACGGTAAAACATTTACAACCAAAAGTCAAACTTTGGGAGGGGAGTAGGGGTTACAATTCCTAACCGAACGGAATGCTCTAACTCGAAGGCTGACCAAGTTTTTACTGTAATTACCAAAAACATAAATATATACGGCAATTAAAACCAACTTTTAGGGCTGTTCAGGAATACCACACATGCAGCTTCAAGCTCTTTTGTTTGATAACCCTTCCAGCATCAGTCAGAGAATCTTTGACATTCGGAAAGTTTCCTATTTCAGCCATTTGATGAAGCTCGCAGTTGTTCTCGCAGAAACGTGACTTAGAGCGTGATATCATCCAAATCGCGCTTGCACCTACACTTGTTTTGAGCAGGAAATGTGGGCTAGGGAAGCATGAGACTCTGCTGATAATTGTTAGTAGACATTCATAAAAGATGGGAGATAGAGGGGGAGGTGGTTTTAATGAATATTAAAATAGTTTTGACAATCGGAATTCCAGCCACCCTCACACAATACTGTAGCCAAAAGTGAAATGTGATCGCACATCAAAAATGCTTAGCCCAAATCTGAGCTGTAAGCTGACATGATAGCTTCTGCTGCAGATTAAATGTCATGTTTCTGTGCATTAGCATAGAAATAGACACAGCAGCCACTCCGTACAACGGACACTTTCTAGGCTTACGCATTAGAAATAGAACGTTCGCTAGCGGTGGTAGGCTGCCTAAACGGCATATTTCTGTGCGCTATCATAGAAATAACGCCCTCCCATGGTTTCAACACGCTATTATAAAACAACCGACTTTAATCCAAGATTGAATCCATTTCAGGCAAGATAATTTATAATTAAACATTTAATATAGATGCGACTTAGGCTAATTGATCCAATTTTCACCTTTGTTGATTGTTCTGCTATGCTCAGTATTCGAACTCAGGGTAGTTTTTAACATTTAACTATCGTCAGGGTTTTCCATCAATATCATACAGTAGTAATAATACTTCATATAACTTCAATAAAGTTTTAAAATTAATTTCAACCTAGTTATTAAATTAATGTGATATATGTGTATGGGTATGTGTATTCAATCTTATTTTGATTCTGAAAATGAATAAATAATTTAAATAAATCAGAGACCTTCTTGAATTTAAAATAAATTTTAACATATTTATTAACAGATAACAATTTAAATTTATTTCAAATAACAAAAAAAAAATATGTGCTTTACATACATTTCTACTATTTTATGATATAAAATTAAATTATACCTTTCCATATCCCCATAGTAGATATATATCATAACACAAACAAATTTTAATAAGTTATAAAACAATAAATGAAATTTTATAATTTCAAAAAAAATTTTAATAATACTAATTAGGTAAATATTAATATATGTATAAATGATGATCTTATATTATCCAATCCTTATGAGGGAATTCCAATTTTATGAGACCCCCCCCCCTTGTATGTTTAGTCATTATTATGAAATAAAAGATCTTATATCCAAAGATGTTAATCATTTACACACACACTAATAAACAAATATCACTATACTAATTAAGTTAATAATAAACAAATTCTGTCATGGCATGAATGAATTTAATATGAAGAACAATAAAATCTTACCTTCATATTAAGTTTACTTTTACCTTGGTCAAGTCGTTTTACAGGGAAGACCTAAATTTTATTAAATGAAGAAAATATTTAACTCAATGATCTTTTCATTTCTTTTCATCTAATAACTTACTTAAATAGACAATTTCAACGTAAACAAATTTTAGAAACAAAGGAAATAATATTAGATGTCTGAAGCTGATAACACATATAGATAATATGATATATTAAAGTTTGATGATATTGTCTTATTCCTTTTCATAATGAGATTAATAGTGTTCATTAAGGATAAAGTTCATTATTCTTCAGTCGTCAACCATTGATGAAGCCGCCATAATAGTCCGTTGTTCAGAATTCTTCATCTCACATGATGGTGACATCTTCCACAAATTATTTCACTATCAATTGAAGTTTCATTTTAAATTGTATAGATGAAGTTTCAGTAGAAATAAGTAATTACATTATTTTCAGTTAAAACAATAACATTTGATCCCATGGCAAGTGGTTTTCACTCACAACGCATTTTCTATACTTATTAACTTCTTAATTCAGTTTAAATATATGCTGTTTTTTTTTGACGAAATTTATCTTGTTTAGAATTCTAGTTTAGAACAATCTTATGAGTTTCTCAAATTTATAAACAAAAATATAAATATAATTTCATTTTGAAATTATAATTAATGATACTAAGAATAATTTATTTACTCTTTTATTGAGTGAGATTAGAGTTCTGTTCTAATAAAAATTTTCTCAATAAGAAAATTTGTTCAAACTATTGATCCATCTTTTTAATATGTTCGTAATTCGAACACAACAAAATGACTATGTGTTGTGGCTAGTTCATTGGCAAAAGATAGAATTAATTTGGAAATTATTTGATCCAGCTTTTATAATAGAATTGACTTCCGGTAGCATGTGTTAAATATACCATTTGATTTTCACCATTTCATATTTGATAATTGTTGAAATTGTTATTAATAATTGTATAATTGAATTCTAATTTTTTATTTTCTTTGTGTTTAGTTGCTAAGATGCGACTTTGACCTAAGATTATCTCTTAAGTTTTACATCTTGGTTAGTGATGTTCGTTAACTTAATAAATATTTTAAATAATCATTATATGTATATATATATTGTAACCTCAACTTTCTCAGCGCATTCTTTCACTTATTTAACCTCAATAATCTCTCATTTATTTCAAGTAGCTAGTCAATTGAATCTTATGCTAACTTTAGGATCAAATATACCCGGGGCGCCAAATTGCAGCTATAAATTGTAATGCCAACCAGAGATCATAATCATTAGCTAATTGAGGACTATAGAAGATACTGGAGAAAGTAATTAAATTGTCTCTCGAAAAAAATAATAATAACAATAATATTGATAAAACCATCCAATCTATGTGGTCTTAATTTCAAACTCGGATGAGTCATGTAAATATTTCATGATAAATTTATTATAAAATTCATAAGAATGAGACAACTTTCTTCCACAACTTTATTATAAATATCTGATCTCGAGTGGTAACTAAAGAAAATACTATATACAGTTCTCATTTATATCTGACTGGAAATAAATCAGTAATTAATGCAGAGAACTCATAATCTATGTTCATAATATAAAATTATTATTTAATTTAAAACTAGATAAAAATTCTCACAAATAAATCCTCCCCATTTAATTCCATTACTTTATTTTTCGTTCTCAGCATCTATCACTTTCAATAGCTACAATTATATAACACGGAATGTCTAATCTGAGAATCCCTAATCTTATTTCTCAAAATACACATATATCTTTTGATCAATTATCAATGCATGATCCCTATTCTAATGATAGTAGAATAAATTTATTATAATATGCTACTTGACTTCCAAACTAGCTCTTAAATCAATAATTGAACTGCTCTTTCTCAAGGTCTAGATCTGTCAAGAGGTGCCCATATAAGCGATTACACTGTAGTGAATATGATCCCATATATGCTAAAATAAATTTTAATACAAGTTTAATAATGGGAATCACTCTAAACACCGAGAGCAGGAAAGGGATTTTATGTCTGCTCCCAGTATTCACAATATTACAATGAATCAAAGGATTAAATTTGTTAAACTTAATTCAACTATTCCTTGTCATTTTATTCTATTATTTCTAATCTATTGACCAAATTTTAATTAATAACTTTAAACCTATCATATTTTGCTAAAGTAAACTATGGAAGTAAACCATGGACATTAATCAGATAAATCAATCACAAGTTACTTATGAAAGTAAAGTACGAAAATAAATCATAAAATCAGATTATGCAAATTAATTATGATTTAAATTATGTGAAAATGAAGTTTATAAAAGTGACATATAAAATGATTTATGTGAATCGAATATAGAAATAATCAAGATAAAATCAATACTGTAATTCAATCATGGAAATAAATTATCAATATAAAATTAACTATGTGAATCGAATATGGAAACAATATAATAATGACTACTGCAAATCGATCTTGGGAATAAATTATCAATATAAAAATGAATAATTAAATTTAACTCTGAACTAATATTACTTTAAATATAGGTGCCGGATATAGATTCTGGAGATATTTGAAACATCAAAACACAATGCAAACTTATAACATTAGTAAAATTTTATTACATTAACAATAATGATAAAAACTAAAATAAAAACACACTAAATTATAATATTGTTACACTCCCAATATATGATTCAGATCTATTAAAGACTATGGTTCGAATACATGTTTAAATTAACTATTTTCTGGATGACATTTATTGTTTTGACCCATTTATTTATCAAATAAATAATAATAATAATAAACACAAACGCTCACACACAGAATCAGAATTCCGTATATTTTAGTTTTAAGAAAACATATCTTGAAAGAGAAGAAAACCTATAAATTTGTACTCCCCCCCCCCTATTATTGTAAACATTGTCCATTGGACTATTCCAAAATAATATATTCGTTTCAATTATTCTAACTAGCAATGTGAAATAATCATAAATTTCTAAATCATTTTATCAAGCAATAATTTTCACATTTCTAATGAAGAAGGATGATATGCCATAAAAAATCCCCTACTGATTTTGCAAACGGGTTTAAATTCAAAACCCACACTTTTACATTCATGCCTGTCAGATCTTTACGTTTTTGACTGTATATATCTTGATAGGTCAGTATGTCTACCCAGCTTGATGACCTCAATTTACCATCATTCACAAAAATATCAACACAGATCGATTAGTTTATTAATTAAAATCTTTGTCATTCCTCATCATACATATACATCTGACTGAATCCTTATCCTTTCCAGGCCACTTTTATTCCGTCCCACATAAGAAAACTCTCTTCATGTCCCACATCACCATGCAGTATTTATAATGCACACACAGCAGCATCTTAGTAAGGGAAATTAAAAAAAAAACCAACGACAACTCCTAACTTGAACTGTTTGCTTGAGCCAGAGGGAGTTCTTTTCTTAAGATCTAGAGTCATGTAAAGAGCTCCTGCCTAGACACCTACTCTCTATATTGGCATGCAAAACATTTTCTACAATTAAACAATAACTTTATTAATAATTCCCTATCTTAACAAAATAAATGGAGTGAAACCCAGTCATCTCCGACTGCCATGGTAAATAAATCATGAGACAGCTATTTCCCATCTATTGGGTGGTAGGATAACTTTACATTAGTAATGACAAGCATTTATAGCTTTATATAAGCCCACACATACATCGATTACAGTCTAGATAAATGACCAAGACTAACCAGATCCCGAATCAAAACATGAATTATTTCAATTTTAAACAGTCAAGCCAACAACATACTTAATATTTATATTAATAACAGATCATCAACACTTATAGCATAATTATGGGTTTTTTTATGACCATCCACTCACTCTTCATATTTAATATTAAGCACAAATTAAATTTTTGTTAAGAATATAAAAAAAATATTTATATCATTTCTCTCTTTTCTTTTAAATCTAAATTTACGCGAGCACTTATACTTAAATGGTATCAAAATCATTTTCCTTTCCTTCCTTTAAACATTTCAAACATAAATAATAAAAAAATTATTAAAATAAGATAATCTAGTGGTTAGACATTAAACATATTATATAAACAAAGTGAAATAAAAAAAAAAACAAATGACATATTATATAAACGAAATAAAATAAAAAGTAAATATCAACATTACGATAGTCTCTTTCTAATGTCTTTTCCTTCAACTGTCCATCAATCAATTAATGTGTTCAGTTCATTTTATTTTGAGATAGCTATATAAATGCACGTCAGACAGTTATTTTTAATCAAAGTGTATAAAAATGCACAGGCAGTCATTTGAATCAAGATAGATAAAAACGTAGATAGTTATTTTAAATCAAGATTTAGCTACAGGATAATTAATAAATTTTAAAAGAGTTCTGTTGATTACCTTCCATTTTGATGAGTTTCTTCCTGGGTTGAATTGATTTGTTTCTTCTTTTCCATTTTAGAGGCTCAAATTATAGACAACAAGCAGTCTCTGTTTACTAAACATGAGTTAACTTTTTAAAACATTATACAGAAGTTTGTTGCAGTGCTTCAAACGAATTTTAACCAGCCAAATAATTATTATAATATGAATTGATCTTTCAATTTCAAAAAGTTTGATAGTTCTCTCCTTCAATGAATTTTTAATAAGCCAAAGGGATAAATTGTGGTATTCAGCATAAAATATCTTATTAAAAGTTGATTCATTCATAATTGACGTGAGGAAAAAAAATGTGCACCACTTATATATGAATTAGAAATTCATATTTTGGTATACTATAAAACTTAATCACATTATTAAATTCTGAGAAAGAAAATTTAATAAAAAAAACCTGGAGAAACAACTTTCAGAGATAGATTAATTTTAGCAAAAGTTCTCAATTAGCGAAAGTTCCCCTCATTCACTTTCCCCAGTCCCTTTTATAGGGTGAAGGAGAAGAAAAAAACCATATGTTAATCCCCCCCACAGGTGGATTTTCTTCAAATCGAATTAAAAAATCTCTCAGAATAAACAATAGACTCTTTATTACATGTTAATTTTGACAACTTTTTCTTCCTCATCTTAAAGCATATCTCTTTAGTTAACACATTAGTGATTAATTTATGGAAAAGCAGTCAAAGAAACTAATCAAAAAAATAAGCTTACTGACACTTTTTGGTCAAACAAAGGTTACATTCACTCTTTCTTTCTCTTCACTTAAATAATTTCTTATTTAGATTTACATTTTTTTAAGTCAGAAATAATAAATCAGAACAGATTCATTTATCCCTTTTTTCCTTTTTTTTTTTTTTACATTTATCAGGAAACAATATAGAAAATTATGTCAACTTCTATAAAGGAAAGAAAAAAAAATCAAACTCGTACATCTGTATCACACACACATACATGTGCAGAACATGAAACAGAAAACTTATTATTCAGATTATATGAACATAAAATATCCATCATAATTTCTTATAATTACAAGCATAAAATCAATTGTAATTTCTGATAATCATAAACAGAAATATCCATTATAATTTCCTATAACTTTAAACTTATTCTCTAGAAAGAAACTGTTAACTAAAGCCACTGACAATCAATTCAATTTTAATTCTCATCAACTCTTTAGTAATAGATATCAAAATTCACCAGACTTTATCTCAGTCATATAAATATTTATTTCTCAATTATTATAGTGGTAAATTATTATAGCAGCGTACAAACAAAAATCAATCATCCCCCCTGCATTAAATAATGCTAACTATATTTTATACAAACACAAACTGTCTCTATATATGTTGTTTTTGAGCTCTATAGCTATTGATTTCTCAAATAAAACTTAACTTTTCTTATATTCAAAAAAAAAAAAATTTTCCCACAATTATTTCCTTTTATTACATTTGGTTTATAAATGAAATAAACCAAAAGGCTACAATATGTATATATAAATGATTTACTAAAATTAAAATATTTATTTTAATTTAAAACAACTACTTATTTAAGTGGACTTTTGTTATCAATATTTTTATAGTTTAATCTTTAAGTTATATATCTGTATATATATGTATTTGCATGTAAAAGGATAATGTATATACATGTATGTGAGTAGTTTTACATACTCTCACAATATATATAAATAATTTAAAATATTTTAAGAAAATTTTAAAATAACAAAAGAAACATTTTTTCTCCTATTTAAAAAAGTATTAAAATTAAAAATTATACATATATAAAATCTTTTTTGATAAAGATCATATAATGAAATTCAAACATGGAAAAAAACTCAGGATTAAAAACAAATGTTATATTGGAATTATAATAAAATTGAATCAAAATTTTAAATAATACAGAATTATAGAGAAGAATAGAATACAAAAAGGGAAACAATTATAAATTAATTACTTTTATTATATTATTTACCAGTTTTTATTTATTTATTTATTTTCTATTTCAGAACTGAAATCAATAAAGAAAAATATAATTATGAAAAATCATTTAATACTGTAATATCTCCAACATCACTTATTGATAAAACCATAGAATATAAGCAAATGCAACATGCTGATGGAAAGGTAATTTATTATAGTTTTGAAAATTTGTTCAAATTATTTTTTAGACTCATATAATTAGTTGTACAGCAAAAGTATCATAATTGAAAAATAGTGTTAATTTAATATAATATATAGTTTACTAATAAATAATTAAAATAAATAGTAGAAATTTAATGGTGAAATATTTTTTATAAGTTTTCTAATGACACACAAAAAATTACTACTTACATTGCCTAACTTTTATTAATTAAATTTTTTTTTTAAAAAAAGGGAGGGGGAGTAAATTTTATATATGGGTGCAATAAAAAGATCATAATGTTTTTCAAAAACGTTTACATGAAATTATTAGTAGTTTTGTTTCTTTATTTTTTACAATGTTATAATTTTTTTTTTTTTTTAATATGAATTCAAATTCTAATCATTTAGTTAAATTTAATGTGTTTTGAAAAGTTTATTTGTTTACAATTTTGAATGATTTTCATCTTTATTAGTGATATAAATGTAATGTGTATATATATAGTGAGATATGTCCTACCCTCATCTAAATGAAAAAGTAATCTGATGTGGGAGATTGAAACCATGAAAGAAAAAGAGAACTGTCACACATTATTAATGTTTGTAATAACTA
The DNA here is from genome assembly GCA_028023455.1 of Epiperipatus broadwayi. Taxonomy (NCBI): domain Eukaryota; kingdom Metazoa; phylum Onychophora; class Udeonychophora; order Euonychophora; family Peripatidae; genus Epiperipatus; species Epiperipatus broadwayi. The sequence goes on along the minus strand of JAQFVV010012430.1, from coordinate 1,885,068 downwards.
AAAAGCATAAAGTAATCAGTTATTATTAATGTTAATAAAATGGCAATTATTATTATGCTAATAAAAAGATAATTTATTTGCTTCAAAAGAAAAAAATGGTATTTTATTAAAAAAAAAAGATTAATTCACAAAAAGAATTAAATGTAATTATTTCTTATTCTAAGAAGATCTGGAAATAAAATTTTATTTAAAGTTATTTCTATCCCAAATAAATTTAATGTTAATGTATTTTATTAAAAAAAAAACAACTATTAATATTTGAGTTTTTATTTTATTAAATTTTTTTTAAAGAAAACTTACTCTTTGTTCTCTTGAGATATATTTGCCTAAGCAGTTCAATTACTTGTAGAGTAAAGAAGAGAAAGCTGACAAGATTTTTGTGTGGCCAACAAACTTGCCATTTGTTGCTAAATCCAATCAATAAATTGTCCTGTCTTCTCAGATTTTAATACTTCTATGTAGACCAAAAAGCAATCTAATAACTATCCCATGAAGAAACCATCTACTGAGAAACAGTTCCACATAGATGTGTATGATAAAACAGGCAAAACTCACTATATGTATTGCCACACACAGCAAGCTAGAGTAATCAATGGATGCCAGAAGGCTTGTGCATAAAATCCCCAGCTAGTGCCTACTCATCCATTATCCCCAGACTAGTTTCTGGCTTGTGGCCTTGGTCAGTGAGGAGCCTTGGATCTGAGAGCACTGCACGTAGATCTTAGGATCTAATGCAACCCTCCAGCAGTCACCTTTTATCTCCACTTAACTCCAAGGCTTCTCACTGATGACGGCCAGAAGCCAGAAACTAGTCTGGGGATATTGGATGAGTAGGCACTAGATGGAGATTTTATGCACAAGCCTTCTGGCAGCATTGATTATTCTAGCTTGCTGTGTGTGGCAATACATAGTGAGTTTTGCCTGTTTTAACAACAGTTATACACAAGCATAAAAAGTGGTGGTCATGTGATAGACGTATATGCACAAATGAAAAAATCTATTGTGACCAATGAAGAAACTCTTTACAAACTATACATATATGTTATGCATAATGTTTTACCTTTAACCAAAAATTAAATAAGCATTAATTAAACATTAAGGAAATTTATATGGAGATTGTATTGAAGGATACATTTTATTTATATACATACAAGGAGAAAAATTGCTGTTTATTATTTAAATAATGATATGGAATAAAATAACTTTCTGATAAGGAAATGCTACTAGAAATAAGAAATCAAGAGAAATACTTGCAGAAATAAATAGTATTAAAGTTATCGAAAAAAATAATAAATTTGTACCTTTCAACGTCATAACCTGAAGAAAATTGCTTGTCTAATTAGCAGAGAAATCCAGAAAGAAAAGTTAAGTTAAATTTTATTTAAGGTAAAAGTTATTTTCAAAGTAATCACACTTTTTTTTGACATAATCTTAAGTCTAATAGTTTGCTTATTTAGTTAAGATTTTTTAATAATTATTTTCTATTGACATAAAGGAACTGTAATTAATGTTTGTGAACAAAATTATATACTTGTTGATTTACATTTAAATATAATTATATAAATAAATGTGATAGTCATGGCTATTTTTTTAGAAAGACCATTAAGGGAAATAACAATTAAATTTAAATATTTTAACAAATATCAAATGTTGTGTGTGATTATGATCATTTTATATAAATAAAACTATATATTGGATCTAAATTACTAAAAATGTCTCGATGTAGATTATTTCATTTCTTATATATATATATATTTATGATGTTTGCAAAAATTGAATATCTTCCAATCCAAAATAATTTAAACTACTTAGTGTAAGGCAAATTAATAAATAGTTTAAGCTTTATAATTATTTTTTTATAATGTTACCCATTACATTTTAGTTGTATTTATATATTGGACTATTTCCATCTAATATTAAGTATTGAATGTCTTTAGAAAAATTTAACTTTATTTAAATATTTCAATTACATTCAATTGTTAGTAATAGCACACATGTTAGTATTACTGATAGTTGAATGTAATTGAAAATATTTAAATAAAGTTAAATTTTTCTAAAAACATTCATACTTAACATTAGAAGGAAATAATCCAATATGTAAATACAAGTAAAATCCTGTCATCACAAACCTTAAGAAAAATGTTACCCATTACATGTATATACCTTCTTATAAGAATCTTGAATCTGGATCATTATCAGCATATATATTATAGCCATGCAGCTACATTGCTAAATTAAAAATAAACAGATAATCGATAACATGCCTCTTTAATTTAGAATGATTTAATTCATGGTGAAAATAATATTTAATTTTCCCACATATGTATTTTAATAATAATAATGGTCATTCAATTAAATATTTTGTGTATCAGAATTTTCATATATTTTAAACAATTTTAATATTTAAAATGTGCTATAATTTATAAATGTTTATAAAAGAGAGAGAATTATAAAAAAAATAAGATAAATAGTTTCTTTTGCTCTCTTTCTTCAATAATTTTATCTATTTACCAGTATTAATTTTAGCTTTGAAAAAATGTACTGAAAGAAAAAGGTTGTTTCTTTAGTGGATTGTTTAGCAATATTTAATTTTAGCATTTAAGAGAGATAAAGAAGATAAATTTTTGTTATTTAGTAATATTTTTAAAGAAAAACAAAGTTGTTTTTCTGTCTTTCTTTATCTCTCTCCAGTGTAATTAATCTAATTAGTTTATTTTCTTTTGACAAGGAAAAAAATTTTAATTAAAAAGGAATGTCAAAAACTAGGATTTTAATTTAGGTTTTTGACTTGGTTTCAATCTCAATGTTGAAGGAGGAAATAGCTGAAAAATTGTTTTTGTCAAAATTGATCTAATTGGTTATTATTAAATTTTATTATTTTGGAGAGTGTTGTGATAGGTTGAAGACAGGTTTGTTCCAAAAATAGTGGTGTGGGTCAATCTGTTGACAACTGTGTTTGGTAAGAAGCAAGCATTTCTGACCCAGCTGTTGAAGAGGACAGTCAGCTCCTGATCAAGCTGCTGAAGAAGACAGTAGAATTTAGTTATGCAAAGCATATTATAACCTTAGCTGGAAAAAATGTTTTCTATAATAAAGACAACCATGTGCTAAGTTTAGGTAAGAGCTAAACATCATCTACCTCCATGTAATTGCTTCACCGAAAAAAAATGTAAAGATACTCCTGAAGTAGTAATTGCAATTTTGTCTCTAACCAAGAGCATGAGTGTCTCTGTATATGTCTGACCTGAAAATTTTATTGGAAAAAAAATGAATAAATTCTTGCTGTTTGTTAGCCTGAAATCTATTGCCAAATAGAAAGAACTGTGTGCCTTAATCTGGAAATGAGAAGCTTTCAAGAAAAAAATCTACATAGAAACATTGAAAATTATAAATGCAAAGAATTTTCATGCAGAGAAAAGTTTTATAGGAATGAATAATTCTATAAGGAAAACATTTTCTTGTGAAACATTTTTTATTCATGTGATTTTTTCCTTTCAAAATTATAGAAAGGTTTTTTTAAGTGACTTAATTATTAAATTTTACATGTTTTTTTTTTTTTATTTATTCATTTATTTTTTCCCCAAAATTATTCAAAGGATTAAGCTAATTTAACTTCTTTTCTCTGATTATAAAATTATTTTTCAATTTTACTTATTGAAAATAACTCAATTTTATTCAATTAATGAATGAAAATGAATTGGTTAGTCTTTTTTTTAATATGTAAATTATACTTTTGATAAGAATGTATAAATTTATATTACCATGTCATTTTTTAATTATTAATCAATGACTATTAAATAATTATTTAAAATATATTTTAGTGTTAATGTCTATTCCTCCAGTTATCTGTTTTATGAATTGGCAATGTGTGTGATTTGATTTCAATACAGCTTAAAGTTTGAGGGATTGTTTTCAAATTATCCAGTAAAGTTATTTTAAAGTAAATTAGAATATGCTATTATATTTATTTATCTTTTGCTTATAGTAATAGTTCATAGAAGTCTTGCTACCTGAGCTAGATTAGAGCATAATAGTTAATTATATGGATGTAAGGATTTATGTTTGTGGTTGTACATTCAGATAATAACCCTGGATGGTGCAAAGGGATCATCTTTAATGTTCATTCTCTGCATTTTGTTTTTTATTAGAAATTAAGTTTATAGTTGGCCATTAGAGCATTGATAATGATCAACATGTTTTTATATCCCAGAATAATGTTGTTGTTATGAGTGATGGATTAGCAATTAGATATGTGCATCCAGACTTTTGTGTTATATTCTGCCCTGAGTTTGGTAATAGCTAGGTAAGTAACCTGGTTTCTAATGTACCTCTTTAAATCCAGTCATAAGGTTGCTTGTTGATGAATTAATGTTTATTATTATTCTCTAATGGTGAGTAATCTGTAGATTATAGCTTATTATTGTATAATTAAACTATAGTTTTGTTGTTGCGCTGCTGATCTGTTGCTCCTGCACCTTATATTTTCATTCTTTTTAAATGCTTATTTCTTTTATTTTTGTGATCTTTGGGAATGATGATGATGTTGCCCTATGCACCCTTTATTCTCTATATCATTACAATATTTAAATATGTAAACCAGATGAAAATCCATCTCAATCAATGATTATATTTATGTTGTTTTCCACATCTCTAATTTTTTTAATATTGTATGTAAAATAAAATTCACAATAAATATTAATTTTATTTGATTTTATATTTTTAGTTTTGATCAGTTGAAACTAAGCAAATAAAACTATAAGAAAAATCAATTTTTTTAGAATTGGAATAATTCAGAGCTTCTCAAGAACATTTATTTTTTGGCATAAATTGCAAATATAATCATTAAAGAATAAAATCCTTTTAAAATTATTTTTTTTGTACTTATCTGGTGGAATGTTTCTTATTAGCAGTCTCATGCAAAGAAATATCAGCTGATAATTATATAAATACATATTTCTAGAAATTACAACTAATGTACATTAAACATTGGGAATAAAAAATAGTGTGCTAATGCTTCTTAACATACATTTTGAAGAGCCAGGTCTCTTCATTTAGAAGAAAATAAGCAATATGTCCATGCATGTGTAAAAAGCATTATATAGAAATATTTGAACCTTAATAAATTTAAAATCCATAACTAAAATTAAATCAACAAAGTAACACATGATACTAACTTACACAATGCATTTTAGTAGCAAATATTATTTCTCTTACTTTACTTATTCCATTTAATGGAAGCTTGAATAATCAATAGATGCCAGATAGTAATGCTTGATAAATTCTTAGCCAGTTCTGTTCTATCTATACTTCCTGACTAATTTTTGGCCTATGGTTTTCATCAGTAAAGAGTTTTTGGATCTGGATTTAATGCACTTCGATTTTTTTGGGATCTAATACATCATTACTCTGTTTTATTTCTTTTTTTACTATCAAATCAAGTTAAAAGTTTCAAAATCATTTTAATGTTTTGAATCTAAGCCAAACTTGCTTGCATAATTATATATAACTGACATCAGTTCAATATCTTTATATATATTGATGTCCCAAGTTTTTTAATAATGTAGCCACTTGTATTGTTTGGTTAAGATTTATATAAAACCAACAAAACTATATCGCCCTAAGTTACACAGTGCTTTTCAATAGTAAATTATATTTCCCGTACTTCACTTTTACCATCTGGTTTAAGTTTGATTATTGAGGCACAACTGGTGCCAGATCTACATTACAATGCAAGAAAAGTGGTTTAGATCAAAAACATTAAAGTATTTTTGATTTTTATGTTTTTAGCTTAATAATAAAAAAAAAGGGGGAATAAAAGATGGCTGCTAGAGAAAAAAATCCAAAACTTCTTCTTAATGAAATCCATATGCTAGAAACTAGTCTGGAAATACAGGTTGGATTGCACTGGGTTGGGATTTATTAAGTATTATTTGGCAGCTGTTGATTATTCAAGATTATATTAGGTAGCACAAGTGGATCACAAGAAAGAGAATTTGTTATTGAAAAGCATTGTGTAAGCTGAGGTCATGTTATGTTGGTTTTTATACCAATCCTGGCCAAAGTATAGAGGGACCTACAGTTATTAAAAATCTGAGGACTACAATGTATTTATATCGTTAAATAGATATTGAACTGATATTAGATCTACATAATTATGGAAACAAATTGGTTTAGGATGATAGAAAGAAAAAAAGTTTAAAGATGGCTGTTGGAAAAAAGTTACATTATATATAAAAATATAGATGCACTAGATCCAGAGTCAAAAGTCTCCACTGATGAAAATCTATGTTAAAAACTAGTCTGAGAATATGGATTGTAACGTACCAAATAAGGGATTTATTAAGCCTTATTATCTGGCCTCTTGATTACTCAAACTTACATTAGGTCAGTGGTGCACAACCTTTTTACATTTGCGCCCCCCCATACTCGGACTGAAATTTTATACAGCCCATTATATGTTGTTACCATCCTATTACAAGCATATAAGGATATTAATAATGAAAGTTGTTTTACTACTTACAAGTATATATCTTTATATTATATTTCAGTACATACAATTTGTTATAAAATCAAAAAAAAAACTGCTTATTAATAAAAAATGTATAATAATACTTAATTCTTAGTAGATCTGTTGATTTGTAGCAATTACAACTTTTTTAGCTTGTCTTAAATGTGTATGTTCAAGAAAGTAGTATCATATATCAACATTAGAAGGATACTAGTATGAAGAACAAAACTGAAAATTAACAAGAGAAATGATAGTAATATAAGCAAGTGCTGTTATTATGTGTTGTTTATGTAAAGTAGATCAGAATATAAAAAAGGAAGTGTTGGAACACAAGTGGTCAGACACAATAATGAGTTGAGCAGTTATCATTTATTTTTTAATAGTGTTTAGGTTTCTATTTTTCAATTAAAAATTTATTATCCAACAGAACCTCTCAATTTTTCACGACTCCCAATAATTTTTTTTGCAACCCCCTTGAGAGGTCATGACCTACAGATTGAGCACTGCTGTCCTCTAGTAGATAGTACAAGTTAAAAAAAAAAAAAATTAAATGTTTAAGATTAGAAGTATAATAATTTCTAATCTGATAAAGAATGGTTAATAACATTTATGTAGTTAATGAAAATTTGATTATTGTAAATAAATATTTAATAAAATGCTTCACTTATATAATAAATTTGTGTAATGTAAATAGATAAAATAGTCTTTAAATAGCTCACTCCAGGGAAAGTTTTCTCCTGCAGCCTTTCATTGAGAAACAGTAAAGAAAAAGGCATTACTAAGCAAGTTTGCGGATTTAGGTAGTCTTATCTTCCATGTACAATGATTAAATATTCATTTATTGTCAAATTTTAGATGGTTTGTAAGCATACTATTTATTTATTTATTTTTCAGTTATAATTTTCTCATTGATTATATACATGCAATAATTTCATTGTTTATTCTCTTATTTCGAATTTAGTATATTCTAATAGTAAATTATCTACATTTTCTTATTTCAAATCCTTAAATGTCATATGAAAATATAAATATTTCTTGACATGTTCTATTGATTCTAAACTTTCTGCTTTTGCCTTTTACAGGATTTCATTCTTTTAGTGATTATAAAAGTTTACCACTTGAATATTGGCATTCTAATAATATATTAACCCCCCCCCTTCCTTATTTATTTTAACTACATATTATTTTTCCATTCTCACTTACTAAATTATTCTTTTATCCCACTCTAACTTTATAGCCAAAATATTGTTTTGTCATTATTAGTATCATAAACAGAAAGGCAGCAAAATAGATTTACTGCAAGAATTCATAAATTTTGTAATTACTATATTTTGATTTTATTTGAATTAATGTAAGGTTACCAAGCATATTATTTTGGTTACTCCAATTTTATAAATAAAAAAAATTATATAAAATAATAATAAATACAATAAAAATGTAAATTTCCTCCATTGTAGAATCAAATATCAGTGCAAAAATGTATCCAGAAATGTGGAATTTAATTGATGTACAGTATAATTTATAATTGCCATATTTATATTGTAGTTACCATTTTACAAACTCATTATACAATCATTTTTATAGTTTCTTAGTTGTGGTTTTTATTATAAATATTTTAGTTACTGTATTTTATCTGAAATCATCAAATTTACTATATCCTGGTTTATTTTGTAAAAAGTAGTAATAGCTTATATTAGATGAACTCATACATAATATTAATATTACAGTTTACTCTATAAAATTAAATAATATACTTCATTCTGGAGTCAAATATCTACTCTATAATCTTTAATTTTTTTGCTTCTAGTATCAGAATTTATTTTAAGATTTCACTTCCCAATTGGAGCTCTGATTTTCTATCTATATAAAAAATTCACAAGATGATTAACAAAGGCAATTAGTTTGTAGTAAATTCTTTTAAATATTTTTAGATTATTTACTTTCATAAATTGTAATAGTTTTAAGTAGTTTTTGAGTAAAAAAAGAAAAAGATATGTTAAAATATTTATTCAATTTAATAATAAGGTAAGTCATCTTTCATTTTGGAGAGGAACATCTTAGGGCCATAATGACTGATTATTGTTTTGTGTTAATATTACATTTAAGACTGATTTTCTAGAAGCAAAAAGCTATCGTGTAAAGTGCCTCAATGAAAACATTTTTTTTTTATGATAAATTCTAGATCAAACAACCAGAATATTTTAACTATATATATATATGATTTAAACAATTTAATCAAGTTTATGTAAGTAAATTAGTAACATTTGGAAAAATCATCATTAAATTTTAATCAAGTAAATGTCAAAATGTTTATGTATTATATCTTTTTGGAGTTTTTTTTTTCAGATTGAAAAAAAATATAAAAATGGTTGTTGCGAAATTATTTATGATAATGGTTGTCGGATAGAAACTGATGCCAGTCATACCCGATTTAAGACTTATTTTTTTAATGGTGACATAAAGGAAACATTTGCCAGTGGAAAAGAGGTGATTTGTGGTTTAAGTTTGTGCGTATATTAAATGATTACTTTTCAGCTAACCTTAACAAATATAATATACAATCTTTAATATTTATATCCATATAAAATTTGAAATAATCAAATAAATATAACTTAAAATACAATATATCAAACTTTATTCAAGATTTATTTTTTTAATGATGATTTAAAAAAAACCTTTGTTCGTGAAAAAAAAGTTATGATTTATCCAAAGTAGGTGATGATATTGATTGTCTGCCATTACTTTTCATCTTATTTTAATAAATATAACAGATTTTATGTTAGTTGTTATTGATCAGGCCAACATTACATTAAAAAAAAGACAATTAATGCTATTGAAATATATTTCTTAGTTACTTATGTTTTATTTTAACAGTTGAATTTATTTAGAGAAGTACAAATAAAGTTTGAATTTTTCTATCAGTATTTAATAATTCAACTAGATGGAAATAATTTAACATATAACTATAACAGATATTTGTTAGATAGGGCATGTTCTATAAATGAGAGATTGAAAAAATTGTGTGAGAGAAATAATGTTATGTTTGTGGATGTGTGGGATTGTTTTATTGGAAAGAGGGAGTTATATAGTAAAGAAGGGTTGCATTTAGGAAAACAAGGAAGTGAAGTTTTAGGGAGTTTGATTTATAAAGATTTTTTTTCGGGAAACTTATAAAGGGGGGTGGGTTTTTAAATTGCAATATTATTAAAAAGAATGGATGGGATATAAGAAATAAGCAAAAGGAATTTGATTTAAATATAGATATGGAGAAGGAATGGGTTTGTAAAATTAATGGTAAGAAAGTAATTTATAAATGTAATGGAGAAGAAAGAATTAAAGGAATTTATAATAGAGTAGTTAGGAAAGAAGAAATTGTTAAAATTGGGTTTTTGAATATGCAAGGTGGTAGGAGACCAGAAAAGTGGATGGAATTAAATAAAACAATTGAAAATGAACACATCTAAGAGAAGAAGAAGAACCTATTTTGAAACAGTTGGTACGGCAGAGTATAAATAGTAAAGAAAAAAGGGGTGGTGGTATAGGTGTTATATCAAAAAAATATTTAAATATTGTTAAATGTCAAGAACATTTATGGTTTGAAATAAGGTTGGGTAGTCAAGAATGGATGGTGGCTATAGTGTATATAGCCATTGGAGATAGTCAAATTATAATGGAATGGAATAGTAACATATATGAATGTCTAGTTAAAGATATACAGTACAAAGTTTTAAAGAAGAAGGGAAGAGAATAATGCTTATAGGGGATATGAATGGACATATTGAAGAAATTGATGATGTAGATAATAAAAATGGACAGCTTTTGCAGGATTTTTGTCAGAAAGTGAATTTGAGTATTGGAAATTTATTAAATATTTATGACGGACAATACACATGGTCTAGAAATAATATATTTCATACAATAGATTATGTATTGGTAGAGAAAGAGGGAATAAATAAAATACGAAAAATTAATGTGCTTCATAATGAAGAAAAAGTTTGCACTAGTGATCATAACTTTATTGTAATTGAAATGGTTAATAATGTGATGGAGAATAGAAATAAAAGTAGAAATAATAGTGAAAGATGTGGATGGAGAGTGAATGATAAGAATAAGTTGGAAGAGTATAAAATGCAAGTTGAAGAAATCATGGAAGAGTGGGTTGGGAATGAGTATAAGGACTGGTGTAAAGAAGTAGAAAAAGTGGCAAATAGGGTTTTAGGTGAGAATATTCAGAAGAATAAAAATAATAAAAAAAATGAGAATTAGTAAAAGTGTAAAAGAGAGGAAAGAAGCATGTAGAGAATATAAGTGTGCTATTAAGAATAAGGAAAGTGAAAAAGATATTAATACTAAATGGGAACAGTACTTAGAAAAGAAGAAGTTAGCTAAAATAGATAATTATAGAGAGAGAATGAAATTGAATAGTAAATTGTTGGAGGATATTAATAAAAGTGGAAGAGATGGGAGTAAAAAATTTTGGAATTACATTAAATGGAGGAATGTAGGGGAGAGAGAGATAGTATTACTAGATGATGAGGGAATAGAGTGTAGCTCTAGAGAAGATTTAGTGATAATTTTAAATTGATATGTAATGACTATAGAAAAGATGTTAGATGTGAATGATAGAGTGATAAAAAACATGAAAGCATATAGTAATGGGAATATTAGGTTTTCAGAAAATGAACTGAATGAGGTAGAGAAGAAATTGAAAAGTGTAAAGGCAAGAGGTTTAGATGGATGGGCAGCAGAGATGGTAATGAATTTAGGATATAGGGCAAAAGTGAAGTTCTTATCTTGTTTTAATAAAATGGCACAGAATAGAGTTTTCCCAAGTAGAGTAATACAAGAGTAAGTTTATTATTTAAAGGAAAGGGTAAGGATCATAGAAAGTTGAATAATTATAGACCAATAGCGGTAACATCAGTTTTATATAAAGTTTTCTCGTATATGGTGGCTAGAAGAGTTGTAAAATGGATGGAAGGGAATAATGTAGTGGGGGAAATGCAAGGAGGTTTTAGATTAGATAGGCATATAGGAGATAGGTTATTTGTAGTTACACAACTTATGGATATGAGTAGGAATTCAGGTAAACAGTTATACATGAGTTTTATAGATATAGAGAAGGCATATGATAGATTTAAATAGAAATAGATTATGGATAAGTTTAGCAAATTTGGGAATGGATGAAGCTCTAATAGATATTATTAAGAAATTCTATGAAAATAATTATTATATACAGTATATCAATTAGGGAATATAGAATCAGTTAAAGTCAAAAATGGGGTGGGACTAAGGCTAGGATGCCCTATGTCACCTATTTTGTTTGTGTTGTATTTGAGTGAAATGGAAAGAGCAATAGGAAGAGGGATAGAGATTACGTTAATAGGTAGTAAGGGAGTATATATTTTGTCAGGTCTTTTTTTTTGCGGATGATATATTTTTGTGTGCAGAAAGAAGAAAATATATGGAAGTTATGTTGAGGACATGTGCAAGGGTGGGTTAAGAGATGGGGATTAAATTTAGTGAAGAAAAATCAAATATAATGATGGTTAATACTGAGGAAAGAGAAGATGTAGAATTTTTATTGGGAGATATTAAGTTAAGGGTGGTGAATAGATATAGTTATTTGGGAATTATTTTAAGTAATCAGAAAAATTATTTGGATGAATGGGAGAAAAAATTGATAAATGAAGAAAAGAAAAGGATTGATAAAGAAATTAACAGTGTTTTCATATAATAAATATGATGTAGTAAGAATTATATGGAAAGGAGTTGCAATAGCAGGGTTAACATATGGTAATGATGCATTATATGTTAGTAAAGAGGTATTAAATTATTTAGAAAAAGTTCAAAGGGAAGTAGGAAGACATGCATTGGATGCAGATGTATGGACAGCAAGGGAGGCAATTCAAGGAGAAATGGGATGGTCAAGTTTTCATATGAGAGATGCAAAAAGTAAAATGAAAATGTTTGGTGGATTGCAGTTTATGGATAATAAAAGAATAGCCAAAATAGTATTTAATTGGGTTATGAGTAAAGGGCAGGTAATAAGATGGGTGAGAAAGGTAATGCGGTATGCAAAAGATTTGGATAAAGAATTTCTATCAGTATATTTGTACAAAAGATGGGATGATTGTGTTAAGAGGATTGTTGAGTGTTGTAGTAGTAAGAAATGGGATAAAAGAATAGGGAGTTAGAGAGATGGAGAAATAGTATGGAGAGTAAAAAGAGTTTAAATATATATAGAAATAAACAGAATATTAGGTGTGAGTTAATATATAATAATAGTAAGGAAAGTAGTTTATTATTTAAGGCTCGAAAGGGATCTTTAGCTACAAGAGAATATACATGTAAATGGAAAAAAATGGGTGATTTATTTTGTAAATTATGTAAGGAAGGAATAGAAAATATTAGGCATTTGTTAATTGAATGTAAATGCTTGAAAACAGAAAGGGTACATATAATGAAGTTATGGAAGAATAAATATGAAAAAAGTGATTGTACAGAAAGTGAATTATTGATTTTTATTCTGGGTCTGGGAAAAGATAAATGGGATTTAGATATAAAGGTTATAGAGTTGACAAAGATTATGTTGTGGAAATGGGATAGAGCAGAATATGGAAAAATTTAGAGTGGGGAATGGAAAATAAAGTGGCTAACAGGTTATCTGGGCATAATTTCTGAGATATTCTTGACTTCGTTTAAGGAGAAGCCACAATACATCACATCACAAGCAAAATGCTACCAAAGTTTGTACATTCAAACATGCATGTTTCCTACATTTCAACTATACAGCAGTCTTTATCAGGACTAAAATAAGAATATAGTAAGAATAAAAGGTTAAAATTAATATGTGCATATATCTATATTTAGAAAAGAAGCAATTATATTATTAATAAGTAATAGAATTATTCCTATTCTGTTATGAATGAGAGAGTTTAAATACCCATTATAACTTATGTAACATCTTATATTTTAATTAAATTAACGACTAATAAAAGGTGCTTATATGTTATCATTTTGAACCATTATCGTCAATCCACCTAATGTCATCTTTTTCTAGATCTTTTACAATCTCTTAGAATCAAATTTAAAAGTTCAATTGTTCATTTACTATCATCTTTTCTAGCAGTATGTCAAGCTCAACTCATTTCAGTCTCTTAATTCTTTTAATGATAAGTGATAGTTATTTGTTTTTTCTTCATATATATATATTATCTCTTCTTATTTCTAACATATATCTCTCTGCTTCATTGAATGATCTGAAATCTTTTGTTAATTGTCAAAATCTTAGATCTATAAGTAAGAACTGATAAAATGCATTCCTTTTTAAATACACTTTTTTTAAAATATTATTTCAATCAAAAGTACTCCATCCAAATTTAACTATAATTAATTTCATCTATTGTGTTTCCATCTGTCTTAATAATCTGACCAAGATATTTACAGTTGTTAACTTTTTCTAATTCATAATTATTAGTATTTTTTTCTGAGGAAATACATTGAACGTTGCATTAGTCTTTTTAGAAATTTTTTTTTTCCTATTTTATTATTTTTTATTAATAATTCTAGCAACATTTCCTGGAGCTTTGAAGCACTATTTGAAAAAACAACCATATTATCTATAAAAATCTATATGTTTTAAATAATCTCCATGTATTTTATTTTTTTCTGGCTTTCTGTTTTAATCCATAAAATAATTCTTATAAAATTGCTGTAAAATGTCATGGAGATAGGGAATTACCCAGCTTTATCTTTTCAGTATTAATCTTATTGCCACCATATAAGCTAGATGTATGTTATCACAGTTCAAAGTTTCAGTCAGTTGGAATGCATACAAAGTCAAATGGTTTTTCATAATCTATAAAACCAAAGCATAATAACAACTTGTTGTATTTATTGTTTTTTTTTTTATATAATTTTCTGAATACTTGGATGTAGTCTCTATGCTAAAACCACTTCATTTGGTTAGTTTGAATCAAAAGTTTTCTCTAAATAAGTTGTAATTATCATAAGGATTTTGTATAGAACTGATAAAAGATCATTAGTCATCTAGTATATTTATCATTTAAACATTTGATATAAAGTTGTGCTAACAATTTTTTCTGTTTCTTTACTTGCTTCTTTTAAGAAAACTAATTCCTGGAATTTTTCCTTTTTTGATAGATTTAATTGCAGATCACACCTCTTCATTTAAAATGCTCAGGGATTCGGAAGATAAAGTAATTGTAGTGACTGGTTTATTTTCTTGCTCTTGCCTGTACTGTAGAAAAAAAAATTTAAAAAAAAATTCATATTTCAATATACTTCTTGGTAAAACTACCACACATTTAATGATGCTATTCCCTTTTTTTTAATAATAGTTCCATCTTATTGCTGAAACAACTTTCTTTTTAGTACAGTGTCATTTTACATTTTAGAGACTTATTTGTCAATTTACCATTATATTTTTTCTTATCATTATTAATCCTTTTTTTTTGTACCATTTTATAGAACTCCAGATGTTTGTTTTTAATAATAAATCATTTAAATATTTGAAAACCAGATACTCTTCACAAACCTGGAGCTTAATTGCAAATATAGGGGATTTGAACTCAGACTTTCAAGCACCCACCAACTATCTACACTCTCATATAACTGATATACATGACCACACATGTAGAAAAGATAAATAATCACAACATATGTATTTCATGCTAAACCAGCACTCATCGGTTGGTCCAGATTATCATCTCCTACACATATATATAATCAGTGTTCAGTTTATATTAAGATAGCAAATCTTCACACTTTAATGGACAGGCTTCAATCTACTCCAACTTTTCAGCCATCCATATCATTGAAAATCTGCTGATGGATGGCTGAAAAGTTGGAGATTGGAGTAGATTGAAGCCTGTCTATTAAATAGTGTGAGGATTTGCTATCGTAATATAAACTGAGCACTGAATATATATATGTGTGTGTGGAAGATAATAATCTGGACCAACTGATGAGTGCTGGTTTAGCATGAAATACGTTTATTGGTGATTATTTATCTTTTCTACATGTGTGTGGTCATGTATATCAGTTTATGAGATAGTGTGGATAGTTGGTAGGTGCTTGAAAGCCTGGGTTCAAATCCCCCATATTTTTAATAAATCATTTTTAAAATTGTCATATTCCTTTTTTTCTTTATGTATTGTCTTGTCTCTCTCTCAAAAATTTATTGGTAAATTGCTGCTTTTTTATATTAGCTGTCATTGTTGCAGTTCTTAATAGAGTGTTTAGCAAATGTTAATTTAAATTCAGAGAATTTCTGAAAGTTAAGAATATCATCTGTTAATATTATTGGTTTTTTAATAGTTTTTGTCTGCAGTTTTGCTTTAACATATATTACACATCTTACTAATCAATATTCATTTCCTGTATTGAATCTTTTAAGAATATTACAATCTCAATGTACATATTTTTTACAGTCTAAATAAAAACATTTTTCTGCACCTTTATTTGGATGTTTCCATTTAGTACTTTTCTTAAGAATTCATATATAATTTTTTTCTGTTTACCCTCTCTTATTTCCATCACTGTAACCAAATTTACCAATAGCAATTTCATATTTTAATTGTTTTACAATACTAGTATTAAAATCTCTTACGGCAATTTTAAAATATTGTTTAATGTGATCAAAAGCATTTTGTACATCTACATAAAAATCTCTTACTTCTTCAACACAATGAGAAATTGATTGAGTCATAATCCTGAATTATCCATATTTGACATTTTCCAACTAAGTTGAATAATTAATCTTGCCATTTTATGATATATCATTAATTCCACAATGTTCTTCCACATTTTTATTTATATTAAATCCCATTCCATTTGTGCTTTCAATATCTGTGCTTTATAATAAAATATATATTCACTTTTCAAATCAATTATTCTATTTGTCTTTTCTTTTAATTCGCAAAGTTCAACAATTTCCCCTTTAATATTAGATAGTTTTTCATCTAATTCATGTAATTTTTTGTCACTGAAAGTAGTCTGAAAATATAGGTTGCCAAATAAAAAATCAGTAATTTTTTCATCCCTGGTGTTCGCCGCGGGATGGCATTGATGCTAATCAAAAACATATACATATAACGATTTCAGGCCGGACCTGTGATTGATTTGATATAAAAAGATCTGATTTATTGGATTTGTAATAAAATATTCTAGTAACTAATACTATTATATGATGTTAGTCTTTCATTTTTGTAAATGTTTATTAATCTTATATTGTTTTTTAGTTTGTGTGTGTGTCTTTAAAGTTACAGTGTTTTTCTGTTTTTGTTTTTTTTTTACTTTATATGTGTCTTTTTAAAGTTACGGTATTTTTTTCAAGAGTAAATAAATCCTTTTATTAAAAAGCAATACGTAATTATAAATTTATAAAAAGTAATGTAATTTAGACAACATTTATTATTATGATTTTGTGTGTGTTTTAATGATACACATACATCACTACAAATGGAAAATAATTCACAGTAACAACTCAAAAGGAAAATAAACCCTCCCAAATATTTAATTAAATGATTCTATGTTAAGTTCAAAGACTAACAAATAATCTTTGAATTTGGGGAAAGTATTGTTATGTAGATGTATATTTAAAATACACACAAAATAATAATAGTAAATGTTGTAAATGGGGATTTAATATTTAATCGTATGTACTTGTATCAGTTGTCGCATATACATACGCAAGTTATATATATATACGTGAAGATAAAAAAAAATACTTCGTTAATTTAAAATCATCTTAGACTTTAATAGCTGTGTTATTTTGTAAAATAGCAAAAAAAAAAAAAACAAATCCTTTTAGATAGGAAGGTTAATTAACGAAGGAACTTTACAGATCAACAAGATAAATAATTAAAAAAGTAATCGGGCTGCAAAAGGGGTAATCAATCAAAGTAAAACGTAAGTCTAAATCTGCTTCTGCAAGTAAACTGGGAGGGATTGATCTGACCAGGACGGACAAGATTTGACCAATCAAATCCAGAATAATCAGAACTGGTGAAATGAGTGCAAGTGTAAAGCATCGGCAAACTGGGAGTTCTACCCGATGCAGACGAACTGTGAAAGGCGCTGAACGTCGCTTATTTAGCACGGTAGCAGACTGCTGGCCTCCGAACGTCCAAGAGTCAGCATAATAGGGACTATAAAGTAGGTCGCATAGATCTTTATTCTTCTTATTTTGGTATACCTTCGGGTTTGTTGATCTAAATGTATATTGATTGTTTTAATGTATTCATGTAAATATGTATATATTAGTGTATTGTAATTAGATCTGCTTTTCTTATTCTACCGGCGTTAGTCTCAGGGATTATGATTCTTGTATGCATGTATAGACAGGGCAAGGTTGGCTTACTGCATAGATTGTTCGCCAGCGAGTATTATATAGAACTGGCGGACATAACAGATTTATATTAGCATGAATTCGCATTTTCTCACCACAAAAACACGTTTTCTGTTTCAACAGGATATTTTTATTTTTGCAAATACGCCACAGCGCTGGCTTCAGCTGATGGCAATTCCCACAGCTTCAAATACTCCCGAGTTAGAGGCGGCGGCCATCTTACTTGCTATTGAACGAATTCTCGCGAGACCATTATTTGTCACGTGATTGTCAAATAAATGCTGGCGTGTACCCTTTCAAATAACTTTTTGAGGGTTACATATTCCTCATGGAAGCTTCACTTCATTATTAATAAACTTACAACACTAAAGTAAGTTACAGCACATTAAAAAAAAAATATGTCTAATCAAATTTTAAAAAACTACGACTGGCTCAAATACACACACTCTCACACGCAACTACAGAGATAATAGATATTCGAATATTACGAGAAAATGAATAACAAAATCAACTACGGCAGCCAATAAAGGCATTTCTCTTTGCTTTTAGCATAGAAAAAAAAAAGCCATAACCGGCAGCCGTCATCGGGAACTCTTTCTGTGTTTTATCATAGAAAGAAGTCTTTTTGTGTTGGCTTCTGTGGCCGCCCAACATAACATGAGGACTTTTTCTGCATTTATAGCGTAGAAAATTTCCTCTTGTTGGGTGAATGCTAGTGAAACGGTATATTTCTAGGAATTGACCTAGAAATAGCAACATCTCGAGGCGAACACCAGGGATAATAAAACAACCAAAAAATCTTCATTGAATGTAAGTCCGAGTCCATAATCAGTTGATTTTTAACACTCTCCATCTTCAGTTGCCAACTGCTATCTTGATTGATAACTTTAAAGTTTCTATATTTAAAAAGGTCATTCGCACTCATCTTTATCCTGTCTTTAACAAAACTTTAATTGATGTAGCTGTTAAGTCAACTGGGAAGAAAGACCTTACTGTTTCTTGATTTTAAGAGGTAAAAATCCAATAAACTTATGACACTGACTGATATGTATTAGTGAACACTCCATCCATTCTGTTCCCATATAAATTATCATATAATAATAATTGCAATGATAATAATTTATAAAGTGGATATTAGGAATTTGTTCTTTTTACTTTCTTAAAGACCCAAGGATAAATTAAAGTCTTTTATCAGTTAACAGTAAATTTCTTTCTGCAGTCTTCATTTCTCATATTTGTATATAAACAAAATAAATGCTATTTGGAAGAATTATTGAAGAAAAAAGACATTGTTTAAAACTGATCTTTTAGAATGGAAAGACCAAAAGCAAAAAACAAAGAATGCAATCTAATAATTTAAAATCTATAAAGCTCTGAAGAAGCCATCTATATTCTGTTCCAAAAACCACTTTCACAAAAAAAAGAGGATAGAAAAAGCAAAAGTAATTCATTAGAGAATATTATTGAACAAGTTGCTTCCAATCATAAACGAGTGAACATCAGAAACTAAATGCAGATTTGAAAATTAAGAAGAAATGGTTTTTGTTACTAGATAAATGAAAAAAAAAAAAATCATGAGCACAAGTATAATTTATATATTCATTCTATCAATTTAAGACATCTGATTTAGCTAATTTAGATGTCACATAATACTTGGATTATATAAATGCATTGGGGGGGGAGGCAAATAACTATTTTCAAATATTACTACATATCTAAATTAGCTAAATTAGATGTCTTAAATTGATAGAATCAATATATAAATTATACTTATGCTCTTGATTTTTTTTTTTCATTTGTCTAGCAACAAAAATCATTTCTTCTTAATTTTCTAAATCTGCACTTAGTTTCTGATGTTCACTCGTTTATGATTGAAAGCAACTTGTTCAATAATATTTTTTAATGAATTACTTTTGCTTTTTTTATTCTCTCTTTTTTTTTTAATTAAAGCAATTGAAGCTCCTTAACTTCACATGGCACAATTTGAGTTCATTATAATGATTTACGATCACATATTTTAAAACTTCTTCAGAGATCCTATCAAGGTCCATACCCTTTCAATTTTCAAGATTATAAAAGCTAATTTTTAATCTTATCAAGATTTTTTTATCTACAGTATATCTAAATAAATTAGCAGGGTGGATACATTAGTAAATATAATTATCTGAATTATTGTATTATTCAAAAACTGATCGAAATATTTTTTTCCCATCTATTTAAAATATTGAATGTAGCCACTAAAATATTATAATTGTGATATCATTTTTTAGATCCATATGTTACTTTTAAATCATGAAAAAAAAAGATCTAATTGCCATGATCAGCCATTGCAATTTTAATCTTGTTAGTTATTTTTCGATCTTCTTATCAATCATTGAACTTCTGATTTTAAATTCTAATATAGTCTATGTAGCTTTGCATTCATTTATTATTTGCCAAGTAGATAATCAGATTTTTTTTAAATCAGTCCAAGTCAGATTTATTTACATTTATATCTTATGTTTGAAATAAGCATTTATTTTTATATAGCGCATGTTTACAATTGTATTACATTCAAATATCACCCTTTCAAGCTAATTGTGCATACGCTTTTGCGAGTTTTAATAATAATAAATGAATACTTTCTCTCCAATACAAGATATAGTATTTATGCAGGAATAAAATGAATCACCTATTCCTGCAACTAAAATGCTTATATATGAGCAAATCTGAAGTACTGGCAAGGAAGGATGGAAAACTCACTTTAAATTACTATATACGATGTCTGAATGAATAATGTCAGTGAAATTGTCTAGAATTTACTAAACGTCACTCTAACTGAAATAAAAACTGCATAAATACTATATCTTGTATTGGAGAGAAAGTATTCATTTATTATTATTAGCACTCGCAAAAGTGTATGTACAATTAGCTAGAAAGGCTGATATTTGAATGTAATACAATTGTAAACATGCGCTATATAAAAATAAATGCTTATTTACATATGATTAAGTTTCAGTTAGAATGGCGTTTAATAAATTCTAGACAATTTCACCGACGTCATTCATTCAGACATCATATATAGTAATTTAAAGTGAGTTTTCCATCCTCACGCTTTCCTTGCCAGTACTTCAGATTTGCTCATATATAAGCATTTGAGTTGCAGGAATAGGTGATTCATTTTATTCTGCATAAATACTATATCTTGTATTGGAGAGAAAGTATTCATTTATTATTATTAACACTCGCAAAAGCGTATGCACAATTAGCTTGAAAGGCTGATATTTGAATGTAATACAATTGTAAACATGCACTATATAAAAATAAATGCTTATTTACATATGATTAAGTTTCAGTTAGAGTGACGTTTAGTAAATTCTAGACAATTTCACCGACGTCATTCTTTTAGACATTGTATATAGTAATTTATAGTGAGTTTTCCATCCTCACGCTTTCCTTGCCAGTACTTCAGATTTGCTCATATATAAGCATTTGAGTTGCAGGAATAGGTGATTCATTTTATTCCTGCATAAAACTATATGAGAAAGTATTCATTTATTATTATTAATACTTGCAAAAGCGTATGCACAGCACAATTAGCTTGAAAGGCTGATATTTGAATCTTATGTTTTAAGAAAAATCCATGCCTTACTAATAAGACAAACTTGACAGTTTTAATATTTGACAGATATTAAATTTTAGCATGGACTTGAGTTGCTTCTAAAGAACATCTGATTTTCAATCAATGTGTTTAGAATATGACTTATTTTTAATAATAACCAATTTAATATTGTTTCATACTATATTTAATACACCTATTCTCATCTGATCTATGAAGTTGAGTTTACTTGATGGGTGATTACAAGGCGAATCTGAATTCTATAAGTCATTTGTTTATCCTGTGCAAATTAACTCAGTAATAGTATGACAAACTCAGAATTAAGATTCTAGAATTGATTTATACCAGAGTAATGTAAATTTAAAAATTCATTTCAGACTAACTGAATGAAGCTAATTTTTTTTCAGTCTGCCATTAAAAGGCTTGAACATCATATGTCTTCTCAAGCAATTAACCATATGATTATTGATTATTACTATT
Organism: Epiperipatus broadwayi; assembly: GCA_028023455.1. Taxonomy (NCBI): domain Eukaryota; kingdom Metazoa; phylum Onychophora; class Udeonychophora; order Euonychophora; family Peripatidae; genus Epiperipatus; species Epiperipatus broadwayi. The sequence continues at coordinate 1,863,108 of JAQFVV010012430.1, read as the reverse complement.
ATTTGCTTATCAGTTTGTGCATATAAATACTCATAATTGCAATAATCTGTAAGATATCGTTATTTTGAGCATAGAAGTATTCAAGTTTCTTTATAATTATATTGCTAAGAGTTTGTAATGTCAATTTATTGTGTTGTGCAAAAATTCAATAACAATAAATCATTCGAATTCATAGATAGAATTCCATTATTTTCGATAACTTTCATCCTTTATTGCTGTTCTCACCATAAAACAATTATATACTTATTTCCATATTTTTATGTATATAGTTTTGATTACACATCAGTCTTTTATTAGTTTTAGACAAGATTTTACCAAGGCAATTAATTGTAAGTCATGAATGATGAACTTTGCACCCAAGCTAACAAATAGAACAAACTGACTTTTAAAGTGGTTTAGCACAATGGATCATTCAAAAACTGAGAAGTTATAGAAAGGACTACTATGTATGATTTGCCATTATGCTTTGAATTTATACATTATGAAAAGAACTTAATTATTTAAGAATTTTTTAAGGATTAAAACTTTGAACTATTTATCAAAATGCAATAGCTGTTGTTAATTACATGGTACATTTGATAAGAGTGTATGACAGGGCAATTTCATATCTTTAAAATGTACAAAGTATATAAATTTATTTCAAGGGAGAAAAGAAATGAATCATTTTTATACCCTGTCTGATATTACTATAAAACAATATAATCAAAAATAAAACTTTTTTTTCCTCTATATTTTCTGACGAATTTTCAAATGATTATCCTATTGTACAAACTAATTTTTAATATTGTTAGCAATTGATAATTTAGAAATTTCAAGAATGACTTTTTCAAAAATGCTATAAATATAGATAGTATTATTAGATCAAAATTTTTTTAGTCATATAATCTGATGAAAAGTAGTAAACAAACATATATATATACTTATTCGTGCATTTTTCTTTCATTCTATGAAAGGACCTAAAAAAAATTATAAATTTTCCTTTTTTTTTTTTTAGGTTTTTTTTTTTAAATGAAATTTGAAAGGGGGTGGGGCACAATAATTTCCTTAAATATAATCATTTAGTAAGTGAAATCTGTTTCAAATCAATTTCGAAGCAAATTGTTATTGATAGTACTGATTGAAGAATGGAAATGTTGCACAAACACAGAATCCCAATATCACACTTAATGCAGTATCATCACTTATGGCATGGCAACTAGGGACAGAATTAATCTAAGTGACTGAAAATGATAAGTTTTAAAAAAAAAATACAAAAACAAGACTAAAAGGCAAGTACAACTATAATCAAAGATCGAATAGTTTTTAATCATAAGTATTGTCTTATGAACTTTAAAAACTGTGAGACTTGTAATAAAATATATTTATTTCATTTCAGCAGTGATAATTATGAAAATAATTAAAAGTAGGCAAAATCTTCTTAAATTACTCTATAATATGGCAAAAAAATTTTCATAAGAATTATTCATTATTCTAGACAATCACCAGATAGTAAGATTTTTTTTTTAATTATTATATAAATATACAAATTTTTTAATTAAAATATATTTATCCAGATTGTTAAATTACAAGCTACTATAGGTTCTAATATCATTAGATTAATTTGATTAGTATGTTATAACTAGTATATTATGGTGATTTTTTTTTTATATTAATCTCAATTCTGATAGACAGTATAATGGTAATTAGCTGCTTATTTTATTTTACAAATAAAGAGATTTAAATTCATGTTCAAATTACTCAAACAAAGAGATAGATGAATTTCATGAGAATATTCACAAAATAATTAAAGGCAGAAGAATATCCAGAGACAGGTAACAATTTATTGTTCAACATCAAACAGTTGTTGAATTAAAATGATCTTTTAGAAATAACATTAGATCACTATGAAACAAAATAGTCAAATGAAAATAAAAATCACATTGTGTTAAAAATAAATAATCAAATGGTTAGCTTCTGAGAGTTAGATGATTTTCAAGCACTGGTAATGACAGATTGAATTTTAACTTAGGAATAGATCAAGCCTATCATTACAATAAATTGCACATGGACATTTGTGTATTTGTTTTTTATATTTTTACGGTTTTTAATTAAAATGTTAATTTTGAGTTGTTTTTTATAATAATCATTTTTGTTTTTATTTTAGATTTACTACTATGCTGAAAGCAAGACAATTCATACTATTTCTGAAAATGGATTAAGCATATTGCATTTCCCAAAGTAAATATTTGTCTTATTGCTGTGAGGTTTTTTAGCAACTTTTTATTTCATGTATATATGTTCTCTATTCAAAAGTAGGTTTACTAATCAAGACAATGACTAAATCAGTAAATATTTGATTCGTTATTGGTGACTTGCCATTGTTTGCCAGCCATAGACACAATTTAAATCTAACTTTTCAAATAGTTACTTCATTAGCTTTTATGATTTACTGTATTAGAACTTAATCATAAAATGATGAATGTCTTTACATCACTAAAATGTCTATTTTATACAATTAAAAATAATTCTATCAAAGACTTTTTTATTATGTCTAGAGAAATTTGTAAATTTGAAGATTTTATTTTCAAAGATGGATACAAATAAAAACAAAGCATGTGCTTGAATTGAATTTTTGAAAAAATGGAAATAATTTTAGAGATGATCTTGAATAAAGAAGAACAGAGCTGGAAGCTTGTTAAAGGTTATTTGAGATAATAAAGTTAATTGATATTTTTATTTATATAAAAAAACTCATGAACTAATCCCATATATAAAAGGAAAAAATTTAATGGCACATATAGTAAGCTGGTGATATTTAACCTTGATTAATGGATGTGCAAAAAAGTTCTACTCTACAATGAAATAGATCTGATGCTCAGATCCTACTTCACAGCCCACATCCAATCTCCTACCATCTAACTATATTCAAACCCACCTTCACGCACGTATATATATATCTAATAATACGCATATTTCTTTTGCTTAGTATTTTAACATAAATCACATAAACACTTATGTATTTTAATCTAAAAATATTTTTATTTAATAATTCTCATGTGTATACGGGCGTAAGTAATAAATCTATATATATTTCAGTGTAGGAGATTGCGAATAAATTAGTAAAGTTATGTTATATATAAAATATAATCAAAATCATATATGAAACATTATTTTTTCATATGTAATTTAGTAGCCAGAAATGATGCAATCTTGTTAAAAAGTCTCTCGAAAACAATTACCCGGAAGATCCCCTTAGATAAAAGTAAAAGATTACGATTTTGTAATAATAAAATAAACCCATTAGTGGAAATTTTGTCCATGCTAGCTTGTTTTAAAATCATAAGATTTATTTTAAAACAATCGTTCGAGAAACTGATAACAGAATTGCATTGTTTCAAAAGTCTTACCAGATAAGAAAATATCCGGATAAATTATTCCAGATGTACAGTAAGTGCTTAAACCGCCTCAGGTCCAGCAGTAGTTGCTAAGTTACATCATCAAAATAAAAGTATAAATACTGCTGGATTTGAATCCAAAAAAGAGGAGACCACAAAATTATGATGTTGCTATACATAATCCACATCTGTTTTAATTTCCACCCAATGTGCAGTGAGTAGGGGAATTTCACCTTTCCCTCCGTTCTGATATGCTTTTCCCATAAGCGAAGCTCTGCATCCTGTACTGATGAACTTTATATGTATTTTTCCAGTAAAAGTGAAATGCTACCGACCATATAATAATGCTACCCTAGATCTAGTGAACCAATACCGATGGACTGACTCATATTAAAATCGCTCTTCCAGATAGCAAGGTAAAAAGAACTTTGGCCGCTCGTAATTCTCAAATCCTGTCTTCTCTGTAATATTTATTATATTTTCCAACTATATATGTATAATGTCTTCGAAGTATGTAATTCTTATAACTATATAACTAATCACTATTAAGCCTCTTATAAAATGTTTTCTTTTATTTTATTTCCAAGCAGCAAATAATTCTCGTTTAGATTTATGTATTTATATTTTAAAAAGAAATGCCAATAATACTAAAATCGCCAGCATATAATTTATTTTCGTTTTCCCCACCCATCATTTATCAGGTAATTAACTTATAACTTAATCAAAACAAGTCTTATTCGACTTGCCCAGGTGCTAGCGATTTTAGATAAACAAACTAATTATTTTTTTATGTTTACTGTAGAAAAACAGATTGACATCTGTTTCATAAATATTTTCCATTCTAAATAATGCGCTATCTCTTATTATTAATTTATATTATATATGTAAAACCCATTATAGCTATTACCACCACCCATTTATTTTCATATTAATATATATATTTTCATAAGGGCATTTGTTAACCGAGATTGAGATTTATTAAATATGTGGGAAGTTACGAATAATATTAAGTAACATAATGTGGGGGGATCTTCAGATCTTAGTTTTATATTTAATTAGAATTATTATCCATGTTTGTTTAACGAAGAAACCATACCATTATGTCGAGTATTTCACAATTTATGGGCAGTAAATAAGTTTAGATAATCTTTAAAGTTATAGTTATATTGTATTATTACGCGTTGCGTGCATATAGGTCACTTTGTCTTATATATATTCGTGCTTCTCTCTCACATGGAGGTATTCGCTAAGTCTAGCCCCATCATCGTTTCTCAATGTCCTTGAACCAGGCTGTAAAACCACCCTGGGGACGTACTTGGTTGTATGTGCATGCTTTATACGGGAATCGCTCTGGAAAATCCAGCCTGATAAAGACATTGCCGACCGCCCTTCGTCTCAACACCGATCCTGCCTACGTTTGCAGAGGAAATCGGTAAATTTCATTAATCAAATTCATGAAGCACACTCCAGGATCCATAATTGGACCACCCCAATCTGCCGCCATGCACGCACCACCTTTCAGTGTATTATTAGTCGCCCAGTAATAGCCATAAGTCGTAATGCGATGATTTCTCTAAACAGACATATATTCCCATTAGTTTACTATGCGTATCAAGGCGATAAATTTATTATCATTTATATAATTATTCATTATCCGTCCCGCACATTAATTATTTACAACTCAAATTAATAATAATATTGAATAAAACAAAATGTAATATTTGCTTGTAAAATTATTTTCTTTTTAAATCAAGTAAATGCTCTTTTTGTCTCTCTGGAGGTGTAATAGTATTTTAGTAATACATTTCCAATAGTGCTAATTCCTTAAGTCACATACATATATTATTGGCATAGCTGCAAATATCAAGTTATTGTAAAACATGAATTAAATATATATAATACTTATGAGGCTAATGTCGGATAAATAACCTGACATAATTTTTGTTATTAATCTAATAAATCTTAAACTATATACATCAATTCTTGAACCCTTTCTTTCTTTTATTTAATTTTAATGTCCATTTATTATTTATGCTCCATATGACCAGATGATCTCCGCTAAATACATAATTAATATGCTAAGTCACGAGCCTTCGTTGCTCCCAGATTATAGTGTGTTTTAAGTTAGTCTATCATTAACATTTAGCCTAGAGTCTTTTTGTGTCCCTGATGAGCGATGCCGGCGGTAATAAGTAAATTAAATCGATATCATCGGGATTGTTGTTCATAATGTTATAGATCTGGGGAATAGGCAAATAGGACAGAGTTCATGAGTGTTCCTGACCTGTGTATCTTGCGCACAATTGGATTCGAGGTACTTTTGCCTAGATGCTAGATCTTGTTACATGAACATACAAATCCGACCGGTACAACAGTAATTTATTTAAACAAAAAAAAGATATTTAAAAAATTAAATTAAAAGGCAAATAAAAAAATATATGATCAGTTTTTCAAGATCATCATCAATGTGATAGTTTGAGCACATATTTGATTCAGCTGACCAAGCTAAGATTTTAATTGAAAGTATATAAATACTTGTAGCTTTTGAGTTCATTGCTTGCAGGAGATAAACCAAACTTATATTTTTAAGATTAATGGGAAAATGTCATGACTGATTGGTAGAACATAGTCTTTATATTGGACATTAGTCTATATTTCCAGATGTGTTTAGGTTTATTTTAATAAAATATAATGTATATCAATTATGATAAAGCAATATTATATAGAATTGAAGCTTTAAATTGCTACACTAAATGACAATTTTGTTTATAAGATTTTTTTTTTAGTTTTATAAAGCAAAGCTAATGACTAATTGAATTTTATTATGCTTAGTTTTGGTATAAGAATCACTTCTTTTTTTTAATGTAAATGTAATAATTTTTTTAAAAATTAAATACTTTTTATATTTCAAGTGAAAATTTAAATCTGATTTTGTTTTTGTTTTTTTTCTTGATCTCTATAATTATTTTAAAAGTTTTTGCCAACAAACATTTGGTAACAGTGTTTTTATTCTGTTTTTGATTTACAATATTTTTGAAAATTACATTATAACTATAATAGTTGTTTAATGATAATTTAATACAATCAAAATTTCTGAAAGTAGTTTAGTTAATATGAATTAATTTTATAGCTAATATTAAGTATTTACAATAAATTGGGATTCATAATATATTAAAGTTAATATTACACGTTTTTAAGTCATATTAATCATTTACCTAAATAATTATTTTGAATTGAAGTATATTTTTCAGAATTTAACATAATTATTGTCTTTTTTTAAAAAAAAAAATTACTAGTGGCCAAAAAAAAAATATTTTATGGTGAGATGGATAGTACATTCATGTGTTATATTGGTGACTTAATATTTAAATCAAGATGGAACTTAAAAAAATTTATCACACAACTTTTCAAGCAAGTTTAGTTTTTATACAGGCAACCCATTGCCTATCCAATTGTCTATTCAATATTAATTGATAAGCATTATCTAATTATTCTTAGTTAAGTACATATGGTTTCAATATAATTTGAACAAATGAGTGTCAGTTATTTTTGGTCACAAAATGACAATATAATTGAATGTGAGATAAAAGGAATGTATGTCATATGCCTGAATAAAGTTTAATTTTGTAATTTATCTTTACCATTAAAAAAAATTAAGCTTCATACTGAGAATTTGTATTTATCAATAGATAATAATATTTTTTTAAATTAAAGATTGATATAATCTTATTCATAATATTGCTGTAAAATATAAAAAATTAAAAACAAATATACTAAAGGTTGGCAACCAATAGTAAACCATAATTAATGATCAAATATTACTGTTTAGTTAGCTTTCCTATTGTTCAACATCTAAAATTCCCTTCAAATATAAAAAGAAATATATTTTTATATTATTTTTTATAAATTTATTAAGTAAAATATTTAATATTAATATTTTAATTCAGTAATCAAGTGGAAAAACATTACACCGATGGAAGGGTAGAAATTTTTTTCCCTGATCGAACGATAAAACATATTTTTTGTGATGGAAGTGAGGAGATTATTTTACCAGATGGTACTGAGATTTATATCGCAAGCAATGGGGACAAAACTATAAAATTTGTAAATGGTCAAAAAGAAATCTATTCAAGCAATTTTAAGGTGTTTTTTTTTTTTTTTTTTCAATTTTATTTTTATATCAATAATAATTATATATGCATAATTCTTTTTTTTTTTTTTTACAGTTGTTAAATTTGCTACTAAATTATTATGATAATTCTGTATAAACATTATGCTAATTTTTTAACATTATAGTTTTAATTTGTCACATTATGAAATTCAAAAGACAAATAAATGCCTTGATTTTTTATTTAATAGAAATTTTATAACAAATTTAAAATATTTGTTGATTTTTTTTTATTATAAAATTTTTATTACCAAATTATTTAAGATATTTTTAAGATATAGAAAATAGTAATACTGGAAACCTATTAACAATTATAGATAAGAACCAATTTAATGATTACTTACTGAAATGCATGTAAAATTTAATAACATACTTTTCCATCTTTTTTTAGCCACTTGCTATAAGATTTAATAAGCAATAATAGTTGCCAGATGACAGTGGTTAATATTTTCCTGCCCTGTGTTTTCCTATTCTAAATCCTGATTAGTTTCAAACTTATGACTTTCATTAGGGAGGAGTTTTGGATCTTGGAACAGTGTAACTGGATCTTAAGATCTAATGCAACTTCCTAGTAGCTCGATAGTATAACATAAACTTTAGAAAGCAATGATAGTTGTCAGATAACGGTGCTTAATATATTCCTATCCTGTGCTTTCCTATTCAAAATCCTGTCTGGTTTCAAGTTTATGACCTTCATTAGTGAGGAGCTTGTATCTTGGAACAGTATAACTGAATCTTTGGATCTAATACACCTTCCTAATAGATTGATAGTATAACATAAAGATAAATGATAAAATATTAACAGCTAAGTTTTTGTTGTAGTATATTACTTTTATGGCAGTCAATTATTAGGAAATATAACAACCATTAAGACCTACATTTATAGAGTATGCTCATTTGTACACTTTTAAACCTCTGATTTAGTATGTTATTACAATTAGTAATGTCCCATCTTCCTTCATTTTTCTATTCCGTACAATGCCAAGTTTTTTTATTTTAAAGCAACAATATGTGATCAGATTCTTTTACATGGCAGAATGTAGACTTTTTATACTAATAACTGTTGCTGAAAATAAAAATAAACTAGCTTTAGTTTACTTAATAAATAGTTGAACTAAGTCTTCTACATTCAGTGGAATGTAAAATTTGATGTCAATTTTTTTAAATATAATATTGGTATTTGACATTAAAATAGACTTTGGAAAACAATGTATAAATCTCAACAATAATAGGAAAAATATCTCAACAAAACAATCAGTTAGTTGAAAGTTTTTAAAAGCTGATCAATTTGATTTTGACCATGATAAATTCTCCCATAATTAAGGGCTTCAATACTATGTTCCCCAAAATCTATTTAATTTGTTTGTTTGTTTTTTTAACTATGAAAACTTGTTACATAATAGCCTTTTCAAAAGCAGCATATGCAATCAATTTATGTCAAAAAAGAACGATTATCAATTAAAATAATAAAATATTTTGCCTTTGAGAAGTAAGATTATTGATTGCTGTAGATAAATCTCATATCAAAACTTCAAAATTTTTAATTACTCTATTGAATCTTTTTTTGCAAATGATAATTAATAGGTAAGGAATTTAAGCACTATCGTGGATGAGGCATTTATTTTTTGCAGTGTCAAATAGCTTGAAGTTGTTAAAACGCTATCTTGTTTTTGTAGTATCCCCCTCCCCCACTAACATTTTTGTTTAATTATGTTTAATATTATTCTCTATTCATTTCATTTATGAAAATTATTTCTGTTATGAAACTTTTATTACCAGTGATAGGTTATATATTTCTAAATAGTTTCATTTTATGTTTAAATAATGAGCATTTTAAGAATTTTTGTGATTGAGTTTATACTCGTGATAATTTTTATTCTTCATTGTTTGAAGACCTTCAAATGTGAACTTATTGAAAAAGAAAATATATTAATGAATAAAACTGTTATGACCTCCACCCACTATGTAAAAGCACATAAACTAAATAATTTCAACTACCAATAAATTAACAATAACAATTGTTTATTTACAACAAGCCAACATTAATATTTGGGTTACATATATACTCTTAATATACAGGCCTTGCAGTTACTAATAATTTAATACACGAATTACAGTACTGGCCTTATGATTACAAGAAGGTTAATATTTTAGTAAAATATGCTTACATAAAACCGGCCTTGCGGCTTACGACCAATAATAATAAAGCACGGCTGGGCTGTATAAGTCCCTAGGTTCGCTTTTTTCACTGGATCATGAGTTCTAGTTTCGCCCGGCATGCCGTCTTCTTTACACTGCTATCTCGTGACGATTTTCTTGTTCTGATTGGGGCTATATGCTGCTCCTAATTGTCCATGCACAGGAGTCTGGAATAGCCTTGTCTTTCTGGTTTACGTTCCAAAATGGAACTGCTATTCACTCTGCTGTCCGTGAGTTTACAACAATGAGGAGGTAGGGGGAGATAAACCAGAACTGATGTTTCTTTTCTTATTTTTATTACTGCTAAGAGAGAATCTGGTGGTAATTTATACCAGTTAACATACTGTAGTAAAATATTGTTAGATTATTTTACCTCTAAGCATTTTAAACTTTCTATATAGCGCATTACAAATCCCTTATTTATAACTCAATACATATACATAACAAAAACCATGCTTAATTTAGATATGGATTAACTGAAGACAGTAAATGCTATTGATTTCTAACAACTTAATGTATTTGTATTAATATATAGAATATCCACACACAAAGGTAATTTGAGAAATATACAAATAATTATAGCCACTCACATATCAATACAGCAATCCAATTCAACAATTAAGTTATTTGCTTACCAATGATCACAAAAAAAAATTATTTAATTCTCTAACTTGTCATATATATGAAATTAATTTATATTTAAACCACAGTTGAGTTAAGAGTTATTGAAATGGAGGGATCATCTTTTTCTGGTTGATGCTAAGCAATTATAAATCATTAACTTAATTGTTAAACTAGATTGTTGTATTGATATGTGGGTGGCTATAATTGTTTTTCCAACTAGCATTATGAATAGATATTTTGTATACATGCTGAATTATTGGTAAAGTATGTTTATTAAAAAGGTGCTGTTTAGATTTAGGTTGTTTAATTTGATGTTTTAATAAAAATCTTGATTAATTTAAATTTCACACTTGCTTTGTGGTTCTTTCAATATTCGCTTATATATCTATGACAAGCTAAAGAAAGGTGGAGGAATCATCCTTTTCCAGTCTTTGCTGTTAAACTATATTATTGTATCAATATGTAGTGACCAAAATTTTTATATACTTCTTTATTTAATGTAATGCAAGGATAATATCAATATGTATATATATATATATTGAATTATATGGGAGGGGGAGGCGTCAGATAGTGCTAAAAGGAGTAATTGTTTACTCTGCCTTTAAGGTTTAAATTTACACCATTTAGTTTGATTATAATATTTTAATTTTAATTTCACAGTTGTTTGTGTTTGTTTAAATATACATTGCCTTTATATTTTCATGACAAGATAGACAAAATTACATATCTATGATATAGTAGAGAGGTGGAGTAACCATCTTTTTCTAATCATTGATAAACAATGGTCTAATAGTCAAATTGATTATCTTATCTATATATGGATGGCTATAGTTCTTTATATTAAAATGTTAATAGTAAGTTATAATACTACAAAATTAAATAACCCACTGCATGGGTAAGGCATCTTCATAGAAGAATAGTGAAGATAACAATTTTTGTGTTTTCCTACCTTGTTCAATTCTAGCTAATTATAACAAGATACCTATTTACAAAACGTTCTATAAGAGATTGATTGCAGACTAATTACTGAAAGAAAAATTCTAAACTTAAATTTGAAGTCCTCACTTATGGTAAATTTTTATTTTATCCATATTGAATCTTTAAATTGTGGTCAAGCCAGGGGTATATCCTAACACTATCCATTATGTTTTTACATATTATACAATATCCTTTCCAAATTTGCAATACCTATCAAGTTGAGATTTATAATTAGCTAACAAGCTTATGGAATGTTATGTTAGTTTGAATGCAGAGTTATAAAATTGGAAGTGCTTTGCACTATTTTTTGAAAGAAATAACTGAAAATGGAATTGATCATTACAAATGATTTAAGAAACTGATCACTCTTATTTATTTTTAATTTATTGCACTTTTTTTCTAAACATCTCCTATATTTAGCACAATATGAAAATATTATTTTTTTTTTTTTTAAGTGTCATAGCATAGGCCGGGACGCGAACCCGCAACTCGGGCAACTGCCTGCAAGTGCAAGGCAGTCGCGCTGACCACTCGACCACCAATGCAAGACAATATGAAAATATTTTACCATTAAAAATTTAAATATATCCAAAAATTAATAAATAATGCCAATAAGATAATTTGTGAAGTAAAAATTTAATTAAATAAATTTATAAATAATTTACTGTTGAAAATTATTATAAATGCAAAATTTTATGTTATTTAATTATATATAGATGAAGTAATTCTGAAATAGAGATTATGAATAATTTATTTTTATTTCAATAATAGCAAATATCTGTAATGACACAAATTTTAATTTTTATGTATAATTATAATTTTTTATTAATAAATTTGTGTTTGTTTTCTTTTCTGAATCTCATGTATTATGAATAAATAAGAGTAGTTCATTATTCTAATGCCACATATATTGAGCTTGAATAATCAGTGATTACTAGATAGTGGTGCTTTCAAATCCCAGATTAATATTTGGCTTTTGTTTTAAAATGAAGCTTGAAATTCATACTTTGTGTTTGTTTACAAAGTTGTGAATGGAACTTTTTTTTTCTTCTTAATTTACAGACCTATGAATTAATAAATTGCTTTTTGAGATAAAATTAATGGTGTGTTTAATATATATATATATTAATTCTAATATTCTCATGGATAAATGAAATTAATATTATTTTCAGGAGCTTCGGTATAATAAAAATAGCTAAATATTTAACACTTCAGTACAATAAGAAGTACTTTCCTCAGAGCTTCTTTCTCAAATCATAATAATATATGTGGTGAGATTTAAAATAATTTTTCCCCTTGTTGTTTTCTATGAATATATATATATATATAATAGTGTTTGGGTTAAACCGTATAGTAATATTAATTCCCAACATTTCAAGGAAATAGTATCCACCATTGTCAAGGTTAAAAAAAAACTGTTAAATCTCAAATAGTAACGAGATTGAGTGTGAGGTAAAGAATGAGATTGTGCATTCAGAATATGTGGATTAACAAAATGTTTATTTTCTTCTGTTTCATCATTATTTGATTTCAAGTTTACATTAGAAAAAGAGATAAATAAATGGTATCCATAATGGACTGGAATACGTTGTGCTTTATCAGTTCTGTTTAAACCACTTAGTCTTTTCAATATTTCAATTGACTCCCTCATGGTTCTCAAATCATAGTTTTCCAAATTAGCAAGTATTTTAATGTTATCACAATCAGGCTAATTTCTAAAAAATGTGAAGTAAAAGTTGATGTATTTAACTTCTGATTAAAGGCATTTTTATGTTCATTAATTCATCTAATAGACTGACTTACATAGCTTTTCAAGCACTGTAAACATGGAATTTCATAAGTACTCTGTCTTTAGTTTTATGGGGAAAATTGCCAATTTTTTTTGCTAGTGGAAAAAGTAGTCTTTATGTTAAAATTAGATAGTCTAATGATTTTATCAGTAACTCTTTTAATATAAGGTAAACCCACTCTATAACTAGTTGAATTATCAATTTTATCCATTTTCTTTTCTTTTTTTACTGTCAATGCTATGTAATGCCTTGTGTTTATGTTTTTATTGTAACCATTAGAAAGTAGAATTTTTTTTTTTTCTATTTCTTGAGTAAGATGATCTTTATCTGACAAATTACAAATTCTTGTCAAAAGATTTTTGCTACAGAAAATATGTGCACAGAATGATGATGAGAATTAATAGTGAAAGTGAAGAAAATAAACATTTTGTTAATCCACATATTCTGAATGCTCAACTACTTCACAATCAATCTCATTCTTTACCTCACACTCAATCTTGGGGGAAAAACTCTCTATATGTATTGTCACTCATGCAAGCCAGAGTAATCAATGGGTGCCAGAAGGCTTGTGCATAAAATCCCCATCTAGTGCCTATTCATCCAATATCTCCAGACTAGTTTCTGGCTTGAGGAGCCTTGGATCTGAGAGCACTGCACCTAGATCTTAGGATCTAATACAACCCTCCAATAGCCACCCTTTATCTCTACTTAACTACAAAACTATGAGTCTAAAATTGAAAACAATAATATTTTCAATCCAAGCTTATTAGCTTGTATATTCATATAGGTCTGAATTCAGTTCAGTACCTATACATTTTGGTGTCTTTGGTTCTTTAATAATCATTGCCACCATTATCCTATTAGGCAGGATTGGTTTTAAGCCAATAAACATCACATGATTACCATTTCTTATGCTTGCTCAAAACTGTTATTAAAACAGGCAAAACTCTCTATCATCAATTGATGCCAGAAGGCTTGTGCATAAAATCCCCATCTAGTGCCTATTCATCCAATATTCCCAGACTGGTTTCTGACTTGTGGTCAACGTCTGTGAGGAGCCTTGGACCTGAGACCACTGCACCTAGATCTGAAATGGTGATCATATGATGTTTACTATTTGAGATGTAACAGTTTTTCTTTGAAAAGTTAACCTTAATAATGGTAGATGCTATTTTGTCGAAACATTAGGAATTAATCAATACTAACACATGGTTTAACCCAAAAACTATTTTATTTACATCATATAACTGAAAGCATTAAATATAATACAAATATACACACACATTTTTCATTCTGCTTAATAAAATTTAATAATTTTCTTTCTGTAGGATTGTAATGTTCCATCTTTAGTAATGTACTATTTTTTTGATAACAGTTTGAAATTTAAGCAGAAATGTATTTAAATAAAAAATAAGATGGCCATAAATCAAGTACAATTTAAATATTTATTTATAATATAAGAAATAAAAAGCAGAGACATGATCAATAACAATTTTTTTTCCCCATCACTATTTGGAAGAATAACTACTAAGGTTACATAAGTTAATTATGGATAAAAAATAAAATGTCCACTTCATGTAGCATGCTCGTATGAAAATTTACTGAATTGTGATAGACTTAAACAAACAGAAATAAGTTGAGCATCATTATTCATTTTTGCAAAATATTTATACTTGTATATTAAAATTATTATAGAATAAATAATTTATGAATATATTAGTATTGGATCAATTGATCATTATCGATCCACTACAGAATGGTCTCTCCAAGTTTAATCCGGTTTCTTCAATTTATAGCTTTTTCTCCATATTATACCATAAAAATTCCTTATTTTATTCATTCATCTTATGAGGTTTCTATTATAGTAGCAATATGTTCCATTTTAATCTCTTAATTTTTTAAATCATAATCATATCTGTTTGTTTTCAGATCCATATAATTTACTTGCAATTTCTTAGTTTTTCCCAGCATATATCTCTCCATAATTTGTTGAAATCTCTAAATGCTTGTATATCAAATATCCATCTATTAAAAACATTCCAAGTTTAATTCTCTGATTAATTTCATTCTTTATGTTCATATCTGTTAATAATCCAATCATTGTATTTGTAGTTGTCAACTTCTAATTCATGATTATCAGTATGCTTTCTTCTGATAAAATCTGTTGAATATAATTCATCTTTTTAACATTTCCTGTAGCTCTGAAACATTTGTAAAAGCAAACATATTATCTATAAAATCTAGATGTCTTAAGTAAGACATTTCCTTGTCTTCTCATTTTAATTGTCTAAGTAATTTTTGTAAATTGTTACAAAAAGTTTTGGAGATATAAAAATCACAATATAGTATAATTTTTTCAATCTTAATTTATTTAGTTTCATTGTATAATATAACTACTGCTGCTATCTTTGAATAAATATTTTTAAAATTTTGATAATGTCCTCTATCTACATCTTGATAATCCAAAGATTTAATCATTCTGAAAATACTTATAGAATCAAATGCCTTTTATATACTGCAGATGTGTAGACTTTTTTTTAAAAAATAGGCTAATGATTACTTTTATATATTTTTTCTGGATATTATTTCTGTAAAATTTTGAGCATCTTAGTATAAAAATGTCAAATTTATTTATACATTACTTATTCTATATTATAATTGTTAGGAACATTAATTCACATAAGAAATCTCATAAACAGCCATACTTAAAATTTTGGAATTATGTAATATTTTATAGTAAACCTGTGTTAACAGCAAAACAATTTAATTCCTCTCTTGGCTTATTTTCTCAGCATTATGCAGTGATGGCATCTATTTTCTCCACAATCTTATTGCATTGACATGTCTCCACTGACTATTCAATATTTACAATAAGGTTGTAACTAAATATAGATACTTCTGTAGTATAAACCACTAATAATAATTAATATCTATTGACTATTTACTATTGTATGATTTAATTAGAGGGGATTTGAACTCAGATTTTCAAGCTCCCTTTAGTCATCCACTCCTTCATATACAGCTGATACATGACCACATAAATGTGAAAAAGATAAATGATCTCCAATATACGTATTTTGTGCTGAACCACTCATCAGTTGGTCCAGATCATCATCTCCATCTCTGTTTATATTAAAATATCAAATCTTCAAACTTTAATGGACAGGCTTCAATCTTCTCCAAAAGGAGCTTGAAAGTCTGGGTTCAAATCCCCTCTTAATTCCATCTAGCTTAAAGTATATATATTCTACTTGTATTTAAAACGTATTATTTATACATTTTTGAAATTTCATTTTCGATTTATTAAAAATATTTATGATAATGTGGATTATTTTTTATTTAATATGTTTTATTTTGTTTATTGTTTTTTAGAAAAGAGAATATGAAGATGGTACATCAAAAACAATTTACAGTAATGGTCACCAAGAAACACATTATGCTTCTGGAAGAATTAGAATTAAAGATAAAGATGGCAATATTATTTTTGACCAAGTAGCCCATGAGAACAACTTTTAACAAAATATTTAAATTGTATATATTTTGTAAATTCTGTATTTTATTAAATTATTAATTTTAGTTCCTATTATTAGTTTATTTCATATAACTCATTATATTGTAATTGTCCAACATTATTCACTGTACATTCTAGAGCCTTTAATGTTTATACATACAAATTATATTTTTACCCAGTAGAAATATTCTTAAAACAATCTTTGTAAAAAAAAAAAAAAAAAATGTAAAAGACATACTTTATCATGACAAAGAAAAAGATAGCTTTTATACCATCTTGAGACTAGTTACAGATACAGTATGGAAACATTTCACTATTGAGAAAAAATTTGAAAACATGGATAGTAGACTTCTACTTTCACTCAGCATATATTGCTGAAACTTGTTTTCATAAAGTAGTACTAAATGTATTTTCTGATTGTGACTTCTTTATATGGATAGATATTACCAAATAACAATGGCCTATCATTCTTAAAGTTTCTCTTAATTAAGGCTTTGTGCTACAGTTTCATCATCTCTTGGATTGTGAATGAATGATTTATATTAATTCCTTATAACCTTCCTGAGAACTGGTAAAATATTTACTATGGCTGCAAGCCCTCTCACATTGCTTTATAAAAAATTATCTTTAATGCTAATTATACATTTTTTTTAGTCCATTTATAAACAGATTAATCTAATAATCCCTTAATTATAAAACCTTAAATATAATTATATTTTTTCTTTAACTAGCTTTTACTTTTTTTATTGAAATATACATAAAATGAAATTTTCAGACTTTTTCCATTTACTTAAAAAAAAAAAAAATACATGTTGATATATTTTTAGATTTAAGTTCTTGGATTTTGTATTTCTATATTTAATTTTCTTTAGATTTATCTTTTTCTATTCTATCCAAAATGAGAAAATAAATAAATATAATACCCACAAGTTAAGAAGTTATGGTAAAACCACTTTGGATCTTTTACAATCTTATAAATACAACAATTGCTGAAATTAAATGTTATATGCTTTTACGTGTAATTATTATTTTAAGAAATTTTTACTTTTACATAAAATTAATATATTTGATTCAAATATCTAATATATATAACTATGTATAATCATCATAAATAGAGTAACTTTTGTTTAATTTGAGATTTTCCTTTTAAGAATTTGAATGAGTCCATTACTAAATAAGATTGTATTTCCCAATCTACATATAAACAAGCATTTAAAAACATAATGCCATTGTTTTGTTAATAAATTGAAAGTTGGAAATGTGTAATATATTTACCAGAATTTATAAATTTATATTATTTCCACAAATTTAATTTTTTGTTTGACTTTTTCAAAAAAACATATAGTGCAGACTGAGTATGTCATATTATAAAGAAAATACAAACCTTTGGTCATGCGTTTTTATGAATTTACATACACCTGTCCATGAGCATCGATTTGAAAATCGTAAGTTTATGCTTATCTATATATAAACCAAACTTTGCTCACCATGCTGCCCTACAAGTGCATGTAAATTCATAAAAGTGCATGACCAGAGTTCGTCCCTTTATAATATTACACATGCAGTCTGCGCTATATAAATAATAGATTATTTATCACAGTAAATTTACTATGAATTTCTAAACACAGGTGATTAAAAATGAGATTCTATCTTCTTCTGCTATAGAACGGATAGGTTTGTACAATTCATTTAATAATTTATGACTCGGGCACACAATAAACTGAAGCCTTGATTTCAGCATGTTGAGCAAAGATTGGCTTAAATATAGATAAACTCTATGCATAATTATGCACATATGCTTTTCAAACCGATGCTCATAGGCGAATGCATGTAAATTCATAAAAGCGCATGACTGGGAGCTTGTTTCTTCTTTATAAAATCAAAATACTTGTAATGTTATTTAGAAGGTAATAATCCCTTCATCACTTACATCATATTATAAAAATCAGCAATGTTAAATACAAAAATACTCTCATTCCAGCTACAAGATAAAGACTGAAAAAATAAGAACTGTCTTATTTTCAAGCCTAAATGTAGACCAATCTAAAATGCCTTGCAATGATAGTGTGAATATATATTAAATCATTCACTTTACATCCATTTTTTTAATAAACTTATTAACACTTATGTAATGATCAATGGATTTTACTAGAGTAGTGTTAGATTGTAATTTTATTTAGAATGTAATCATCATTACATAGTTTAACATCTAATATTAGCACTTTAATATTTCATAAATGTTAATGAGATTATTAAAAAAAATGGCTGTAAAGTGAATGATTTAATACAGGAGTCGGCAACCGAGGGCACACAGATTATCAATGACATTCTGGTTGAATAGAAATAATAAAAAATTAAATTTTAATTACAGCACACACATTTGCGCCATTACCTATGTTTTGCACATGCAGCTCACTTGTAAATAAAAATCATGATTCAGTTTAATTTACAAACTATTTTGTACAATAAATGGACACTCAATCTTTGCTATTTTAATAAAGATAAGAGCTAAGTGAGATGTTGGTTTTTTTTTTCAGTGAGGATTAATTTTACATAGACTTTTTTGTTTTTGTTCAATTGATCTTTGATATTTTTGAATGCAACTGCATGTTTAGAATAATTTATATATTCAGGCAGAATATTATATCAACTGCTTCATTTGAAATACTTCTATTTATAATTGTGTAATAATGCATTTTAAGTTTTGGCATGTTTACTTGAAGAAAAAAAGTTTATAGTTAGTGATAGTCAGGTTAATGCATGAACAAAGTCCACAAAAATATGGGACTTGTTTAAAATCATTTTTTCTTTTAAATGTTTATTGTATAATTAAAACATTTCTCAGAGCAACATTCCAAATGTCCATAGTTTTAAAGAAAAAAATATATGAAAAACTTCCAATTTCAAATTGATTTCTTATATCATAAAAATGAGTTTCTTTGAAACATTTTTGATGAATGCTAGGAAAATACTTGTATTATTGTTAGAATTCATTAATCACCTTTTTAAATTAAATCATTAAAAGTTAAATGTGCTTTGCCTATTCAGAAATTTTGTAAAGAAGATACATTTATTTAATCATCAACGAGATGACTTTCTCCATGCCAAAGGAAATTATAAGTATGTCTTTCGAATGTAAAACAATTTAACACATACTTTACACATATGAACCTATGTATTTTAAAATATTGAATGACCGTTAATATAAGACTGCTTATAATGGGCTTCAAAAGTATATATTCCAATACTGTAGGCAGTGGCCAACTGACCATACATTACAAATTTTTTAAATTTAATTAATAGAGAAATATTTTTCCCATGTTTTTTATATTAATATTTGATTTAAATATTTTCCAAATGATATGAAAATTATAGATATTTTTAAAATGTGATTATTTAATTGAGTTATAAATGATTGTAAAAGGGGGAGAAAATTATCAAAAAATGTAAACAAGTTTTTTTTCATCTCATTTTTCAGTAATTATTTACTAGTTATAATTTTAAGATGTATTAAGAGAAAAAATCTCTTTAGTAAATTATTTCATAAATTTTAACTTTTGAGAGAGATAAATAAAGTTTTAAAAGAGAAAATTTAGCATTTTTGTTACATTTTCTTTTGAATAATTATAATTTTTTTCCCCCTTTTTCTTTATCTTTCTTCAATACAATAAGCAGTGTTTATCACAGATCAGTGTAATTAGTCTTATTATCTTTTTTACTTTTGGAAACAAATCTAATTTAATAGGAATTTCAAAACTATGATTGGAATTATGTTTTAAAAAAAATGACAATTGTCTAATCAATGTTTTGTAATTAATCAGTGTTAAATTTTGTCATGTAGGCATTAGTCTGACCTGGAAATTTTATTTGAAAGAAAATGGATAATAAATTCTTTGTGTTAGCCTAAAATATCCTATTGCAAAATGAAAAAAGGAAATAACTGTGCATTAATCTAGAACATCAACTGGAAAACTGAATTACAAATGCAAAGGACTCCAAAGAAAATTAAAACCATGGTATAAGGTATTTTATTTTTGTTTTAAATGTGCACATTAAATTTATAAAGAGGTTTTTAAATTAAGTAGCAATTGAGGTACTTAAATATTAGACCTGCAACACATATTAGTCCTGCAGTGCCTTTTCACATTTTGTAACAATCCGCTGACAAGTTTGTAATCTTTTGATATGACCAAAATAATGTGTATATGTGCACATATTTTTGCAAGATTTACAAAGTTGTCAGCAGACTGAATATGTATGTGAAAAAGCACTGGAGAGCTAATACATGTTGCAGGTATAATACTAAAATAGTTAATAAATTACAAAAATACTCCAAAATATTACCAAAATAAAATCTATCCACATGGTACCATGTAATACAGCGGTCCCTAATCTCTTTGCGCTTAAGAGCACATTCTATAATACTGGCCATGTGGCAGGGACCATTTATTTGTTCAATGTAAATTTATAGTTGGATATTGTTAATAATACACATGATGTACAAAAAAAATATTTATTTCAAAAATAAAATTTTAACATTTGATTACAATATAACAATTTATAAGAAATTTTAAAAACTAAATTTATTTGTATCAGATAAATAATTTTTTATCATGTTCGGATAGTGGTGGGCACATGTAAAATGATCTGCAGATGCCATGGTGCTCACAGCATAGGGTTGGGGACCTCTGATGTAATATATAAAAATATGATATCCATATATGATATTTATCATGTAATATATAACGAATTGTCATGATGAGACAATAAATTTGTCTGTTAATACTAAAATACTCTGAAATATAACCAAAAAATCCTAAAATGTACATATATGGTACTTATCGTATAATATATAATGGGAATTGTCACAATGAAACAATCAATTTGTTAATACTCTTGAGATATAACCAAAAAACTCTAAAATATAGTAGTTATGTAATATATAACAGAGATTGTCTGTTGTACTGTTTTAAGTGAATTAAAATATTCGATCTTAAAAAGAACATTTTTAACAACAGTAAAAATATTGATTTGACATAAAAATATTTTAAAAAAAGATATGCCATTACACAATTACCAAATGTTATTTTAAATATGGCCAAAACAATTACTAAATTACAAAAATAGTTGAAATATCAAAAAACCTTAAAATATACATACACTACTTACCATGTAATATATAACAGGACTTGTCATGCTGAAACAAGCAATTTGTTATTTCTATTTTAAATGAATCAACTTTTTTTGACAGAAAATGGACACTAACTAAAAAATTTTCCTCCAAAATGGAATTTTTCTGAATACGTAATTGCACAATATATCGCCTGAATGGGATTTTTCACAAAAATGATAAACGAATATATTTTTAAAAACCAAAAAATAGAGATAAATTACAACATTTATTAACTTTTCATGTTGGGGGGGGGGGATCTTTTGATGTTGAGTATGCAAATGAACACATTTCTATAAAATTCAACTAAGTACGAGTCAAGATATTGCCATGATGTCCCTCAGCTGATTTCACTGAACCCATCTTTCAATGTTTTATGTGCGAATCTTTCTGGATTCATGAAATTATATCTGGTTCACACAAAAATGATCGTAACCAGCATTTTCAGTTTTATATGTGTTTCAGCAATCTGAATATATAGTGGAACTCTTCTACATTTTGTTTGATGGCTTCCATCAACGTTGCTGCCAACCTATCTTTAATTGTAATAAAACATTCATCGGTCTTGCTTCACAAGCCACCAAACATCCACTGTTCAAAAAGAATTTGGCTTTTTTTTTTAAAAAGGCTCTCATCAATTTTGATGATTTTGTTAGGAAATTATGAAAAAATTAAAAGGAAAAAAAATACGTATACTTACATAAAATCAAAAAAAGTGAAGTAACTCAGAAGTAGAAATAAACTACAAATACTTGAATAAAGCAAAAACGCAATTGAATTGAAGCTGTTGTCAGAAAGAAATCTGGACAATACCTGAAAATGTCAAAATTTTGAAAAAAAAAAACTTGATAAAAAGAATCATATTTTCATATGATCAGATAACATTGCAAGGTTCATTCCACTTAAATTTGACATGATTGCAAGATTACACATTCATCATGGATGTGAACAGGTGTACCATCTCTGCATTGCAGGTCTAATACATACATATTGCAATTGATATTAGCTAATAATTTTATTAGTCATTTTTTTGAATTCACTTTATTTTTCTTTCAAAATTATAAGTTTTTTTTGTAATTTAAATTTTATTGAATTTAACATTTTTTATTCATTTGATTTTCCCTCTCCAAAATTATACAATAGATTAATTAAGCTAACTTAAAAGATTTATCTGATTCTAAAATGGTTGTTTTCCAACTTTAATTTAATAGGAAATAACTTGATAAATTAAAGTTTTCATTAAATGAATAAAATTAACTAGATTTCTTTTTTATGAAATTATCCTTTTAATAAAATATATAAATTTGAATTATAACATGTCATTTTTTTAAATTTATTGTTAATCAGCTAATTATAAAAATATTCTAGTGTTAATGTCTTTATTCATCCAACTATCTGATCCATGTCAAGTGTGTGACTTGATTTCAATACAGATTATGAGTTTGAATAATTGTTTTCAAATTATCCCAGTAGTTATTTTAAAATAAATTAGAATAAAGCCATTATATTTATTTCTCTTATTCAGTTTCGAGTCTTACAATCTATAGCTAGCTCTAGAACATAATTCTTAGTTGTATGGGGTTTATGTTGATGTTAGGATACTCAGATTACTCAAAATCATGAAAAAGGTATCACATTTAAAGTCCATGCACTTTTTTTTAGAAATTAAGTATAGATGGCCTGTACACTAATGATACATATGGCCAGTACATTGATGGAGATCAGCAGTTTTCAATATCAGCAATTTTTTAATTATGATTAATGCATTAGTACTTAAGTACGTGCATCCAGATTATTGTTAAATTTTGCTCTAAGTTTGGCAATGATTAGATAAGTAGCCTGTTTTAGTGTTACTTGATTTTGATTTTATGATTGTTGATGTTTTGATTTAATTCTTTTGTAATGCTGAAGATACACCCTTATGATTGTGTTTATGCTGCTTCTCTGCTCTTAGTCACTGGATTTCATTTATCCTTATACATTTATTTATTGCATTTAATGAATTAGTCTCTTGTGCCAATCATTGATGATTTGTGACCTTTCAGTGGGAATGGTGTTAATGATATAAAAAGAAAACTTTTAAGTTTTTTTTTGGATGGTTCTTGCTGATTATATCTTGATTAAACATATTTCATATGTGTATAGCGGATCTCCAAAATGTAGGGATCATGCAATAAATTACATTCTCCATATTTGCACTAGCTGAGGCAGCCTCCAGAGTGATGGTTCCTGAAAAATGGCCAGCAACAGATTCTTCACCACCTAAGACTATTACTATGGGAACAGTTGTGTGATGTATCAATGACTGCAAAGATGGACCTCAATAAACCTATAGCCATGAAAAGTATGAACTTTTGTTTTAAATGAAATATGAACATTAATTAATATGAATTTTTCAACTATTAAATTTTAAGCATCATGTAGCTTTTAAAAGAAATCTCTTATATGCCATAGTAAAATTTAAATTATTTATATTTTTTTTATATGTTTGCTACTATTTCTGTTCTCATTAATTTCATTTAAATAAATTTAAAATAGACATAAATGGCTATATAGATTCGTAAGATTGTTAGTTTAGGTTGGTTAGGCTAATTGTAGTTGAATCAGTGTTGGTGGAGGGATATGCATTGGATTCTCATTCCCTTGTGCTGCATTAGCATACAGGGCATAATACCCACCTGAATGTATGACCCAAAATGGTAGCCATCACATTGGCAATGATCCTAATTGTGTTTCCTATGCCATTATGTTCTGGTTGGGACAGTAAGCTGTCAAAGACTACTATCCCCATTTGTAGAGCATCTCTTTTATATATATTTCAAATGATTTCATTCCTCTAGCAGACATTCCTGCTTTGGAGATATAATAGCAGTGTCCCTTTTTTGAATATGATCCATACAAGTGTGGGAATATTTCTATTTCAGACTCAGTGGACCTTCATTTTGGTATCAACAGTTGGCAGTGGATTGTTCCTGCCTGTTAAAATTTATTAATAATCATGAAGATGCTCATTTCTTCCCACCATGATCTATTGTTTCTCTAATGATATCTTGAGACATATAAATTCCTGTCAGCATGATTGTTATGCTAACATTCTCATTTTGCATTGATCACATCAGTATATCAATAAGCTAATCTTGGTCTGGATGCAAGCTTTTAGCCTAGAGTTAAAAGGGTTGGGTTAGTTAAATGTGTATTCTATGTAGCATATTTACACTTAGCAAAATATTAAAATTGAATTGAATCTATTGAATGTACTAATCTATCCATATACCTTGAATCAAATCTATTTGAGTTCAATCTTTAAAATGTTTGTATTAATGTGTGTGCATGATAAAAAAGTTTTGTTGAATTAATTTTGGCAATAGCATATTTTCAAATCAAGAATTAGAAATTTTAAATAAACTGATATTTTAAGCTGATTCTCCATGAACTAGTGATTGAAGCTTTCAGTTAAATAAATGTTGCTGCATCTGCCATCTTTAAAAATTTTCTAGGTTTGAATAGCTAATGGCATCCTGGCATGGCAGGTAGGTTTGTGAGGTTTCAATGACCATTATAATTGGGTACCTAATGTGGCTCAATATATTTTAACCATGAGTACCCTGAGAATTTTAGGTTTGTGCCAGTAATAACATTTTGTTGAAATGAAGTTTTTTGTTTTTGCAGAAAGTTATACATATAAAAGTACTGCCAGAAAGTAAATTGTGCACATATGCATACATGTGAGAAAGGAAACTTGTAGAATATAATATAAAAAAGTAATTTTAGTAAAGTCTGATTAATAAAAAAAAAAGGAAATTGGGGACTGTTGAAAGGAAGGTGAATGCTCAGTTGTGTAAAAATGGGAGAGAGTAGACTTTTAAAAAAAAATTTCTGTGTACAATTACTAAAAAAATTCTTTAAAAATAATTTTTTATACTAACCCTAAGTATATTCTTGTTTTTTGTTTTGTTTTTGAGGAAGTTCAGTGATATGTAACGGTATACATATATGCCATTACATCACTTTCAAATAAAAGTGGAAAAGATTGATAAATGAAATTGCTCTCAAAAGAAATATAAAAATTTGATTTAAATCAATATATATAATGTGCACAGATGGTAAACTAAATAATTATTTAAAGTTAAAAGTTTACAATCTAAAAAAAAAAAGATTTGATTTTAATGTAAAAGAAAATAAAAGCTGTTAATTATTTTCTGTTTAAAGTTATTTTTAATCTTAGTAAAATGGAAATGATTTTTTATGATATAATAGCAAACAGACCCTTGGGCATTTAACTGATAATTCAGATAAGAGAATTAAAAAATGTGATAAAATTTTTGAGTTCCCACTCTAAAGCAAGCTGCCACTAATGTTGCAAATGAACACACAATCCACGGAGAAAAAAATCATCATTGCCAATAAGAACAGTATCAAGCCAGGCAAGATCGATCCTGAAATTTGATAAAAACTCAAAATGATATAAAAAGAAAACATTTTTTGGATGGCTCTTGCTGAGTATGTTCTGATTAAACATTTCATGTGTATTGCAAATCTCCAAAATGTAAGGGTCATGCAATAAATTATTTTTCCCATATTTGCACCAGCTGAGGCAGCCTCCAGAGTGTTGGTTCTCAGAAAATGGCCAGCAACAGATTTGTCTCCACCTAAGACAATATTAATGTGGGATGGAAGGAACTGAATTGAGTTATGTCATATCAATGACCACAAAAACAGATTCCAATAAACCTACAGCCATGAAAAGTATGAACTTTTGTTTTAACGATTTGGTTCAGAACAGCATGTCAGTCATGCATCGTAGCCGATTGGTAATTTCATTTTCTTTTTTAAATTAAGTAAAAACTATAAGCATGACATCAACAGATATATGGGCATTTGATCCATCGTAAAAATATCTTTTAAATACCATCTTTTCAATTGAAATCGGAAGAAATTTGAATTTTTTATTAAACAGGCGGATTTAATTTTTTAAAATTTTGGTCAATTTTCTAGTTTACACGAAGTGATAAACGCTGAAAATTGTAAATGGCCTGATTATATAATGAAAATGGATACACTGGTCATTCACATTCAACACTTATAATAGGATGTGAACATAATCACAGAATATATATTGTATGTAGCTTTTTTAAATTTTTAAAATATTTTACATTTATTAATATAATTTATTTGTATAATTTATTAATTTGCATTTATATTGGTGTGTGTGTGTAATATATAAATTATAAATAATATATTAAAATCATTTATGCTCTTTATTATATGATATATAAATTATTATTCATATGTACAGTAATTTTGTCTTTGATATTAATAATTTATTATATTTATATGGTGTTTGTGTTTATTCTTGTGTGTTGTATAACAAGTAATGATTTACATATATAGAGCAGTGTAATGTAAATTTTAAAATCTGATAATCAAATATACAGAAAGGTTGTATAACAAATGATTTACATATATAGATCAGTGCAGTGTAAATTTTAAAAACATAATCAAATGTACAGAAAGGTTGATAAAGCATTTCACAAAATTTACTTGGCATAGTACCATGTGAAAATATAAATACTTAAAACCAATAAGAGATTTAAAATATTTGTGTAGTAGTAGCCACAATGATTATGCATATACCACATGGAATTGTATGCAGGCAAAGAATCATTCTGATTCTTGCCTATACCTTGATACTCATGCTGTGGAGTCAGTATTTTTGCCACATCTTGTATCGCATTATTTTCAAGCCTATAGCTAGCAAATGAGCTATATGCAAATAAATTATCTTTGTGGGACAATAAATATAACAAGATAGCATCACTGGTGTATGCATAAAGAATATAAACATCATTGATGTACACAAAAAAGTATAAAGTGAAGAGATGAAATAATTTCATCAGTGATACAGACAGTAGCTTACAATTTCTAGTTTTAGATAGACAAGAAGCCAATTGCTATGATGACAAATGCATATCTATCTTCTGGAAATGACTTGTTTTGTATCTTTTATTAGGATGAATCTTTTTCTTATAGATGCCTTTGAAATTTGGTAACTTTTGGAGTACAAAATAAAAATGAAGAATTCATATGCGACTTGTTTTGGAGATTCTGAAGCTATGGATTATCTCAGGTAAGAAGTATTACATATGGTTTGAAAGATAATTTTATGAGGAATACAAAGAAATTATCACTGAAGATATAGTTAATGATAAATTAGAAATTATGAACAAACAATAAAGTAATAATTGTCGGATGTTGAAATTTCTTTTTCCTTATATTTGTCTTAGACTTATTGTTTTCCTTTGTTTTTCTAGTTTCCATTAATATAAATTTTTTTTGTTCTAACATTATTAAAACTGAAGTTATTGTGAAAATTGTCTCAGGTCAGTTTTTTAAAAAATTCAATATGGCACTTGAAAACTGACCTAGTTAAATGAAATAGGAATGTTAATTAATTAATATGAACTTTTCAAGTATTAACTGTTACTTAACTTTTAAAAGAAATCTCTTATCCAAGTAAAATTTAAATTATATTTTTATATGCTTGCTACTATTTCCATTCTTGTTAATTTCATTTAAATTAATAAATTTAAAATAGGCATAAATGGCTGAATAGATTCATAAGATTATATTAGTTTAGGTTTGTTAATTTTCACCAACTAAAAGTGTATTGAATTTCTTGCCCAGGGATACTTGACCTATGATTGTTTACTTTTATTCCTGCAAAAATTTACATATAAAGTGATTCATTGTTTAGGACCTGAAAATATAGTAGCACATATACTGAGCAATTATCCGTTTAACATTGTCCCACAGAATTTAACTATAGAAAATGCATACATAGCCATCATGTCTCTCTACCTAGATAAATCAGTGGAGAAAGAATTAAAAGATTTACCTCTCCTACAAAAGAATAATCTGGCATATGGACCGATAATGACAGTTAAAGAAATATCAGAAGAAATCTTTAGGTACAGAAGTTGAGACAAACTCATAAGGTAGTCAGCAGGCTATTATTTTACAAAACAAAAGAAAATCCATGGAGGATAATGGTGCCAAAAGTTTTGACAGACCACCTCATCATGTGCACTGATTATATGGACATTATGGCTGTAGAAAAATTGAACAGGCCATATGCTAGCAGTTCCACTGGCCATGAATGTATTCCAGTATTCTATCTACTCTACAGAAATGTGTTATGTTCAAAAAACAAATCTCGAATGAATCATACATTAGAACTAGTCATGCTATTGCCACAGAGTCCAAATAAACTACTAACTGTTGACAACTATAGACCCCGACATCTTTTAGAGTTTCAATTTCTCATCATAACATTCTCCAAATATGTAACCAATTATCCCCTACTTCAGGCTGATGCTCATAACATTAAAAAAGCTCTCCAATATAGACAATTCCCTGAAGTTGGAAAGCCTCAAGCTATCTTTTCAGACCATAGATCATTTATGTCCAGGGAGTGGAAAGCATGGGTAGAAAAACATAGAATCCAACACATATTAACTTCCATAAATAACTCTCAATTGAACTCATGTGAAAGGGTCATGAAGGAATTAGATTTCACACCTATACGGGGAAAATCATAAAGGATGGGTAAATGAAACAAAAGCTGTGGTGAAATATATAAATTGGACTACTAATGAGTTCACAGGACTTAGGGCAACGTAGCTCTTATTAATTAAAACCCAGGCCCCCATGGAAAGGGAAGATGTAATCCAGGACCAAGCTAGGGCCTGTGTACATCTAAGAAATATGGCTAAAAATGTAAAAAAAAATTGGAAATCAAATCCACATTAATTTAATATAGGGGATCATGTGATCCCTGTGAAGAATCAGTAAAAAATAACAAGAAATATGTAATTCCTGTAAGAGATTAGAAAAAAACCCAAAGGTGATTGGAATTTAAGAAAAATGCAGATCAAGATTACAATCAGTAAGATTTTTTTTAGATACTACAGAAAAGAATTTTCTCTAAGTTTTAACATTAATCAATTAGGAAAGCATCCAGGTGCCTTTGTTTTTGAGGGATATATAGAAGCAGAGGAGTTTAGTTCTTGTAAACATCTTGTAGTTTTCTAAGCTGTTAGATTATGTCATGCTATGAGCAGTGAGTAGAGCACATTCCCTTGTACTATACAATGCTACGATAAAATACCTGCTTACAATTGATGATCCAATTGCTGTCACCATCAAAAGAAAGCCCTCAGTATATAATGTCACTAAATGACCAGCAGCCAATAGCCAAGAACCCTATTCCATAAAACCAATGAACTATACTACAAGGTTTAACAGTGTTTGGCAAAAATCATTTGCAGTCTGTTAAGTGATTTTATTTTAACTGTATACATTTTAATTTACCAGTAAACAATTATAACCTCTTTAATAGTCTTTCTTTCCTTAAATAATTAGTTTTTAAAATCTGTTTTCCTTAGTTATATAAAAGATTCTTATTGTATTATTAAAATGTTATTATTATATTTTGATCCAAACTTAAATAATTCATTAAGGAAGATAGACTATTGAAATATACTCAATCTTTTTTAAATCTGCTACTTATTTAAGAATCAGATGGAGGTAAAATTAGAAAATATATTTCAGTGACTAAAATATTTAAGTCCAGTAATTCTGTCAAATCAAGACGTAATTCACTCCTCTCATGGATTCTAATTTGCTTTTTTTTATTTTGCTATTTTAAACTTGTCTGTTTAAAATTTTATTTTCAAAAAATGTCATTTAGCTATTAACGCAATTACAGTGGTTTATATAAAACTTTCAATTTAAAAGTATTAAGAAGTTAAAACTTTGTTTGAAAGGGGAAAATATATATGTATGCTGCATATATGCTATTTTAATTGTACAAAACTTGTGATATAATTAATGAAATATATAGGTATACTACAAATATGCTATTGTAATTCTACAAAACTTTTAATATAATTAATGAAATATACAAGATATGATAGTTTATCTATACAACTTTTAACATAATTTAAAATTTAACCTTATAATTTCTGGGCTGTCATATCAATATTTATATATATTGTAACAGTCAAGTTTGTACATTCGCGTAACAGAATTCAGAATCCAAGCAAAAGAGATCGAAGCTGACCAGACTAGGACTGTGACATCCCGAGTCCGACCACACTTCAACTCGTAAGCCAGGATTCCAAGATTCAAGACCCTACGAATGACCACCTTGAAATTACACGTAGTATATCTCTTTCCACACGGCCAACATAGGTCATGGAGAAGCAATAAGACTCTGATGAATAAAAGAAAGGTTCTTAATTGACTAAAATATCACTAATTTAATTTAACTTAATGCATAGTTTTCACATATATAGGCTATAAATGATAATTAGAATTGGATTGAATTAGATCAATAACGAAACAGAGAACGAAATTCATTAAATTAATTATATATTTATTTACAATTGGCAAGAAATTGATAAGTTTTACACATTTCAGCGTCGAAT
Source organism: Epiperipatus broadwayi (assembly GCA_028023455.1). Lineage (NCBI taxonomy): Eukaryota > Metazoa > Onychophora > Udeonychophora > Euonychophora > Peripatidae > Epiperipatus > Epiperipatus broadwayi. Next base: position 1,831,806 of record JAQFVV010012430.1, on the reverse strand, counting down.
GTACAAACATTGGGTGGATAAGAGAACACATTCTCTTTTTATATACAATTCAAAATCACTTTACATAAGTAATCATTAACTTTCATAGAGGGGTTTAACATATGCCCATCTTATGAATTGTTTACAATTGATACATAATTAATCACTACGTTATGTCTATAAATCTCGATAAGCCAAATCCTATTACATTTGTGGATAATTATATTGAACTTTGATCATGAATTCATTTACTAAAATACCCAATATAATTTAATAACGAGCGCATAAACCAGCTCAAGTAATGATCGATCGAACATGGCTTTCGAGAGAAAATTTCAGAATACTGAAAGCGTTAGGTTAAGGTGGGAGAGTTGGCTGCATAAGATTTTACCAATGCGCTATGGCACAGGTAAACAATAATAGGAAAAGTCGCTCTGTGGATGGATGAAATAACTTCAGGGTTCTTGCGACAAACGCCGGTACCCTGTAACCGATCGCAATGCTGCGTGAAAAGGAACATTGTGTTCAGGAATGGCGGGGGACTTACGTGCTAACCTGGCCTTGGCTCAGGCTTCGCTACTGCTCTACCCTATAAGAGAAGATGTGCTGGCAATGCCGTGGCTCCATCTTAAGATACGTATATTACGTATAGCAGCAAAACGAGAATATTTTTATAAAATACTATCACATCCACCAAGCAAAGAATAGTATATTTCATACTATGAAATATGAGTTAATAGCATATTAGCTCTATCAAATTGGGACCAACTCTTGTGTAGCCTGGTAATAAACGTCTATGCTACAAAAGGGGATATTACTACATCTGTACTTTGACATGTTCGATCTATTAAGTTACTTATAGATAATAAATATTTAAGGAGGGAAAGTATATTTCTATGGACTTAAGAATTTAAATGTCAAATATACTTATAAATATGATCAAGGCTAAATTTAATTCTAAATAAAACTATAAGGTTAAGTTTTTAACTGGTTGATCAAAAGAGCCACATTTTGCATATTAAATCATTTAAATAATAAAAAAAATAGGATTTCGAAACAGCGCCGAAAGTTGACGCAATAAACAATTTACACGAAGATTTTCAAATAATATCTTCTTAAAAAGATGAAATTAAGTGCCACTGTTTCGAAATATTGGCATATAAAATATAATAAGCATTTAAAATAAAATAAGCAAAGAAATATAGACACAACCGCAGTGATATAACTTTAAATTAGACACTTATAATGTACTTTAAATGAAAGGAAAATATTAGTCAGATTATTTAAACTTTAACACATTAAATTTTGATAGCAAGTGACATATTTAAAATATTAAATGGATTTTAAGTTTTGATTACATTTTAGCTTTATCATTATTTTAAAAAGAAAGTTAGCTAACTTATATAGATATTATTTACATTTACACAGAATTACACAGAGCTCTGCGGTTTGAAAAATAAAACGGTACCGGTATGATTTATCTGCAAGTTCTTGGCTGTTGGTTTGGTTTAGTTTGACTGGGCGGCATCATCTTTCCCATTATGTTAGGCTCGTCTCTTCTATCGGCATGATGGTGGTTTAGGCATTTCGATGAGAGAAACCCCGTTCTCCCGTGGAGTAACAGCAACAAGATGCCTGCTTTTAGCCGGACATATTAAACATTAACAATTGTGAAGACTGGCTGCAATTCTCACTAACAATATGGCTGTCTCTCTCTAACAATATGGCTGTCTATGTTAAAAATACAGAGTATTTATATGTTTTCCTCATCGGAATCTCCCGCCTCAAGACTCACTAAACTCAGGAATTTAATTAAATATTTTTCAATTTATAATCCAGATCTTAGATAACTTATGTTAGAAACATTCCATAAGCTATTATTATAATTAAGATTTTTCGTTGCAAACAATTGTCCAATTTAGATTTTAAAATAACTTACTCTTATCTAAGGAGATTTTAATTAGTAAATTTTGAACTAGTTTTACTTTTTACGAATTCCAGGTGTGGTCGTTAATGACACTTGTTTACAACCAAAAATGTTTTAATTACTTGACCAGCTTTTATTTTTAATCTTACATATAATAGAAACTCTTTCTATTTAAAAACAACCTTTTAACATTTTTTTAAAACGAAAACATTTTTAACATATTTATTAAAAATAATTTACAAACATTTTGATATAGCTTTTAAATATATTTTCGAGAAACTTTTCCCTGAAATATATTTAAAACAAGAAATCTTTTAACAATTTTTAAAGACATTTAATATTATTTTTAGATACTGGCTTTTACATATTTTAAATCATGTCTTTCTTCTATATAGCACAGATTATATATCCACATACGAAATTACACTATTAAACAACAAAATTAATAATTTACTCTTAACTTAAATAATATAATAAACATTTTTAGAAATATTAAATAACTTTAGGACGCTATAATTTTACTAATCCTATCTAATTATAGCGTTGGTTCGCACGTAAATATATAAATACTGTTTATACAGACATGAACGAATTTTATATTTATTAACATTTAAATAGGTTCGAACTTAGCACAGATGAGAGTGTCATTAGGTTTGATGGTGAAATGATAGGAGCTTGGAAAGTTATCATTTCAATATATATATATTATAACGGTCAGGGAGAAGGAGTCTTACCGTAATCTGCACTACAAGGGCGCCATCTAGGCATTTGAATCTAGAAAATTTATAGAGTAGGCAGATACACGCTGTTAAACTTTTACATATGTATTTTTCTCTGACCATTAGCTCAAGTCTCTAGCTCAGTGGAGACACAGAGATAACAATATATAACTTGTTTAATTTGTATCTTAAATATAAGAAAATAAAAGCCACTGCCAGTAATTAACACACAAACATTTATTTATGCACATATATAATCATTTTAAAATTTGAGGAATAACATCTATTATTTTTTATTTTAATATTCTTTTAATTTAAATTATTTTAAGATTTTAAATCATCCACACAGATGAATTTTATATTTATTTTAAGATTGTCAAGTTTGAATAAACTACGTGGATTTGCATTTGAAAAAATATTCTATCCCTTATTTAACCTTAGGCCAAAAGTTCACAGTCAAACCGGTGTCAATACATCTGATACATTGATGTATTCAATGTAGCATGAAAATACGACAGCACTAAATACTATACTGTCAGGAATGTACATATGAACAGTATGGTTAGAGAAGATACTGACTCTCAACCAAACAGGAATGCTACATCTGTCAGCAAGAACAATAAAAATAAAAACTCCATAGGAAGAGACTGCGTTTCGTCTTACTATCCCTTCCATAGGCAACAAGGGGGTATGCAGTGTATAAATCGACCCTGCCCGTAGCGGATCTCATACTACTACTAATTACACCAATATATCCAATCTATTGACATAACTTAACTACAAAACAAATAACCTAAGATTACCTTCTCCTAATTAATTAATATAACTTTACAAATCTATATAGCCATTCATGCCCGACTTAAATTTAACATTTATATAAATTCGCACAGATGGATTTTATAAAAGATTGTTGCTTAATGTTGAGTATAGATCGACTACATAGATTACATGCTCAAAAACATTTCAACATAAACATAAATGATCAAAATATAAAGTCATTGATGTAATTGCAGAGGAAATTCACTAGAAACCCAATGGCATTCATCATAAGATGCCGCATTGACACCAATAACTAAAAAGACATCCGAATAATACATTTTAGATATTCAACATAAGATATTATTTACCGAATGTCTATATATTTTAATCATATATGAAAACAAAAACGTAATTAAACGTGAACGAATCTATGCAAGCATCTATGCCCAACTTAAATTTAATGCATTTAATAATTTCTACAATAAATATTAATAAAAAAAAATGGAAATGATTTTTAGCAAACTTAAATGTAAAAAAAATTAAACAATAATTGATTTGGAAAAGTCAGATTATAGTTCATTTTACAAAAATTAGATTTAGCTTGTTTATTAAACTTGTCAAATCTTGACGAAAGTTCTTAATTACTTTTAAATTTTAAAATTGTTCAGTTCAATAGCTTACAGTAGAAGAGTCATGGTTCTTGGTGCCAATTCCCACGATGTCCCCATTGGAAGACTGGTCTGTTGTTCATACCGTAGTTCTCAATCCGGAGGCTGTCTTAGCTGGTTCAATCCTGTTTTTCAGTCATTTTATTTGAAATAAGTGAGAGAGCGATAAGTGTGTCTTATCGCTCTTCTCACAAAATCAAGCTGGAGCTGTCCTTAATTTCAATATTTTTCCTTTTATAATCATCCTCTGGATTAAACGAACAAAACGTCACTAATCCATCATTTTCATTAGAGTCCGAGCTGAGGTTTGGTGCTCCCATTGGTCAAGCTAATTCTTTTTATTCTCTTATCTATATCTTTCCTCTGACTTTTTAATTATATAAGAGCCCCAAGGGCTAGTTTGCTTTGCGATAATTAATAAACAATCATTTCCATTTACAAAAATATTTTATCTTTAGATCTTTTATTTTTTTATAAAAAAAGTACGTTCAAATACTTTTTTTTTCTTTATTTAAAAAAGAATATTTTTAAAGTTTTGCATCTGTGCGAATATATACGTTTAACAACTCCTTAATTTTAGCTTTTAATAAATTTACTTTTATTTGCGAACTTAAAGTTTTTATTTTGAATTAATGTAACGGCATATTTATAGACCGTTACAATATATATGTAAGACCTATGAGACAGATCTCCAATTAAGCAAGGAGTAATTTTTCTTTCCCAAATTTTTTTTAAATAAAATAACTGCATAGGCCTTGATTTACCCTATATAATAGATGTCCACATATTGTAAACTTATAACATAACCATTCACATTTTATTTTGCATGTATTTAATGTTAAGGCCAAATATGTTGTGTATAATTAGCATTACTGGGTTGATTGATTTCATGTCTATTTCATTGCATTTCTTCAGCAGGCATATATATCTGCTTTGGAAGGTTAAATTTGATGGGTTCTGTTTGTCTAAGTTCCATGCAAATGTGGAAATTCATTTTCTTTTTTAGACCCTGAGGGTCTTGTTCTTGCCTTGTTAGTAGTGCAATGATCATTCCTATCTGTTAATGAACTATTGTTATAAGATGCTCATTTCTTCATTCCATGACCTATTTATTTTATGAAATTTGGATCTAACTTCATAAAAGAAAATATATTCCAGTCATAGCCTTCTTGCTGGATTTAATACATTAGCAACTTAGTACCACTTTCTTTTTACTTGTATAGTTAAAGCCTGATATTTAGGTATTGTTGGGTCATGATTACAAAAATTAGGTGATCATCTATTTTAATCACATTTACTAGAGAAATAACTCTCATTTAAAGCTGTTTTACTTAGAATCACATACCTGCTTGAGGGATAACCTCAAAGATCCAAAATAGATACGTCATCTGAGATTCCTGTTGTACATTGAATTATTGATATATATAATCTCTAATTAATATAATTCCCACTATCACTTATAAGTCTAGCAACAAATTAAGCAGTATTCATTTCTTTTGTTTATAATTTTATCACTGTTTGTATTTTCATATATATTGCATTGGATGTTGTTTTCCACAGGGAAATCATACAGTTACAATCTAATTCTAAGTCTCTCCCTGATCACCAAGCCAAATAAAATGTATTGTGGGGTTGGAATGAGTTATGATGGTATACATTACCCTAGGGATGATGTTGCTGTTATCTGCACATCCTGACCATTACAGTATTGAGAGGAAATTTTTCTCTTCAGTAAATTACTTCATAAATTTTAATTCTAACTCTTAAGAGATAAAGTTTTAAAAAAGAGAAAAAAAAAATTTAATATTTTTGTTAAATTTTTTTTTCTCATCTCTTTTCATTACAATAAGCAGTGTTTATCAGATCAGTGTAATTAGTCTGATTATCATTTTACTTTTGGAAAAAGAACTAATTAAAAAAGAATTTTAAAACTATGATTGAATTTTTTTAATAAAAAATAAAGGAAATATCTAAACAATATTTTGTATGAAAGTAGAATTAATCAATGTTAAATTTTGTGATGTAGGAGACTGGATTGTGATTTATTAAAGCACAATTGCTCAAAAATTAGCAGTGTGGGTCAATCAGAATATCAAAGCATTTGGTAAGAGGCAGAGTTGCTGACTCAGCTGTTGAAGAGGACAATCAGTTCTAAGCCAGCACTAAAGGTAGTAATTCTAATCAAGATGTTGAAGAGAGCAGTCATTCTTGACCCAATTGCTAAAGAATAAAGCAGATGCAGAACATCAATTGTTTAAAAATATTTTTTACTATAAAAACCATGTGCTACGTTTAGTAAAAGCTAAACATTTACCTCCATATATATAACCTGCCTCACTGAAAAAATGTAAAAATGCCCCTTAAATAATCTGCAATCTTGTCTCCAACCAAGAATATGGGTGTCTCTATGTCTTACCCTGACCTGAAAATTTTACCGGAAAGAAAATGGATACTTTGTTGGCCCAAAATATCCTACTGCAAAATGAAAAAAAAAATACGTACATTAATCTGGAATTGAGCCTTCAAGACCATCTATCTAGAAAACTATAAATTACAAATACAAAGGATTCCAAAAAAAAAAAAAACCACAGTATAAAGTTTTTTCTTTAAATGTCCACATTAGATTTAAACTTTTCAAAATTTTTTTTTTTTTTTGTAATTTAAATTTTATTAAATTTAACATTTTTTTTATTCATTTGATTTCCACCTCCAAAATTATACAAGATTGATTAGATTATAAATTATAGATTTATGCTTTACACTTGTCCAAATTATAATATTAAATAGTGCTATAACACTTATAACATAGCTATATAAATTAATAGCAATTAATCAATTAAAACAGCTTAGTGCTTTCGAGAAAATGTAGCTCTCATAATCATAGCCTGTTATGACTCATTCATTGGAATCATTCTATATGTATAATATGCAAACTCTATGCAAATGAGTCAATTAGCACATCTTTTTGATATAGCAAAACATGCTTCTTTACAATTAATGGCAAAGGAGTCTTCTACTATGAAGTACGCCTCCTTTAACATTTACCATTGTGCCTCTCAGTACAAACTAATTTTGCAGAGGCGGGTTTGAACTCCTGTCTGAATACTTTTTGATGTGCAAAAATTGAAGTCCATTCTTAGTATGACTTATTATACTTATGCTGTGACAACCTAGTAGCTATAGTGGCTCTGGTTTCACCATAGTATGAGGTTTTACTTCCATTGTGAGGGTATGCCACATTATACACAGCCTGTGGTCTGATAAGATGCTATGGTATCTTTAGTGTTGTTAATAAGCCTATTAGTTGAGAGAGGTGTATGAAAGCTCAAATGAAACTCCGTAGAAAAAGTCCTTTAGAATGTCTTATGCAAAAAGGTCACGTAAGGCAACAACATACAAGGCTTGTTATCTCTCTGTTCCTATATTAATAATAAAATGTTTACTCTTACTATAAACTATACTGTGCTTGTATAATGATTTGATTAAATCATTAGTTTAATTAATCATGTTAGATCTTCTGTCTGCCTCGAATTTGCACAAATGGTAATTTCTAAAAAGAAACGATGTCAACCCAGCAAACTTTTGAGCCATAGGTGTGTATAAATCAGGGTGAATCTGTCCATGAACTTCTGGTGGCTTCATGACCATTGTATAGTTAAGTGTACTTCCTTCTCTGTGTACATTGATGTCTAAATATTTTACTTGCTTTATATCTTCCCATGTAATCTTTAAATCCAAGGATCTGTGCACTATTCATTTATATAGCCTTATGTTATAAGTGTGATAACACTATTTAATATTATTATAAGATTGACTAGATTAATTTAAAGATCTTATCTGATTCTGAAATGGTTTTTAATGAATTAAAAATTGATTTAATGAATAAAATTAACTAATTAATCATATTTTTTTCATTATTGTAATTGTGACAAAATATATTTGAATTATCATGTCATTTTCAAAATTTTTTTATTGTTAAAAAGATAATTTATTAAATAATTGTTTACAAAAATATTCTAGTGTTAATCTCTCTATTCTTCCAACTATCTGCTCCATGAATTGGCAGTATGCATAACTTAATTTCAATACAGCTTAGAGTTTGAAGTATTGTTTTCAAATTATTCCAGTATTTATTTTAAAATGAATTAGAATAAACATATTTATTTATCTCCTGATCAGTTAGTTCCCAGTCTTATGATCTTGAGCTAGATCTAGAGCATAATGGTTACTTAAATAAATGTAGGGATTGTTGCTGTTTGGACATCCAGATGATTACTCTGGATGATAAAAAGTATCACCTTTAAAATCCATGAATATTTTTTTAATTTTGAGATTAAGTTTATAGTTCACCTATACACTAACAATACTATATGGCTAGAATATTGATGATGATCAGCAAGTCTCAGCAGTATTTTTTTAATATTATGAGTGGATTAACTCTCAAGTAAGTGCATACAGATTATTGTTATATTTTGCCCTAAGTTTAGCGGTGGTTAGATAAATAATGTTTTGTAGTGTATCTCCTTTAAATCCAGTCACAAGGTTGACTGTTTTTATGATTATTGATTTAATGACTGTTTATTGTTAATGCTTGATGATTAGTTTTAATTACTCTCATGTAATGCTGGAGATGCACCCTTATGGTTTTGTTCATCTGCTTCTCAGCTCTTATTCACTGGATCTCATTTATCCTTATATATTTATTTATTATATTTGATGATTTAGTCCAAGAGTTCCCAAAGTGGTCAATATTGACCCTTGGAATCGATTTGAACTTTCTAGGAGTCAATAGTTTCAATAAAAAAATTTGTGATCGATGACAGCAAAAACAGATACCCTTACTATTGCTACTTCAAAATATCTGATTCCAATAGATACCTAATTAAGTAAAATAATTTTAAAAAAAAACACTTTTTTGATAACAACGCATTACATACCAACTTGGGAACGATAAGGTAAAATGTGTCATTAAAAGTCATACACAAAAATACATGTAGCACAAACATGTCTGTGCGTTGCCTTAATGAACATAAACCATTGCATGTCCGCACTTGCTCATGGTGGGATGAGACGATATTAGAATCTATCAGTCTTGCATGGTCAAATTTTCATAAAACACTATAAATTAGTTCATTTGATGTGACATACTTATTTGTGATTTGTACTTTGAATATAATTATTTATTAAGGAGCAATACTATGAAAAAGAAAATCAGAGAGCAGTTTATTTATTCGAGTTTGAACAAAAATCTTCTATTTCAAGTAAGTACATACTTTATTGTTTTTTTTTTATCATAGGGGTTGTCAAAATTGTTTGTTAATAACTTTTTGTTTATTACGATAATAATATGACTGAACCAAAAAAAGAAATACAGACAATGCAGTTTGGATTTGAAGCTAGAATTTGTCTTGTCATTATCAAACAAACATTTACCAATGTGCCTCATATGTGAGTGTTTAGCAATGACCCTATAAAAACATCTAAACTAGCAGATCACTTGAGCAGAATTCACTCCAACAAAAAAGAAAAAGATTTGTCATACTTTTAATCACTTAAAGATCTAATTCTGAAGAGAACTATGATAGATAATGTATTTCATCATCAAAGTAAACTGATGATGGATTAAGGGCATCATACAACATATCCCTACTCATTGCAATATCTAGCAAGCTGCACATCATAATGGAGAAATTGATTCTACAAGCCATTGCAAAAGTATTGAACACTGTACTTCACAAACCTGCATAAGATGATATGAAAAGGATTCCTTTAAGCAATAACACAGTTCACAAACATATAGACGAAATGAATCACAATGTGGAAAACTGTTTGTATAATCATTCACAAAAAAACATTTTTTCTCTCCAATTGGACAAGTCAACATTACCCGGTAATGAAGCTTTGTTGCTGGCATACATTCGCTTTATTCAAGATCAGGAAATGCATGAAGAGCTGCTTTTTGCTAGAACTTTAAAAAGTGACACCAGAAGCAAGTTGATTTTTAATTTAATGGATTTTTTTTTTTCAGGCAAAAGGCAATTCCAGTGACCAATATAATATCTGTAGCAACAGATGGAGCACTAGCTATGGTTGGTTGTTATAGTGATTTCATAAGTTACCTGAAACAATACATACCTGAAGTGCTTGCAGTTTATTGCATAATCCATAATCAACATTTAGTAGCCAAAAACTTTAGCGATAAATTGCATCAATCGCTTCAGTTTGTTATAACAGCTGTGAACAAAATTCGAAGTAATGCTTTGAACGCTAAACTTTTTGCTCAATTGTGCAAAGAAAGCAACAAGATTTCTATCGATTGGTTGGCTTTCAAAAAGTTTATGTTTGGAGTGATTTTTTGCACTTTTTCCATCTGTTTTAGGATTTTGGAAGATGAAGATTCCAATTTGAAAGAAAATTTACTTAAGAGTAAAACAGATATTGCTTATTTAATTGACTTATTTGGCAAATTCAATTATGTTAATTTGCAACTGCAAAGAGACAATTTGCATCTTATCAAAGCAAAAGCAGTCATATAGACTTTGTTGCCAGATTAATGTTTTTTAAAAAAATATTGCAAGATCTGAGCTTTCCCAGTTTCCCAACTTATTTAAAATAGACACTATCCGGGAAGAAAACATCATCCTGTATGTCAACCACTTGAAGGCTCTTCACTTAGATTTCAAAAGTAGGTTCGAAGATAATCTATCATTGGAAATACCAGACTGGATAATAAATCCATAAACTGCTAGTGTAGAACGAAATATAATTTTGCAAGATGAGCTGGTAACCATCAACAAAAATAAGGAGCTCAAGGTACAATTCAAACAGGGTTATCAAAACTTTTGGCTGTACAAGATATTCCACTTCTGTACCCAGCTCTATGAACTGTTGTACAAAAATAATTGCTAGCATTTCCATCATTGTATCTGGTAGAGAAAGGCTTCAGTGTAGTTTTAAACCTGTTTCAGAACAGACATCAATTATATATCACTGAACATAGAATGCAACTCACAAATTTAAAACCACAGACAAATTGTTGACAGATCACCAAACACCCCCATATCTCATTAAATTCAGTTTTCCAAGCTAATTTATTTGGTATTCTTTTTTTATTTCATTGTTATAATTTTGTTGAAGTTTAATTCTCTCTGAATATGTTGATTTTTTTCACTTTCAATATTTGTACTTATTTTGAATTTACATATTTATTTCATAAATGTCAAAAATTAAAAAAAACTCTGCTCGTATTATTTTGTTAGTGGTTTCGATATTAAACATTGCACAAAATAATTCCATATTTTGTAGTCCTTTTATCTTTTTCAATCATTAATTACAAGTGAATAAAATAAAAAGTTTGATATCCAATGAAATATATAATATTGAGTACTGTACAAATTTATTAATTTGAATAAGCAAAGTAAATGACTAGGACGTCGATAGTTTAAAAAGTTTTTAGTAAAATGGTCTGCGGCCGAAAAAAGTTCGGGCACTCTTGATTTAGTTTCTCATGCCCAACATTGATGTTTGCCACTGCCCCAAGTTACACACTAATCATTTTGTACCACTACAATATAATTTTGAAGGCCATTATAACCGGACCAATTTTGATACTATATATATTAAGATTAATAGAATAAAGTCAGCGCATGGAATACCATTGCAACATAGGTCTGGCATGATACCATTAAAAGATTGCCGACCCCTGATTTAATATATATTCACTCTCAATCCAAGATACTTAAGATTGGCCTATATACGTACATTTAGAATTGAAAATATGGTCATTCTTACTTTCTCCGTTTTTATTTTGTAGCTGAAATAAGAGTGTCCTCACATTTAACATCGCTGATTTTTATAGTACGGTGCAAGTGAGAAGGAATTATCATCTTATAAAGAAAATTATAATCTGACACTGTGTTTAGTAAAATTCATTGATCATTACAAAATACTTCCAGGAAACTATTCGGAAATTGAGCAAAATCAGAAAAGATTCACATACAAATAAATCTTCAAATTTTGAATTCATTTTTATTCTATATAAAAGTTAAAATTAAAGACTAATGGTGGCTGAATGTATTCAAATAAGCATAAAAACTTAGATCTTGATATTTACTTGAACATATGTAGAAGTATTTAATATCAATTTTAAGATTTTTTTTAATTAGTAGTTTTCTAGAATATCAAGTAGGAATAAATGAAGATTTTAAAAAAAGACTTATGGAATATATTCCATCAAAAATTGTGCAAAAAGAAAATTGAATTCCCATTCTCTCCTCCCCTGAATCATATTAAATCAAAATTATATAAAAATAAATTCATATAAAAAGATAAATATATCAATATGCCCGATTTAATTTAGTGTCAAATAATTAAAAATTTCTAAGTAAATTTTTTTTCAGATAATTGATTTATATCATCTATATTTCAGTAAATACATATCTAGCTAAAGATAAAGCAATGAAGAAACCTACATACCAGTAATTAACTAACGTAGTAGTAAGTTTTCATTAATCAATAATGCCATGAATAAAAATACTTTTGTGAGCCCTCAGATCAGAGATTATTAAGAGATAAATGGCTTGAAAGTCAGATGAGAAAGCTACCAAGCAAAATATCAAGAATGTCTGTTTAAATATTTTGCAAAATACAAGGCTGAAAACTATTGCAAAATAATGAGTGATTTTAAGTCTTACCAAATAGATAGAATACAATATGTTATTAAAGATTTATTATTATTTTTAATTCACATGGCTTTTTCTAAAAAATAAGTTGTCAGCAATGAACAAAATGTTTTCATTAGGACATTTCTAAGTCAGAAAAGTATTATCAAAGTCCGTGAAATTCTAATGTGCTGGATTATTACTGCTGGACTCCTAACAGATTCTGCAAGGAAAGAACATTAAAATCAAAATAAAGCTATATTTAATCTTCTTCAGATTTTGAAAGTGATAATATATAAAATTTAGAAAACTAAATTATGTGATAGTTTACAACATTTGTTAAATACATATTGTTTATAATCTGATACCATCACTAGTTATCTGCCAAAAGACAGTTAGTTGCCTGGCATCAAAATTAGACTACCTTCATAAAGCCTTTCTACTGATTGCCCTACTTTTTAAGTGCTCATAATTCAAAATAATACATCAATTATTATTTTTTTGCAATATTTCTTTAATAATTCCTTTGCTTTGAATATACATCCTATTCTATTTAATTTCCTCCATAATCATTCTCAAAATTCTCAATTTTAAAACTTTTAGTAACACACACACATAAACTACATTCTAGAGCAATGGTTCCGAACCTTTTTTTGGCCATGCCCCTCCTAAGCATCTCTAAAATCCTGATGCTCCCTCCTCTTGTGACATATAATTCTTATTCAAAAAGTGAACTCCTATTTATGTGGAGGAAGCCTAAAAGGCCATAAATGAAAGGACAGTTGAAGTAGAATGGAGTTTCAAGTCACTTAGTTTTGCTCTAAATAACAATGAAGAAGTAAGTAGTAAAGGTTATCTAAACAGAAAAGAAACTAAGAAAATGGCGCAGAAAGAAGAAAAACTATTCTTAATACATGAATAAGATATAAGAATAATTAGTGGACTTTCAAATTCACTAGTTATAACTCAAAAAAATTCTCTGTTAATATACTCATTCTTGAATCCTCATCTCCCTGGGTCATGTGTATGAACCCATTGTTCTGGCGCAACATATTCCTAACTAGAGCTACATTTTAAAAAAGCTATCTCTCAAGTCAGCTTATTTCTTTCCTAAACTTCTAACTGTATTATAGATACAATTTCAAGCTTCTAGTTCAAGGTAAGGAAAAAAAGAAATAAGTCTTGACCACAGAGCTCATCAATTTAGTATTGAAGTGCAATTTCAAAAATTTTAAAACAAGGCACTGAGAAACACTTATCTGTTGTATAAAACACAAAGTAACATGATCTTAGCTAAAAATACAGTAAATCAGGCAATTCCATTAAGAGAAAGGTTGATCCCCATACTAAGATAAATGTCCTGCTGATAAAAATAGGTGATCTCTAATTAAAAATATTTTTAAAAACAAAGCATCGAATCGCCAGAAGTTTGCTATAAATGCAGTAAGCAGCAGCATGCACATACTGAATGTCCGCATAGATACATAGTTTACAGACCTTACGATCGTGTGAAACAAATAAGTTACTTGCATTAAAAAAACAGCAAGACAATTAGAAAAAAATGATTAGATTCCACTTTAAAAACTTGATAGTATGGGTAAATCTTATAAAAACAATCTAAACAAAATGAAAGACATTCATTTAGTCTTCAAAATGTTAAATTACTATTGATTACATTAATAGAGCTGGTTACTGAGTCTGTCAATTACTCAGACTATCATTAACAAAAAATCATTGACTGCAACCTAAACATTAAATCGATTATAGATTACTAAGATAACCAAATTCACCACCTGGTTTAAGTAAGAATAAAGGTTATAATGACTAAAAAATATATAACAATTTAGTAAGTTATAATGCTCACTTATTTAAAGTAAGATATTCAGATATTTATTCTTAAAGTGGATTCATACCTGAAATGCTGATCCACATACAAATGAACAAACTAATAAAAAAATCAATGTATTAATTAAAGATGTAAAATAAAAACACACAAACAGTAAAGTTGATGCCCAGTAAATTATTGGTGAGCCAGGATCAATTTGGATTGACCAAACAAAATCAGATCTGCACTATCTATTGGACACATTGGCTAGATATCAATTGAAAATGGTAGTATTACTTGAGAACCAAGAGTAATAATCATTCCCGGAGGTTGCTCCCAAATACCAAGAGATTTACAGAAAGGTCTCTCAGACACAAGATGAATAAAAAACAGAGATACTACATCTGTTGGCTTACATTTTACTCTGATATTCATCTAAGCTCCACCAATGCTGGCACTGTAACATCAATAAGGGATAAGACCAATTGACTAGTATAATAATAAAAAGATAAAATGTGGAGAGGTATCTGTGGATCATGCTCATGTTCAGTGGTAAGAGAAAATGGGTTCCAGAAAAAAAAAAATTGACACAAAGCATCTATATAGTGCTAGTGCAAACACTAGCTAAGTATGACTATGAAGTACTATACAACAATTAAGTACCCACCATTATCATATGTTGATGACATCAATGGTAAAACTAACAGAAATTAGACCAAAAAATAAAATGAGAAAACCTAAATATCCACTGCCATATTTTGAAGGGTACACACTCCAAAATTAAAGAAGGGGATGAATGTTGTGGTCTCATCTTAAGCTTACCTTCAATAATGTATTTGTTCATCTATAAAGATCTCTAGATCGGATAAGATATGCTATATAATTGACTAATAAAACAATAACATAAAGGTATAAACAGGCTAATTATGTAACTAGATAAATAAATGCAATTGTTCACATAGAGCGGGCAAGTTTGCTACAAAACGAAGGAAGTTAGACAATTGTGCCACATTCAAAACAGAAATTCACTATCTGAAACTACTCTGATAGTATCGCACAATGTCTACCGTTTGCTAGAAAACAGTTAATGCATGTTTAAAATCTGAGCAGAAATCGGTAACAAATAGTATTGACATTACACGAGATGAGCTAGCACGACTATGTTAGGCTATATTAGGAATCATGGCGTTTTCCCAAATCGCTAGTTGTTACGGCTATCGATTACTCATTGGTCAGTCTGCTCGTTGTAATAGGTGACGGAACTTTTTTATACATGTTCTAATATATAATATTAATGAAAACAGATGCAATGTTTTGCCCATTATTTTCGGTAGCAAAATATATACAAAATTACTCGAACAAAACACGGGTTATAGCTACGTTGATAATCCACATTCAGTAATAAAGTAATGTAATGAAAAAAGCCTGAAACAAAACAAAAAAAAGCGAAATAAATGCAACTGAATTACAGAAACATCATTTAATAAATAGAACAAAATAATGAGTACTAGATAGCATTTCGCTAAAACGAAATCACTTAATAAATAGAACAAAATAATGAGTACTGGATAGTATTTCGCTAAAACGCTAACCAAGAAAAAACCTCACAAAAAGATTGATGAAGTTGATTTATATAAATAGTCTCTCGTAAAATGATAATTTAAAACTACAAGTTTTTGCTATCTTAACCTAAGGGATTACTCAATTTATCGTTTACCAATTTATTCCTACAAACTTCCGGAGGACGAATATTAGACTCGTTTTTAAGGTAAAATCTATATACGCGGAAACACATGTCATGTGATAACTGCACATGTAGATAAGTTGGTAAACACCTTTAGGGCACTCATTGCTAACGCCAATGGCGGATGTTACAATTATAATTCCTTAAATCTTATAACATAAGAGAAAATACTTTCCCTGGATGTTATTGCCATTTAATTATAGAAAGTTCATGACTTACAAATTAATTTAACAAAAATGTATTTTTCATATCAGCGTAATTAGTTAAAAGTACAGTAAATCTTGCGTTTTTTTAATTAAAAAAAAAATATTATTTATTGATAAATATTTTTTTTACAATTTGATCAAATTGATATAAGTAATTTGTTCTAAAAGTCAATTTTAATTAGTTCGATTTAAAAAAAAAAAAAACATTCTAAAATGCCATTTCCAAGATACATTATGATTTCGCGTTATAAATCAACGTTAATTTTAGTAGAGACTGTAAGCATTAATTAAACCCATTTCACTAACTAAACCATCCCATAAGTAAAGTTTATATTGTAGTTAAGGATATACCGCTTCTACTAGCTGTGTTAAATATAATGTATTTGCATTAATAATTTATCCAAACTAAATGTTAAGATAAAAATTAGATATTATGTCTCTTTGCTGTTCCTAAGACTATCTGGTATCGAGAAACAAAGTCATTTAGATTATGCTTTGATAAATTTTACGGATAATTGGAAATGCGCAAAACCAAAAGTAAGACCAAACGTATAAATTTAAATATTTTATATATATAGTTTCAGAAATGTGATAAAACTAAAATAATGATTACATATTAAATAAAACTAAAATAATGATTAAAAAGAAAGTTTTCGATTACTATTCGTAAAATATAAATGGGAATCTCTAGTGACCCATCCTTATCGTGAGATTTTTTGTTGTAATTATAAGAAATTATTAATAATCGTATATTAATAACTTGAAGGGAAAAATGATTACATTTTATGTTCACATTAAATATTTAAGTTAATTCAATAATAGTGACATTGTTACTTGTCGTTTTTAAAATAGTTTGCTGTTTAATTGTTATAGGACTACTTGTTCAATTTTACTCGACATCTCCAATAAACTCATCCGCGATCGATTTTATTTATGAAAAAAATATATATATTTTACTCACTTATAATCTTAAAAATAAAAGAATTTGTTAGCTTTTTTTTAATTATTTATGGGGTTTTGCTCAAATCCTTCAATTTTTATATTTACATTTTGTAATAATTAAAAGAGTGTTTGATATTTTGCAATACTTCAGTCATATGGACTTATGGTATACAGCTATGGGGCTGTACCTGCCAGAGGAACAAAAACATCATACAGAGATTTCAAAATAAAGTACGACGTGGCATCGTTGGTGCCCCCTGGTACATACGAAATGACAATTTACACAAGGATATTGGGATGGAAACAGTAAATCAAGTAATTGAAAAAATAGCTCAAAAACATGAAAATAAATTTCACAAGCACGTTAATGCCGAGGCTCGTAAACTTCTAAACAAAGAAGGCATGGTTAGAAGACTGAAAAGAGTCAAGCCTCTTGATCTGGTGAAATCTAGCTAAACATAATAATGCTTAAGTACACAATAATAAAGTGTACTAGTTGACAAATAAAACTAGTTAATTGTCACTGGATAATTACTAGCATTTAGAACTCTAATCTTACAGTTAGAGATAAATTTCTAATTGGTTACGACCAGATCGCAATAGCCTTTAATAATTAAAAAAAATATTGTTCCAGTAAAGTTAATCAATATTACATTCGTTTAGAATATCTGAGAATCTTTGTAACGTAAACGAGGTCTGCACTTACGTAATCCGTCTTCAAGTTCACTATAAAATATATTTTTACGAAGTTATGTTCGATACAATGAAGTGATTTTATTTTACCATTTGGAATTTAATAATTTTATACCTAAAATTCATTTTCATACAATATAAATTAGATAAAATAATCTCTTTACAAATAATTTAGTTATGGCTCTGTTTATATAAAATCCAATTTGTTAAAGGCAACAACTGTAAATTGGAATCTATGCAGCAATTCAACCCTTTGTATTTAAAAAAAGTCAGCAGGGTATTAAAATTGACTCACCTCATGGGATTTGCTGATAAAGGACTTGACTTTTTAAACTTTAATTACTAAATCAAATTTTTTATCAAATAAAAATGTTAAGTATATTCTTTAATTTGCTTTTTGAACTGGTATAAATTGAATAATCATGTATGTGGTAAATCTGAAGCCAAGAATATGATGTTCTTGTGTTGTTATTTTTTCATTTAATCACTTCAATTAAAAATATTAAATCAGTGAGAAAAAAATACAAACAAAAAATTATTTCATGTTGATATCTTAAAATTATTTCATGTTAATGTAGTTTAATAACTATTACAAAATAAAATTTTAAATATGAAACATAT
Source organism: Epiperipatus broadwayi (assembly GCA_028023455.1). Lineage (NCBI taxonomy): Eukaryota > Metazoa > Onychophora > Udeonychophora > Euonychophora > Peripatidae > Epiperipatus > Epiperipatus broadwayi. Next base: position 1,813,063 of record JAQFVV010012430.1, on the reverse strand, counting down.
AAAATAGGTTTGCTTGGAAATAGTTTCTAAAAATGAATATACTTTTGCTAATATTATTAGAATATAAACATTCTCTGATTTTGGATTTTTTTTCATATATTAACTAGGTATTTTTATCAATATTTGCTGTCTGTAAAGGAATATATAAATATATTTTTGTTAATAACCTAAAAAAACTTTTATGTAATTGACATTATGAACATTTGTTATGTATTGAAATAATATTAAAACAAAAATCTCAATTACATAAATAAGTTGTTTAATTATGAAATTTGCAAAAGTTAAGCAATATAAACAATAAACTTCATGTATCTAATCAGTTTGTTATATATTACTATATCTGTATCTATTTATCTGGAAGAGCACAGATATGATGCACTGTGACTTCTTATACGGAGTCAGGAATCTCTCAGCAACTATACCCAAAGAAACCTGTTAGCCACTTTACCTTCCCTTTCCATTCCCCACCCTAATTTTCCCATAATCTCCTCCATCCCATTTCCACAACATAATCTTTGTCAACTCCATGACCTTCATATCTAAATCCCCCTTATCTTTTCCCAAACCCAGCATAAAAACCAATAACCCACTTTCTGTATAATCATTTTGTTCATATTTATTCTTCCATAACTTTATTATTTATAACCTTTCTGCTTTCAAGTATTTACATTGAATTAACAGATGCCTAATATTTTCTATGCTGTCCTTACACAACTTGCAGACTAAATCACCCATATTTTTCCATTTACGTGTATATTCCCTTGTTGCTAAAGATCCCGTTTGAACCTTAAACTACTTTCCTTGCTATTATCATAAATTAACTCACACCCAATGTTCCGTTTACTTCTATATATACTTAAACTCTTTTTACTCTCCATACTAGTTCTCCAACTCCCTATTCTTTATTAATGCATCTATTCTTCCATTCCATTCCTTACCACTATAACACTCAACAATCCTCCTAACACAATTATCCCACCTTTTGTACAAGTATACTGATATAAATTTGTTATCCAAATCTGCATACTGCATTACCTTTCTCACCCATCTTATTGCCTGCCCTTTACTCATAACCCAATTAAATACTATTTTGGCTATTCTTTTATTATCCATAAACTGCAATCTACTGAACATTTTCATTTTGATTTTTGCATTTCTCATATAAAAACTTGACCATCCCATTTTCTCCTTGAATTGCCTCTTTTGTTGTCCACACATCTGTATCTGAGGCATGCCTTCCTTCTTCCCTTTGTACTTTTTCTAAGTAATCTAATACCCTTTACTAATACATAACGCATCATTACCATATGTTAACCCTGCTACGGCAACTCCCATATAATTCTAACTCACAGTTATACTTTCTTATATTCAACTCTTTCCCGCTCCATTTTATAAAATTCGAGATATTCAATCCTTTTTAATGCATAATTTTTGAATATCTTCATATTCCTTCTTTTCTTTGTAAATTCTCTAGTTTCAGTAGAAATTTTATTGGTCATTTGCTGCTTTTTTCTACTAGCTATCTTTGTTGCAGTTTTGAAAAGTTTATCAGTTATTTTCATATTAATTTCGTTCAAATCTGAATCACGTTCAAAATCTAAACTTATTTGTAAGTTCTAATTTAAATTCATTAGAATGTTTCTGAAGATTAGGAATATCAATTGTAACTTGTTTTTCTTAAGAATTTTTGTCTCTCTAGTTTTGCATTAACATGTATCTTACATCTTACTAATCGATGATCACTTCCTGTGTTAAATTTATTAAGAACATTGCAATCTTGAAATATGTATTTTCTGTTAGTCAAAATATAATCCAATTCTGTTGTACCTTCATTTGGATGCTTCCATGTCCATTTCCTTTTAACATTTTTCTCAAAAAAAAAAGAATTCATAAATAATTTTTTTCTTTTTCTGCAAACTCCACAAGTTTTTGTCCTCTCTCATTTCTATTACCATAACCAAAATTACCTAAAGCACTTTCATCTTTCATTTGTTTACCAGTTCTAGCATTAAAGTTTCTCATAACAAATTTAAAATGTTGTTTACCCTGATCAAAAGCCTTTTGTACATCCATATAAAAATCTTCTACTACTTCATCATTATGAGAACCTGCTGGGGCATAAACCTGAATTATCTGCATTTGGTATCTGCTATTAAGTTGTATAACTAATCATACACCATCAATCTCCACAATGTTGTTCTTCCACTTTTTATTTATAATGAATTCTACTCCACTTGTATTTCCAATATTTGTACCTTTATACTAGAATACATGTCCACTTTTTAAATCAATTGGCTTTTCACCTTTTTTTCTAACTTCACAAAGTCCAATAATGTCCTATCTTCTTTCACTTGAAAGTGATTTGCAGTTGTAAGCACCTAAATAAAAAGTCCTCCTCAAATACCAGCCTGGATACGCAATTAGGGAATTGTTAGCACCTTCCGCCCTCGGCCACCAACCACTGCCTTGGTTGGTAACTTTACAGCCTCCTCCGAATAAGGGCCATGATTTATTTTTGTCTGTTATAATTGTATATATTAGAAATATTATTTATCATTTACACAAACGTTGGTTCTGCCTTATCAGGCAACTGAGAAGAAAGACCATAATGTTTCTTGATCTTAAACTCAGAGGTAAAAAGCCAATAAACTCACAACGCTGGCTTATGTGTGTGTTGGTGAGCAGCCCATCCATGTTCGCAAACTATATGAATAATCACATAGTAATAACAGCTGCAACGACAAGAATGTATGGAGTGGACATGCTCTGCTCGGTTCCTTTAAGGCTTCCAGGAGGAATCAAAGGATCTCCTTTCAGTTAATAGAAAACTCCTTTCTGCAGCCAATAACATGAAGTATCTATGTTTAAATGCTCATCACAATGTTTATGTTATAGGTCTTATCAAATGTTGAATTCCAAAGTTGGAATCAAAAAGATCATTGCTATTTAAATTGACATTATTTTCTCTTTTCAATCTTTTTTTTTTTAAAAAAAACAACAACAACAAAATCGGGCTAGTTTTTTCAATGTTAATAGTCATTGATGATTATTTATTTGAAAACTTTCAGTAATGGATTGCAGTAAGATATTTTTTGTTTAATCTTGACACAAATATGCACTTGATAGAAATAATCCACTTGGATATCATTCTATTTTTAACCATTCATATAATAATGAGTTATCAATGGATACCAAATTCTAATACCAAACAAATCTACATATTATTTTGTAACCAAGTTTTTGGATTCGAAATCTTAAATTACTTGAAAATCTTAGTATAATAGATTAAAAGGTAGTCGCTGTATGGCTTCCTGCTGAGAAAGACAAACAGCCAGAAACTAATTTGGTAATCAGTGTGGCACTACTATATGGTATCCAGTAATTATTTATGCTTATAAAGACAATTCTAAAGTTATTTATGTTTTCAAAGACAATTCTAAAGTATAGGAGTATTATAAAATGAATTATTGTTATCGAAATATATAACTTTGTCACAATAATGACATTTTCATTGGAGCATTCAACCATTGTTTACTCCAAAGCCAACTTTTGTAAGTTTGAATAGTTATTATATAAGATGATAATACTATATCCAAATCTTCATATTAGTTTTTGACTATTGGATTTCATTAATAAAAAATATTGGATTGCATTTACGCATCTAATCTAATGATCTGAGATTTAAACACTTAAGGTTTTTTGAACTAAGCCAACCTACTTGTGTGATTTTTAATTCTGATTGAGATCAGCAGATATATATATATATTATGCTAACTGTATCAAAATCTTGGTGTTCAAATCTTGATCATTAATTTGATTACTGCTGGATACGAGGCTCTAATTTAATGCTTTCATTGATGAAAGACAATTATCAGAAACTAGTCTGGGGATTTTCTCTTCTGTCATTGCATCTAGTGTCCTATTCATGCTTACTATAGATAGCTCCGGAATAATGTAAATAGAATGAATTACCACTCTGAATAAAATTGTTAAAAGAAAAGGATAAACTTATGTGATAATTATATATTTTTTGATTATATTTTAGTAAAATATATTGTAATATTTTTTTCCTTCTCTTTCTCTATAATTTTAAAGCAGTGATTATTTATTTTTAACTTTTTATAGGTTCAATGCTGGAAGATACCTTAAAAGAAGCATTAGGTGTTCACACCCTCAAGTCTTTAGGAGGAGGTGGAGGTGGGTGTATCAATGAAGGACAAGGATATATTACCGACCATGGAAAAGTATTTGTTAAACGCAATGCTAAAGATAAGGTATGACCTTTCCTCTTCACTTTTTCTTTTTTTTTTTTTTTTGCTTAGTGTTAAAGAATATTTTGGAACAGTTTGAACGCAATAGTGATATCTTTGCTCATCTCCAAAAGTCTCGATAGCAAAACATAATCAAAAAAATAATGGCAGTCAAACCAGAAATATGCAATTGCTTTTTGGTTTCATGAGATTATGATAGATGGTGTTGATTTTCACTGCATCTGCACCTTCAAAAGAAGATTGAATGGAGATAAATAATATGATGGTTAATTGATCAGGAATTTATAAGAAATTTAATCACTAGAAGTGACAAAACTGTACCACAATCTATTGATCTTGAGCTCCAGAATCTGCACTAAACCATGCAGTGAATATTTTATATTATGCTTAAAATTTGAACTTAAACTTACATAATTGAATAAAGGTGTCACTACTGTCAATTAATGTAAACTTGGAGATGATTTCTATCAAAAAGATTGCGCTCTTATTTAGTTAATTACATTTTCAGATTGTTTTAATCTTTTATGTTTGTTTTTAAAATATTATAGTAGTAAGCTTATCAAAGCTTACAGTAGTATTTAATGCTTTGAAACTAATCATAGAATTGCTAATAATGATAGTGAGTTCACTCTTATGTAATACACATAAGCATGGCCACTAGATGGCAGTAAAAATATTTCTATTCTTGCTTTCAGGGTGATTGATATTAATTTGGTAAAAGACATTGTTTTGCACATTTTCCATCCATTAGTCAGCTTTTTACCTATGTTTTTGCTACTTTATGCATTCTAAGATTTGGAACCAGCTAATCACATATCTTCATTGAGTATTTGCAAATTATATTAGAGAAGTAGCAAACGTCTATTAGATATGATCAAGAATTATCACTATTAGAGAAGTAGCAAACGTCTATTAGATATGATCAAGAATTATCACTTGGTCGTATAATACCCTGTTGCCTAGTGATATCCCTTTGGGTAGAGATATTACATACATAAATATGTCAGGATTTTAGAATCTTTATTTTGCACTCAAGTCTATTTCTTTACCATGCAATTTTTATATCATGTAGACAAACTATTTACAGAATGCTTCACAAAAAAAAATTATTTTATATTTTTGAATTTTCAGTGAATATGACGTATAAAATTGTTATTTATTTATATAAAAAAAGGCATTAAAAAAAATAATTATTAACAATCGAAAATAGAATAGCTTTAATACTTCTACAATTGAAAGCTATTTTTAGATATCAATTTTGAAGTGATTGATTACAAAATATTTTAATTTGGGGTAGGTGGGAGGGATGATGATAGATAAAAAGTGATTAAAAGCAATAACAAAGTATTTGTCAAGTGCAATATTTAAAATGATATATATATATTTAAAGCTTTTCTACTTTTCTTCATTTGCATACATCTAATCTTAGCCTTACACTTTCTCTTTTCTATTCTTTACCATATTCACATTTGTAAAGTCTTCAATGTTTTTGTCCTCTTTTTTACTAATCATTCAAGTCTTCTACTGTATGTAAAACTATATGGCAAACATAATATTTAATAAGGTTTTTTTTTTTTAAATTTATCTTTCCTGGCATTTTAATCACATCAGAAGTTTGCCTATTGCAGTCTTCTTTATTGCTACTTCCACTTCAGTTAATCAATTTCTACGCATTGAAAAGTTCTGTCTTCCTTTATAAGTTTCTGCCATTTATAGTCTTTTATCTTTTTTATTTATTTTGTTTGGAAAATAAAGAAAGCTACTCCAGTAAAACAAATGTTCCAGGATTGAGCACATCAAACAGTTGTCTATGTGAATCTAAAGCCTATTTTAAACTACCAAATCTAAACATTTTATTACCACTGTAATTGTTGGACTGTTGTTAATTGGAAAACCTTCAAGGTGCAGTGGTAATACATCAACCTGTTTTTAGTAACTAAAGAGCATAACGAAGATGGAAGACTGCCCTCAGCAACACCTGGTATTTTCTAAGCTTGCTGAATAATGTCTCCATTCTTTTTTGGATGATGTTGGAGAGCTCATTGCCTTACATTGGTTTTACCTATTATTAATTGATTTTTTTTTTTTTTTATAGGCTCTTATTATGTTTGAAGGAGAAGAGGCTGGTTTGCTGGCAATAGCTGCAACCAACACAATCCGAGTGCCAACACCTATAAAGGTAATAATTAAAAAAAATATTAGATATATTTACATTTACTCATACTATTAATCCAGGCTGTATTTTATTTTCAGAAAAAGTAATATTAAAAAAAATATTTATAGATAGAGAACACTTCAGTGTACACTATTCATTATTTTATTGTTAGGACATTTTATGATATATCACATATAATTTATTTATTGTAATAGTTCAGATCCTTCACCTACACCACATGTATGTAGCTTTATGTATAAGTGGCAAGAGTGTATCTATTTCATTCCAAATTTTATTGAAATGTAATGCTGAACATGGGAGGAAGAAGGCGCATTTAATCTCATCATAGGATTCCATCAAGCTAAAACATATTCTGAATATTGTGTATTAAGTAATGGGTTTGATCCTGAAATTATGTTTAGTTTGTTTTGTCAGTAAACTCTAAAGTTTTCACTTAGTTAACCCATAACTAACCCATCTAGTAATATTCATTGAGAAATAACTTTCTAGTTACTTTTAGCAAGAGATTAAAGTAAGACCTATTGGATCTTTTAGATGAATGCCATCCCACTAACCATAAATTAAAAGCACGATTGAAATAAGATGCCATGAATCTATTAAATCTTTCATATCTTTTAATTGTCATGAATTTGAATAGCATAAATCTTTTGTATTTACGTTACAGTCATGGATGTTGTATACTTATTAAACAATCCAAAACAAAGCAAAACTCTCCATATAGTAGTGCCATCTTGTGCTAACAAGAGCAATCAATGGATGCCAGAAGGCTTGTTAGCACAAGATGGCACTACTATATGGAGAGTTTTGCTTTGTTTTGGATTGTTTAATAACAATTATTGTGCTAGTATGAGATAGTGATCATGTGATGTTGTATACTTAATGAATGACCTTTCATCTAACATATATGTGTTTGTCCACCTTGATGATTTTATTAAAGATATGTATATATTGTAGGTTATTGAAAATCCCCGTGGAGGTGCTGTGATTGTAATGGAGTATTTAGATTTTGGCCCATTAGGCAGGTTTTCTTCAAAACTGGGAGAAAACATTGCAAGGTATGTCACTGGTTTAAATAACAAATCTTATACATAATATGCATAGTTTGTTTGTTTTTTTTTAAAAAAAAGATCATATAAATAATAATTTTATGCCAAAGATATTTTGATTTACTTTTAGTGTTCAATAATGACATGAAATCTATTTAAAGACATATAATTTTAAAGATATGTACTCATGCTTTTATTGAAATTTGCAATATGATAATTTGATGTAAGTATAATGTCTTTGATTTACCCTAAAATATTTGTACTATGTAAGGCCTTTGGAATTTTTTAAAAACGTAAATAATAGGAATAAAAATTGTAGATCAAATATTGATTATTAAAAATAATTTCACTAATTTATGATGATTGTAGAAATAGCTTTTTTGCAGAAAGTCTTACCATCAAATTGATTTTTAGGCTTCTTAATGGCAACATTCATTATTGTGACGATCAAGGCTATCCGTCTCATTATTGATTATCATCTTTTTTACGATCAGTCTCTTTAAATGTACATTTTTATAATGATTCAGATTGACTCCTGATATGCCAAAAATTACATAATTGTAACTGATTATTTATGCTTCAAGCATGAATTCATATCTAGTCTGTTTAAATTCTATTTGTTTTATCCATTGTATTCTCAAAAGTCTTCACCAGTGTGGCTGTTCTAAAACTTTGATGTTTTTATTTTGGCTGATTTAATCTACAACTAAACTTTCTCATAAGTTTAATGGCATTTACACCTTTTTAGATAATTTTATTAATATTTATGTTTCTATGAGAGTTTAGTACTTACAGATTAAATGGTGACAAAAAAATTAACTATATTTGGAAGAGATGCTAGTTCATCAGAAATGCATTTTAGGAATCATTTGCCTTTTTATGATGGCTTTGTTTCTTTTTTTCTTTTGGAAGCATAACTGTTCATAGATTTAAATTCCTGTGAACTCCATTTTTGGAATTAGATGCTATGGATTTTTGGTTTTTTAAAGTTAACTTTTTTAAAAAAGTTTTTTATGTATATATAAAGCTACAATTATTTATGCAGTTTGAGCATAGTAATAAAATGACATATTCAAGATCTAAAGATTATTGGATCAAAGTTGAATCTATCACTTCGGTACTTGAATGTCACAAACTTCCTGAGGGACTAATTATTCAATTATATAAATTAATAGTATTTATTTAAGGATTTCATGGTATGGTATTACTGCATTTGATCCAGGATTTAAGTTTGGTGGAACTTCAAAAAAAATTTTATAGTTGCAGACATCCAATTATTAGATTGTTAAATAGATATTCAGTTACTCTCAGCTAGAATTTCAAACAAGGAAGAAAAATGTACTATCTAGCAATTGACAAGCTCTTTCATTGTTTCTTTTTGGAAGAATGGTAAGGAAGTTTATGCCATGAAATATCTATTTTTTATATATTCTTGGTGGGGGGAGAGGGGATTTCTGGTATAAAAAATTTTCAAGTATTAACAATTTATTCCTCACCTGTTTACATCATATTATTTTCATAAATAAAGAAGCACTATGCAATTAAATTTAGCCCATTTTCCTCTTTGCAGATTGAAGCAGAATCTACAACTCAAATAGTCAGTAGAATTACCATTGACCTGCAATCTAAGGAAAATATTTTTCTAAAAATTATTGTTTTTGTTTAATTTGAAATTTTTGCTATAATTTTTTGTTTGTTTGTTATTTAATGCATTATTGCAATTATTTATTTGAAAAATGTAAATGTTTTATTTTTTTGTTTTATGAAAGGCTTCATCTTCATAATGAAGATATTGGCAAAAGACTAACTTCGAAAGACAGCAGCATTCATAGTGCAGATATTTGTCATCATTATGTTCCCAAATTTGGATTTCACACAACAACGTGCTGTGGTTATATACCACAAGACAATACTTGGGCAGATGACTGGGTGGTATGTTCTTTGTTTGTTTTAATACATAAGATTAAATAATGGACATGCAATAATATCAGTTAGGCCAGAGTTTGGCAACATGATAGTCATAGGTACTTGAATGGCCACAAAATATTTTTAAAGTGCCTGTGACTAATTGTGATATGGTTTAGTTCATTATGATATTCAGTCTTTTCAGGGTGCATGCACTTAGCTGTTTTTTTCTTCATATTATTGAAAATCAGTCATTGAATTTTTTCTGCTATGTTATTGCAGTTGTAATAATTTAGTTGTGAATCGACTGCAGTTAATCTGCAAAGTATTTGATGTGTTTGGAAAAATCATGTCAGATTAATGAAACATTCTGGAATTTAATCAATGAAAATAGTTATCTTTTATTAAGTATAGGGGATTTGAACTCAGATTTTTGAGTTCAAATCCCCTATACTACAATTAAGCTCCAGGTTTGTGAAGAGGGTCTGATTTTCAAATATTTACACATCAAGCTTGTATCCTGCCCATCCCTCTTCTATGTATTTAAATGGATAAGGTTCTATATGTGAGGGGTCAGAGTGACTTGAGGTCAACATGGGCATGGCAATAATATTGGCATCAGCATGGGATTTGGGTTTTTATCATCAGATTTTCAATGATACAGATCACTAAAAAGTTGGAGGTTGGAATAGATTGAAACCTGTCCATTAAAGTGTGAGGATTTGCTATCTTAATATAATCTGAGCACTGATTATATATATATGTATGGGAGATGATAATCTGGATCAACTGATAAGTACTGGTTTATCACGAAGTACATATATTGGTGATTATTTATCTTTCCTCCATGTGTGTGATCATGTGTATCAGTTGTATGAGATAGTGTGGATAGATGAAGGATGCTTGAAAATCTGAGTTCAAATCCCCTATACGTGCAGTTAAGCTCCAGGTTTGTGAAGAGTGCCTTGCTTTCAAATATTTATCTCTTATTAATAACATGAATTCTAAAAATACACTTGTACTATGTTTTCTACATACTTTTGATAATTCCTTCAAATATGAAGCAACAAAAAAAATCGAGTATAGAGTATGACTTGCTAATAATCATTAAACCATTACTTAAAAATCAGAAATTCTAATTAGATATCAGAGTATAATAAGATAGTTGAAGATATGCAGTGACAAGTATCAAGTTAATATTTTTTTTTATATAAACAAATATAAAAAACAATAACTAAATATGAATTTTTCAAGTTATAAATATTTTGTGAATAGAATTTTGAATTAAAATAACTTAAAATAAATATGTATTGGATTCATGTTAATATCACAATTTCCTTGTCCTGCAAAATTAATTTTAAGGGACCTTTATCATTAATTTGAGTAAGGGGAAATCTTTTCAATATAGTAGTTGCTGACCTCTGACCTAGATTGTATTTTTTTCAAAAATAGTTATATTTTGGAAATAATGTCTGAAATTATTTTAATTATTTCTCATTTTATATATCTATTTAGACTTTCTATGCTAGACAGAAACTTCAACCCCAGATCTCATTAATTGAAAAAGAGGTATAGTCATTAATTGCTTTTATTATTGTAATTATATTATTATTACTAATTATAAGCATTTCATTTCTTTTCTAATTTGCATCTAAATTGTAATGTATGTGACCTCCTTTATCTTAGATATGCAATAATTCAATAATTTGTCAAATGTCTGTGTTAATCTTCAATATGAATTTAAATAATCTGATGTTTTAAACTTATTTAAATTGTGATATATATGACTATCCTTTTAATTGCATAATATATCAAATATCTATTTTAATCTTCAATATGAACTTAAATAATCTGACTTTTTAAGCATATCTAACATTTCATATTTTTAATAGAGAATGTTAACTTTTTTTGATCACCCTCATCTATCTCATAAGCTGTAATTGTTCACATTTTCAAAAACTCTTGTAATATCTTATATTTATAATCGAATCTGACAATTTATATTTCAAACTTCCTATACAGGACAGTACATTACTTTGACTTTTATTATAGATACACCAATAGACTATTTTCTTCAATGATCTGTAATATTTTCTTCTTAGCTATTTTTTGCTTCCATAGCTTCATTATCAAACAGTATATTCCCTTTTTTCGCCCATTCCTAATGTTTCATATTTATTAAATTCTGAATCTCATCATCCTATTTCTTGTAAAAGTATTTTAAAAGAAATTCCTTCTCTATATTTTTTACATATTATATTACGACTGCAGGCATTTTTTAGTTTAGTCTTTCCAGTTAACACAAATAAAAATTTTATTTTAACAATTTCATCATTATTCATAAAAAAGATTTCTGAACATTATAAATTTATTTAAAGATATTGCTAATGAAAAGAAAGATCGTTCTATGTCATCCATATTGAAATCACAAATTTGTTTTCTCCTAAACAATCAGCTTTATGTTCATTTATATTTTTCCTAACATTTTTACAATATTGCTATTTATCAATATAGAATCAATCTCTTAAGTTAAGGCTGAGAATATCACTTCTTTCCATCATAATCTTTTCATTCATATCTTTTTCACAAAAATAATATTAGTGTATTTACATTTTCTCTCACCTGTTCTCTTTACTAAAATACATATTTTATTATTTCTTAGCAATCACTCTTGCTTTTTTATTACTATTCCCAAATTTTATATTTTTCACTTTCTCCAAAGTAACATTTCCAATTATTCATTTTAATTTTTCCATTAATTATTACTATTAGATTTTCTTTTATTAAATTTTAACTTTTATTCTCTTACATACTTTCTCCCATTTCTAACACTGACTTCTTCGCTAGTAAAACAATGTCAGCGAAAACAAAGCTTGCCGAATATAGCATTACTTTGACATAACTATAGGTATTTTATATCAAAAACATTGATTAAATCCTATTTTTTTACTCAGATATCAGTAAATTTATTAAGCAAAAGATTCTATGACCAAACTATGGTGCTTGATCATCACTGATAGTTTATCATCACTTATCGCCCTTCTTTCTTAACACAATTTATTATACTATTTCAATTTTCAAACTACATTATAAACTTTGATGAGCCTTTACACTATTAAGATAATTGTAGATTTTTAACAAACCTCTATCCATTCCTAACCTTTCCAATCTGTGACACTATTCATTTACTCTTTTATAATCTTTTTCAATATCTGAAAAAATAAATCTTATAGTTTTTTAAATAACTTGTAATATATTTCAGGAACATGAGTAATGACAAATAAAGTCGTCTCCCCCCCCCCCCCAATCTTCATATTTTTGCCATAATACTTCCATTTTCTATACATGCATTTTTTTTTTTCTATATGAATGCAAGCAAAAATCTTAATAACTATTGATGTTATGCCAGTGGTCAATAACTTGCTGTATTTTTATTTTTTACCTTTCTAAAATAATGAGTCACTTGGGAGATCATGTGACATTCAAGTACTAGAAATGCTAGGTTGAGTTTCAATCCAGGAAATTTTAACAGATTGAGACTACCAATACCAGTGCATTAAAATGCATAATGCAAAATGATTGATGGCTGATTATTTTTGTGGAGATTGTGGTTTTCGACATGGGCAGCTATCAAATTCCTTGCCATCATTGTGCTAATGCTTATGATTTAAAAATATATCTTATTGTTGTTGGGTTTTGATGCTCTTATCAAACCTTGAGCTAGCTTTATAGTTTTTTTTAAAATAAGTTAAACCACATATTGATGTATATTTCCCACATTATGTCCTAATTTCAAAACATTAAAGTAAATGATCAAAATTTCTTATGTATTTTACTATCCTCTTCATTACTCAAGATAATCAGTTCATCAACCTTTTCTTTCTTATATAATTTCAAAAGTTCTTATTCCCATTCATATCAAAAGATATTAGTATTCTTCATTAATTTATTATTCACAATCTTTTATTTTTTATGCTTCATACTCTCCTTCCTAATATATTGTTCCAATTCAAGCAATAAATAATACTAATAACTTATATTAATAAAATGCCTAGCGCTTTTGACCTAAGTTCTAGCACTATACATTTATTAATATTATATAAGTTATTAGTATCTCGTCAGTAACAACAGCCATATTGTTTTTTTATTATTTCAAGTATACGACAAAAGTATTTATTTATATAGTTGTAAATAAATAATAAACAACCATTTGCAAACAAGTATGGTCCTAACTCAAGATTTAAAAAAAAAGGGAGAGAAAGAGAAAAAAATCTGCTCTAGAAATGAATTTTTAAATGATTATACAAATCAATAAATGAAATACAAATGTGTAGACTTATAATATGTGCTGGTCCATTTTGCTATTTACTTGATAGTTTACAATGTTGGTTTTTAATTTTTTCAGCCAAAAACATTTCTTTCTGAAATATGTTAATACCATGTCTAATTGTAGCTTCCCGTTATAATATATTCTCTTATATATCTTCTCAATAGAAACAATTGATGTTGCACATCTTTAGAATGTTTAAGATTATCATAAGAATGTAGATGGAGCTAACTTTCCCACAAAAACCATTGTTCAAATTCATCATAAAATACTCTTTTAGGAAGTCATGTATTCTTCATTGGTTTATATGTCCAATCTAATGAAGATATGATTTTACAATAGTTGACTATAGTATTACATCCAGCAATTAGAAGAATATTTTGATGAGTTTTATGGTTTTGCCATTGTATTTTTAAAATTATATAAAACATCCTTAAATGAAACTTTTCTTTGCCTTTATATTGTGCTGATAGGGTGTCCAAGTTTAACTTCATACAATAAATTAGGTAAAATAACAAACAGTTCTGCACACAGTTAATTTAGTTACAATAGTTATTTTCCTGTGATAAAATGCAAAATCTTTTAGCTTGTTAAAAGGAGTAGAAGATTGGAGACTGTGTTGTACTTCGATACCTAAGACCATCTTTATACTATAAAACTATTGAGATTTTTAAACTGGTTTACATTCTCAAGTTGTTAACCATCTAAAGTAAAAATTGTTGAGAATTTTTCTTCCATCACTGACTGATAAAGAATTAAAGTTTTTTTTTTTTTTTTTAACATTGTTTAATAAATCAGTCTTTATATGTTTCATTCAAAATATTAATTACATTCGGCTAATTGTCTTTTAAATTGGCAAAAATAGAACCATCATCACCATATTGTAACAACAGAATGCAAGAAGCTTTCGTCTTTGTTTTTAATCTCTTCACATTAAAAATTGAACCATCAAATCTGTATTGTTAAAATGTCTATAAAGAATTCCAAAGACCATTGTCTTAAAAATTAAAAACAATGTTAGATTCAATATATATCCTTGTTTAACACCATTTTTCATTTCAAATGCCTCAGATTTTCCACTTTTTAATAATAATAATACTTTCTCTCATTCCATCATATATTTGTATTATACAGTTTCAATTAATTTCAAACAATGCTATAGGTCTGTTCTCAAGTGCATTAACCAAATCAATAAAAGTAATGTATAAGTCACTCCTTTGTTCCCAATACTTTATAGTTTCTTACATTTGAGTCTTTGGTAACTATTCATCTATGACTAGAAGCAACCTATTTAACAAAATTCTTGAAAGTACCTTTGCTATAGTAGATAACGATATTCCACGATAATTAAATTACAATCTTATCTATTTTTATTTTTTAAAAATTGGAATAATAAAAGCATCCTTAAAATCAGGTGACACAACTTCATGGATCCATATATTTGTGAAGTTAACGTATCACCACTATATTTTAAAATTTTTCCAGATATTTCATTCCGACCTGGATATCTTTGTTCAAATCTAATTGAGATATATCATTAAAAGTTATTTCAATTCTTGTATCATTTTCAGAAGATGATCATATTATTTCTTCCACTTATTCAAAATATTGTCATCATATAAGAGAGGGTCATCTTTAGATTTAACAGGATTGAGATACTATTTCTCAGGTCCATATGTTGCTTTTAATGCATCAAAGAAATCTAGAATGGCCACAATCAGTAAATGACAATATCTTCTTTATAGTTTTAATCCAATCATTTTAAGTCTTCTTGTCAATAGTTTTTGCCTTCAGATCTCTATATTTTTCTGTCAAGCAGAAAATGCCACATTTCTTTCTAATCAAATCACTAATAATAAGATGACTGTTAAAAAAAATCAGTCATGATTTTTCTTTTTAGTAAAGCCAAAAATAGATTTATTAGTATCCATAATACACCTTTAAGGAGAATTCCATGCTTCAGTAATATGATACTTCTGAAGATGCAAATTAACAATTTTAGTGTTCAATAGTTTCTGAAATTTAATACTATAGTAGATTCTTCTAAAGAATGAAAATCAATTTTCTTGTGAATATAATTGAAATAATATGTTTTAATGCAACTATCATTTTTAAATGTGTAACATATTAATCTACCATCAGTCTAACAATATGTGCTTGTATGTGCTCATACAATGAACTTTTCTTGTATTGGATGCCTAACTATAATGTAATCTATTAAATGCCATTGTTTTGAGTGTAGCAATTTTTCTATCCACACAGTTTGTGATAGTCAATCTATGTGTTGTGCAAAAATTCAGTAATAACAAACTAACATTTCCAATGACCATTATTTCCAATAACTTTTTGCCAAAGTCTATTATTTGTATCAAAACAGTCTCCAAGAAGAAAATTTTAATCTTTTAATGGTATTGTTGTAATAAAACTATTCAACAAGGAATAAAAATTTTTCATTTCTGAATTCTCTGAATCTGAAGTTAGAGTATAGGCACTAATAAAATGAGTAAAGTGAGTTTTAGTACCATTAGCCTTTTATTGATACAATAAGAAATTTCAACAATTGAAGATACTAAATTAGACTTTGCAGCAAATCCAAATACATTCTTCTTTCATTGACCGAATCGCCTTTCCAAAAAAACTTGTATCACCCATCTATTCTATTAATCTTCCTTCCTCTGAGAGATGAGCTACACTAAGAGCAGCTATATCAATCTTAAATCTTGACAGCTTTTTATCCATCAGTGCAATTCTTCATTCTAGTCTTGAAGAGTTTGTATCAAGTTAACTTTGCACATTCTATGTACCTATATTTTGAAAAAATATAATATCTTTAGTGCTACAGTGCACTGCCTTCTGCTTTTCTACTACTAATATTACTATTATTATTTTTATTGCTGTATTCATTAGGCATGCCAATCTAGCATGATTGTGAAACAGGCCATTTTAGACTACATTTTCAGGGCCTTTCCATTCCCATGATAGGCAGGCGGATTCTTAAATAAGCTACTGAAATACAATTTTTGCCAGCTGAGAATCTATTTCTAAATCAACTCATTAATGATTATACTGCCTTGAGCAAAGATCACAACTAAGGACTGTCACTATACTAAATTTGTCCCCATCACCACTTTCTTAATCCTCGAGGACTTGAGCTAAAAAAATTAAAAGGAAATTGGAAATCAGAAATGCTGCTCATGTAATTGAAGATGGAAATGTTGCACAAACATATAATTTTATTACCAGATGTTCAATGGCACGAGAAGCTCATGATGACTGGACACTATAATAAATCTTATCTAAAGGTTATTCCACTAGTTGCCTCCTGTGGAGCCTGATCATAGCCTGGATGTAAGACCTGGTTTTATATAATTGTGATCATTATAACAAACTTTTATCTTTTTTATATTACTTTTTTTTTCTTATTAACTAAAAAATAATTATTATATACATGAATTCATTTCTTGCCCTAGTAAAATAGTATTTCTGTTAACAGCTTCCTATAACCAACTCATATTGTTATAAAAAATGTTTCCGTTATGCTTTATCTTTGCTACCAGTACATAAGTTGTTTTCCGCTAAGTTTTAACATATCCCTCTATATTTATTTTAATTCTTAATGTGGTCATATTATATAAATCCTAATTTTTAGCTATTCATTTCTGATACATTCAGCTTGCATATATTCAACACATTTAAATATAATGAATCCTTTTAGCCGTGATGTTTATATTAATTTTGTTCTCATCTTCCCTCTCGTCTATTTTTTTGTCTTCAAAAATAAAGTTCAACTTTATAATCATCTCTTAAATGTGTTTCTATTACTTTTAAAATATCTTTCCTATTGCTGTGAATTCTCTTATTATTTCACCCTGTAACCTCTTTGATATTTAAACACTCGCATTCTAAATTCCTTTAATATTTTATATGGATATTGTAATGGTCGCCTATCAAATATATATTTAGAGTGATTGGTGCTTTAACAGTTGATAATCTATTCTGATTTGGGGATTCCTTTATTTATGTTATGTATTGGTAAACTTCTTTTCTTTCCCATTTATATCAATCACCATATTCCTGAATTTGAATCTAGCCTGTTTATTCATATATGTTCAAGGATCACGGACTAATATTGAACTTATTTCCCTCACTGCTAGCAAGTTGCTTAAGTTCTTGAAATTACTTGAATAATTTAATAGAATATGCTCCCACTTATCTGTAAATAATACTCATTGATGTGTGCAAACATTCATACAAGCTGTTCTAGTAATACAGATAATCAATATTCAAAATACCTTAACCTATGAGTTTAGCACTTCATCATTATCCTCCTGTTTTCGTCATCCATTTTCTTGTATTTCCTCTTAACTATACTTAGATTAGTCTCTGTGATGATTTAATTTCTCCAATAGATCTTAATTTGCATTACTCTTTATTTGATAATAACAATTAAATAGCTTTTACCATATTCTCTCTGAAAGAATCCTCAAGAATAAATTAATAATGCATTAAAAAAACAACTTTATTAAATCTTATTTAGATATAAATGCAGATTATAAAATCTTATAAAACATATCACTCATACTTTCTGTGCTTCTTCTGTAATTGACATCATAAATTCCACAGATTATTGTCTACTTATTTATTTAATGATTTAAATAATTATTTTAACTGGTAAAAGATTACCTTGTCAATAATTTAATTTTATCAAGATTTTCTTTCTTTCTATTGCTTAAATTAATTTGATTTTAATAACATTTGTATGTGGAATGTTAAAATATTATTAACTGTTATATGCATGACAAAATACTAAATAGTTACATGATTTGTTTCAATCATACTTAAGGATAGATTTACATTCAAATTGAATTAAGAACTAAAAAAATGTGAATCTTTTGATAACCTTAGTTTAAATGATGGATTTTATGTAATTATTGACACTAAAAAATATCTCAAACTCATATAATCAGCTTAAGTATAATCAAATACTTCATTGACATTTTTTTTTTAGATTTTTTTTATTCCATTATCATTATAAATGAATCATTCTAATCTTAGATGTATTTTCATCTTCAAAATTATTCATTATTACCTTCTTGACTATATATATAACATAGCAGTTCATGTTATTTACAGTATGACTCACTGTTAGAGCTTGTCTCAAGTCAAATCATATGATAATACTGAATAAGCTGCACTTCCTGGCAGTTATTCTTCTTTAAATAAATATTTATAATATACTTACTCAGTATGCTGCTTTTTTTTTTGGTAGAAACAATTTTCTGTTAATCATATAAGTGATAAACATCTATGCACACATACTTTCTAATGACTTAATGATTCAGTAATATAAGAACATCATCAGATTTATCAAATCAAATTGATAAATAAAAAAATCCTCATTGAAACAACTATTATTTCTTAGTATAAAATATAATGGAAATTCAAAAATACATTCTATTTTAACCATAATTCACAATTAAACATGAATAAATGATTTAGTATCAATGCTAATAAATAATGATTACAATTAAATAACTAAATAGCTATTTTATACATCAGTCAAACACACACACATAAAATGTAACTATCGACCATTATATCTGAAATTAATATTTTACTAAAAATGAGAATTATATGTCATAGATATATGTAACCTCTCTAGTTTTATTATCGCAGAAATTATTCTAATATTAAAATTTTAATTATAATAAGTCTTTTATTTATTTAATTTTTAAAATTTAGTTTTTGCTGTTTATTTCTTTAATTTATGAAATATGAAGATTACTTTTAAATTCATACTTATAATACTTTTTTAATAATCTGATTTCATAATTTTAAAATACTTCTCCTGAATTAGAATAATTCCATTTCAAAAATACAATCAAATCATCAGGTTTAATACAAAATAATTATTTTATTAAACAAATTTAATTTATGAAATTAATAAATATTTTACTATATTTGATTATGGAATACATGATAAAGCTTTCTGTTTGCAATATTTTAAAAAATAATATTATAAATATTGCATATAAAATAATAACTGATTAAACACATATAAAAGTTATAAACATATAAGTTACTAGAAAATGACTATAAGAAATGAAAAGTTATAAGGAGAATGATCTGTCATATTATTAAAAGAACTTTCAATAATAGTAATAAAAAAAATGTTCTAAACAACTTCTTTCTGTAGGATTGGAACCAATGATATAGATTTCATGGAAATGTGACGTTTCATCAACAGTTCTTTGGTCTTACATATTTTGACAGATTTTGTTTAGTGACTTCATAATATTGAGTTTAGTTTATTATCATACAGATTTTAACAAGTAAATGCTAGAAATTTAGCTTGCATTCTCTCAATATTAGTAATAATATGTTTTATCACTAAACATCACATGATCACTATCTTATACTAGCACATAATTGTTATTAAACAAGGCAAAACTCTCCATACAGTAGTGCCACCCTGTGCCAACCAGAGTAATCATGGATGCCAGAAGGCTTGTGCATAAAATCCCTATCTAGTACCTACTCATCCAATTTCCCCAGACTAGTTTCTGGCTTGTGGCCTTCGTCAGTGATGAGCCTTGGATCTGAGAGCACTGCACCTAGATCTTAGGATCTAATGCAACCCTCCAGCAGCCACCTTTTATCTCTACTTAACTACAAAACTATGAGAATGAAACTAGTCTGGGGATATTGGATGAGTAGGCACTAGATAGGGATTTTATGCACAAGCCTTCTGGCATCCATTGATTATTCTGGTTGGCACAAGGTGGCACTACTGTATGGAGAGTTTTGCCTTGTTTAATATTTTTTATAAATAAATTTTTATAGTAGATAGCTTGATCAACTGCAATGTTATGGCTTGCTGTTTTTTGAATTTTCCTTCACTTTGGGCAGATTTTCAAATATTTGAAATGATCATTTATACATTAGTGGTTAGGCAGTTGGGGGGGGGGGCACTATATTTACACAGATTTGCTGCGACTTGATTAATTTGAAAATGGACTAACTTTAAAACCTTTTCCACATTCCTTTTATACAAAATTATATTTATACAAAACAAGCAAAATTCAGTTTAGCCTCAAGGCTGAATGTTGTTTTTTAAGAAATTAAAAATGATTTTTATCTCTATACAATGCGATATAAAAGAAATATATGTGAAGTTTTTATTGTTAATCTTTCTAATTTTTTCAAATAATATCCAATATATTATTTTAATTAAATTTGGTAGTTAGAAAAAGGTTGTCGTCGATGAGCAACCATATCCCACTGGATGGCGCAGTTATCACGCTTAAACTATAAAATATGATCATTCACGGGCCGTCAATTATAATCATCTTGATGTGTTTTTTGTAATGCGAAAATAAAAACAAAAGAAAATCGTCTTTTTTAAATATTATTTAATTTTAAATATTATTTTTTATTAATGTATACAAATTAAATGATAATAATAAATGTAAAATAAAATAAACAAATTACAATTTGATTCGTCTTTTTTAGTTTTCTTTTTATTAGAAAAATCAATTTTCTATCAGAGATTTTTTTACTGGGGTTACGGCTTTTTTTTTTTTGTTGTTGTTTACCACTATTTTTTATTTCAAATAGAATGACAACTAAAAGTAAAAGTTGTTACGGTTAGTTTTAGGGTTAGCTTTAGGATTAGGTTTACGGTTAAAATAAAAAATATCAAAATCATATTTTTGTAAATATTTTTTTTTACTAACATCTATAAAATAAATAATAACAATAAACACAAACTATATTCAACAAAGTATAACAGTAGTCGGAGAAAAGAAAGAAACTAAAACTTTTTTAAACAATGACAAATATATATATAAAATGTTTATAATATATGCTTTTTATGACATTTAAAAAAACAGTGTACAATTGTACTTTTCTTACTGGGTATTTTTGTGTTAACGCTCTTTTTTATTTCAAAAATATACACACGGTACAATCTTAAAATGTCTCGTGGAAATGTTATGAACAGTACGTTACTTGACGCGTTACCTAATTCCAATTCACTTTATACATATATCTCGTCAATATTTACTACTTAAAACTTCAATACACTACGGTGTAAAAAGTCTGTTAATTATTACTTTACAAAATCTGAACATTTCAATACTTTAAAATAAAAAAAAATCCAATGAAAATAACATTTCCATCCAATTCAAAAAAACACACCCTCTCCCCAAGCCGTAACCATGTTATAAACTGTGCGAATTGGGAAAATGTTTTTGCTGCGTAAACATACATGCTGTACTGCGACGCGACATAGCAGCCTGCAATCTGTAGTACAACAACAAAAGTTGTATTATAGAAAACGCGGGTTCGAACGTGTCGGCCGCGGAAACGACATTTTTATGTGTTTTAGCGCGAAAACAGCGCCATCCAGTGGGATATGATGGCTCATCGACGACAACCGAAAAAAATATAGGAAATAAATATTTACAGTAAATATAATAGTTAAGGTTTATAAACTTAATAAATATATTTTTCTATAAATCTTAAATAATTTTTATATAATTAAATAAAGTTATAGTTATTCTGAATATTTATTAAAGCTGAAATATATTTTAATATTTATATTTATACATTGTTTTTAAGATCACATACATTTATATACATTACAAAAGTGTATTTGAATATTAATTCTAATTTTTTAAAATCCTTTAATTTGTCTGCCTATAATTCAAATTAGTTAATAATTTTATTTATAAAATTTTCCAGCATTTCATCATTACAATTAAATTAATTTGGTTATCTGTTTAGAATTTTTTTTTTTTTGTATTTGTGATTATTATCATCATTATTTAATTTACATACTATGATTATATGCATCCACTGATGGTATGAGTTGACCATTTAATATATATATATATTTTCTAATATACTGCATTCTCCTTTTTTTTTTTTCATAATTTCTTTCTTCAATAGACAGTGGATATACTGCAGTCTGATTTATTAAATGCTATAGAATGAAAAGAGACATCATTACTAAATTTGGTATTTTAACATCAATGTTCTTGTTTTTAAATCTTCAGTTATTCTTATATCTTCAATATCAATTTGTACTGTTTTGAATCCCAAAAATATTAGTTTTGTTGAGCTAAACTATAATAGTCAATCTGAATTCTATATTATGCATCCTTATTTATATCTTCATCTACAATTACACTGTAAAATTTAATTGCAATTTAAACAGAGGTCTCAATTTGTCCTCATATTTATTTAAGTTTTTTTTTTCTATTAGTATGGTGATCGTGAAGTAACCCAGTTATGGTCTGAATTACAAATTAAAATTCCAGAATTTTTTAAGGATATAGAAATTAAACCTGCTCTTCTGCATGGAGATCTCTGGAGTGGAAATGTAGCAGAACTGGCTGATGAACCTGGTAATATATTACAATCACCTCCGAAAAAATAATTAATTTTATTGCTTTAAAAAAAAATGTATATAATTTTTTTTTTACTTCTAGTTGTATTTGATCCAGCTGTATTTTATGGACATTCTGAGTTTGATCTCTCAATCGCTGGAATGTTTGGTGGTTTCAGTCCAGAGTTTTATTCCTCATATCATGCAGTCATCTCCAAAAGTACTGGCTTCCAGAAGAGACAAAAACTATACCAGCTATTTCATTATTTAAATCATTGGTAAGTTTGTAATTTCTTTTCTAAGTTTATATTATTTGAAAAGCCTTGTGGTATAAGTCATCTCATAAATTAGATGAAGCTGGAAAATTTTTTGAGACAAAAATTTCCAAAGTAAACTTAGAATTTTATCAGGGTTGCTAGCCCATAACTAATCCAGTTTGTTTGGTCTGGATTTCTCCCATGGCCTGCAGAAGGGTAGAGGCAGACCAAAGATTTATTTGCTTGGAAGTAGATGCAGCCATTTTGTCAGTCTCACGGGTATTATTCGCGAAAACGTGATTGAACATGTTATCGCAGCTGTCATTTTTTTTAAAATAAATTTCTTAATTTATTACCCCTTCCCAAATGGGTACGCAAGCATATGACAGGATAACAATTTGTACCCCACAATTTTATGTCATTTTAATTATATGATTATTTAAAACACGATATTTAAACAGTTACTGAAAGTTTAATTACACATACCCTCAACTCATACTGTACTAAAGTTTAAATAGCTCTCATTCAGTGAAAATGCCTAATAGCCTAAAGGGCTATTGGCTTATTGTGCATTCATATAGAAATCAAGCCACTTAACAGCTTATTTCTATGCTTTTGCATAGAATAAAAGACAACAGTGGCTGTCCTGGCTGTAACATAACCGGTAGTCACTATAAACAGCTTTTTTCTTTGTTTTCGTAGAGAAATAACGCCACCAAGCGGATGGCTTGGCTGTAACATAGCGGGTGGCCACGGAATCGGCATTTTTCTGTGATGTGATGTGATGTGATGTATTATGGCTTCTCCTTAAACGAAGTCAATATCTCAGCAATTAAGCCCAGATAAACCTGTTAGCCACTTTCTTTTACATTCCCCACTCTAAATTTACCCATAATCTGCTCTATCCCATTTCCACAACATAATTTTTGTCAACTCTATAACCTTTATATCTAAATCCCCCTTATCTTTTCCCAAACCTAGCATAAAAACCAATAATTCACTTTCTGTATAATCACTCTTTTCATATTTATTTTTCCACAACTTCATTATATGTACCCTTTCTGTTTTCAAACATTTACATTCAATTAACAAATGCCTAATATTTTCAATTCCTTCCTTACATAATTTACAAAATAAATCACCCATATTTTTCCATTTACATGTATATTCTTTTGTAGCTAAAGATCCCGTTCGAGCCTTAAACAATAAACTACTTTCCTTACTATTATCATATATTAACTCACACCTAATATTCTGTTTATTTCTATATATATTTAAACTCTTTTTACTCTCCATACTATTTCTCCATCTCTCTAACTCCCTAGTCTTTATTAATAAATTTATTCTTTTATCCCATTCCTTACTACTATAACACTCAATAATCCTCTTAACACAATCATCCCATCTTTTGTACAAATATACTGATATAAATTCTTTATCCAAATCTTTTGCATAGCGCATTACCTTTCTCACCCATCTTGTTACCTGCCCTTTACTCATAACCCAATTAAATACTATTTTAGCTATTCTTTTATTATCCATAAACTGCAATCTACCAAACATTTTCATTTTACTTTTTGCATCTCTCATATGAAAACTTGACCATCCCATTTCTCCTTGAATTGCCTCCCTTGCTGTCCATACTTCTGCATCCAATGCATGTCTTCCTACTTCCCTTTGAGTTTTTTCTAAATAATCTAATATCTTTTTACTAACATATAATGCATCATTACCATATGTTAACCCTGCTACTGCAACTCCTTTCCATATAATTCTAGCTACATCATATTTATTATATGAAAATACTGTTAATTTCTTTATCAATCCCTTTCTTTTCTTTGCTTCATTTATCAATTTTTTCTCCCATTCATCCAAATAATTTTTCTGATTACTTAAAATAATTTCCAAATAACTATATCTATTCACCACACTTAACTTAATATCTCCCAATAAAAATTCTACATCTTCTCTTTCCTCAGTATTAACCATCATTATATTTGATTTTTCTTCACTAAATTTAATCCCCATCTCTTTACCCACCCTTGCACATGTCCTCAACATAACTTCCATATCTTCTCTTTTTTCTGCACACAAAAATATATCATGTGCAAAAAAAAGACCTGACAAAATATATACTCCCTTACTACCTATTAACGGTATCTCTATCCCTCTTCCTAATCTTTCTATTGCTCTTTCCATTTCACTCAAATACAACACAAACAAAATAGGTGACATAGGGCATCCTTGCCTTAGTCCCACACCATTTTTAACTTTAATTGATTCTATATTCTCTAATTGATATATATAATAATTATTTTCATATAATTTCTTAATAATATCTATTAAAGCTTCATCCATTCCCAAATTTGCTAACTTATCCATAATCTATTTCTATTTACTCTATCATATGCCTTCTCTATATCTATAAAACTCATATATAGCTGTTTATCTGCATTCCTACTCATATCCATAAGTTGTGTAACTACAAATAAACTATCTCCTATACGCCTATCTAATCTAAAACCTCCTTGCATTTCACCCACTACATTATTCCCTTCCATCCATTTTACAACTTTACTAGCCACCATATACGAGAAAACTTTATATAAAACTGATGTTACCGCTATCGGTCTATAATTATTCAACTTTCTATGATCCTTACCCTTTCCTTTAAATAATAACCTTACTCTTGTATTACTCCAACTACTTGGGAAAACTCTATTCTGTGCCATTTTATTAAAACAGGATAATAACTTTACTTTTGCCCTATATCCTAAATTCATTACCATCTCTGCTGCCCATCCATCTAAACCTCTTGCCTTCCCACTTTTCAATTTCTTCTCTACCTCATTTAGTTCATTTTCTGAAAAACTAATATTCCCATTACTATATTCTTTCATATTTTCTAATATTCTATCATTCACATTTAACATCTTTTCTATATTCATTACATAACTATTTAAGATTCTCTCTAAATCTTCTCTAGAACTACACTCAGTTCCCTCATCATCTAGTAATACTAACTCTCTCTCCCCTACATTTCTCCTTTTAATATAATTCCAAAATTTTTTACTTCCATCTCTTCCACTTTTATTAATATCCTCCAACAATTTACTATTCAATTTCATTCTCTCTCTATAAATATCTATTTTAGCCAACTTCTTCTTTTCTAAGTACTTTTCCCATTTAGCATTAATATCTTTTTCACTTTCCTTATTCTTAATAGCACACTTATATTCTCTACATGCTTCTTTCCTTTCTTTTACACTTTTACTAATTTTAATTTTTTTATTACTTTTATTCTTTTCAATATTCTCACCTAAAACCCTATTTGCAACTTTTTCTACTTCCTTACACCAATCCTTATACTCATCCCCAACCCACTCTTCCATTATTTCTTCAACTTGTATTTTATACTCTTCCAACTTATTCTTATCATTTACTCTCCTTCCACATCTTTCACTATTATTTCTACTTTTATTTCTATTCTCCATCACATTACTAACCATTTCAATTACAATGAAATTATGATCACTAGTGCATACTTTTTCTTCATTATCAAATACCTTAATTTTCCGTATTTTATTTATTCCCTCTTTCTCTACCAATACATAATCTATTGTGTGAAATATATTATTTCTGGACCATGTGTATTGTCCCTCATAAATATTTAATAAATTTCCAATACTCAAATTCACTTTCTGACAAAAATTCTTCAAAAGCTGTCCATTTTTATTATCTACATCATCAATTTCTTCAATATGTCCATTCATATCCCCTATAACCATTATTCTCTTCCCCTTTTCTTTAAAACTTTGTATATCCTTAACTAAACATTCGTATATGTTACTATTCCACTCCAATATAATTTGACTATCTCCAGTAGCTATATAAACTATAGCCACCATCCATTCTTGTCTACCCAATCTTATTTCAAACCACAAGTGTTCTTGACATTTAACAATATTTAAATATTTTTTTGATATAACACCTATACCACCACCCCTTTTTTCTTTTTCTTTTCTATTTATACCCTGCCATACCAACTGTTCCAAAATAGGTTCTTCTTCTTCTCTTAAATGTGTTTCCACTACTGCTAATACCTCAAGCTCTTCATTTTCAATTGTTTTATTTAATTCCATCCACTTTTCTGGTTTCCTACCACCTTGCATATTCAAAAACCCAATTTTAACAATTTCTTCTTTCCTAACTACTCTTTTATAAATTCTTTTAATTCTTTCTTCTCCATTATATTTATAAATTACTTTCTTACCATTAATTTTACAAACCCATTCCTTCTCCATATCTATATTTATATCAAAATCAAATTCCTTTTGCTTACTTCTTATATTCCATCCATTCTTTTTAATAATATTACAATTTAAAAACCCACCCCCCCTTTATAAGTTTCCCGAAAAAAATTCTTTATAAATCAAACTCCCTAAAACTTCACTTCCTTGTTTTCCTAAATGCAACCCATCTTTACTATATAACTCTCTCTTTCCAATAAAACAATCCCACACATCCACAAACATAACATTATTTCTCTCACACAATTTTTTCAATCTCTCATTTATAGAACATGCCCTATCTAACAAATAACTCTTGTCAAACCTTGGTAATAATCCAACTATTCCTACTCTTCCTTTAATCATAATCAAATTCCTAATCAAATCTACATACTCATCCATTATTCTCTCTGATGATTCTAATAAATTATTAGTCCCCACCATAACATATACATCTCTACTACCTTGTTTTTTAACTTTATCTGCTACACCCCTAATTCTAGCTCCAGGCAAACATACTCTTACATACCTACTTCTATTTTCCCTTGCAATTATATCCCCACATTCTCTAATTAGTGAATCTCCTATCAATACTGTTTCATAATCTACTTTTTCTGTTCTATCTATAACATTTTCTAATACCTTCTGGTCCTCCTTATCTATTTCTTCCTTATCATTCCTACTCAATAATTCCTTTATCTCCTCACATTTTATCTCTAATGATTTTAATTTTACTTCTACATCCTTCAATTCTTCCTCTATCTTATTTATTCTTTGACTAATCATCTCCATTACACTATTACTTTCTCCACCCACTATTCTTCGACTATCTACACTTTGAAAACACTTTCTCACCTCTTTTATCATATTAATACACTGACTGCATAACCATAAACCATTTACATCCTTCCTAGTCTTATTTAAACATTTCAAGTGATATACCCCATCACATATAGTACATTCTACAACAGCACGCTTAATTTCCTTTTCCCGATTATATAAACATTTTGAAATACAAATATAATCCATTTTTTTATTTTACGTTTTTCGAACGTTATATTTTTCTTAAAAGTAAATCTTTTAATAACAAATTTACAAAAAAACTAATCAACAAAATAACTTTTAAAAATAAAAAAATAATAATAATTCTATATATAAAATAACAATATATAAATAAAACAAAACAAAAAATAAATAATAACTTTTTTAAAAAATTTCTATATATAAATAACGTTTTTCGAACGTTATATTTTTCTTAAAAGTAAATCTTTTAATAACAAATTTACAAAAAACTAATCAACAAAATAACTTTTTAAAAATAAAAAAATAATAATAATTCTATATATAAAATAACAATATATAAATAATAAAACAAAACAAAAAATAAATAATAACTTTTAAAAAAAAGTTCTATATATATAAATAACAAACTGAAAAAACTTTAAAACAAATAAAAAACACAATTTTCAATCTTTCAAATACTCTTAACCACTAATTATACTTTCACACACAATAATTAATAAATATTAATGCTCTCAGACTAAACAAATTAAAAGAAAATTTTTTGTTTGTTTATCTGATAGCAGAGAAAGA
This sequence comes from Epiperipatus broadwayi, assembly GCA_028023455.1. Lineage (NCBI taxonomy): Eukaryota > Metazoa > Onychophora > Udeonychophora > Euonychophora > Peripatidae > Epiperipatus > Epiperipatus broadwayi. The sequence continues at coordinate 1,783,808 of JAQFVV010012430.1, read as the reverse complement.
GCGCCACCAAGCGGCTGGCCTGCCAACCAATAAGAACCATTTATTATATCTTGGACAGGATATTGGTTGCTATAGCTACTGCTTTGGTAATTAAATAATGTGGTTGATATTCTATGTTTAGAACTGGATTTATTTATAGATCAAACATTTATAGCCATTATCAGCAAATGTAAACAAATATGACAGAATATCTGCTTATATATAAAATGAATCAATTATTTCATTTATTAACGTTAAATGAAAGTGACAAACAGAGCAATAATGATGATAGAAAAGTTACATTATGTGATAATGATTCAGTTGAGAAAACTATTAGCAAATAACGTCAGATTTTAATATTTTATAACAAATAATAGCTGTGCCTCAACATCTCTAATATTTCTAGTAAAATTAATTATTACCAGAGGTTATGCAAATTAATGCAAGTTACACTTAAGATTATAACAATAATCGAATGGCTTTGTTGGTCAAGAGTTCATAAGAAATTCAAATGCCAGAAATGGAATCAATATAAGGACCTTACATTCCAGAATCTGATAGTCTATCATGGCTCTAATCCATGCATGGCACTTAAGGTTATTAGGAATATATTAAAGAAACAAATGAGTGACAAAATAAATACATTGAATCATAAGAGGAATATTTTTAACTATCCATTTTGCTAGTCACTAATTTAGATGCAAGTGCCAATTATTTACAAGCATTTATGATGTAGATATCGTTGACTACGTGATAACAACGCAATGAGCACATAAAGTGAACATATTACACAAAGTTTACTTAACAGATAAAAAAGCACAAGATGTTTTGAGTGTGATGCGACCTCATTTTCATTAACCCTTTGAGTGGGACAATTTCAGTCAACACTTAAATTTTTCTTTACAGAAAAGATGATATAATATTAATGTCTATTGTAAGAAATTAGTAATATAGTTTCAGAATATTGGATGGAAATGCATTTGGAATGAGGCCAACAAATACATTGGCAAAAAAAGGTTTTACAATATGAAAAGTTAATGAATAATTTATTATGTATTTATAATAAGAAATGGGATGTGTAGAAAATATAATATAAGTACATAATTATGAGGAATGTGAAAAGAAGACGGATAAGTTGATTTAAAAAATACTGTTAAATGAATATGAACAAAAAAAAATGATTGGAATTATTTAAGAATATATGTATGAAAAGATGCATGATAACATTAGTAGGAGTTTTAGATACCAAGAAGAGAAAGCAAAAATGGAATAAGAATTGGAAGATAGATGTGGTTATTGAAAGATCAGAATAAATTATTTGAAGAAACTTAAAAAATAAAAAGACAAAAGCTTTTATTAAGATAGGATGGAAGATAAAAAAAAACAAAAAAGAATCGGCTAAGAGTGGTTTAACAATAAGGAATAAAATGAATTTATTGAGGAAATTTAGTTTCTGAGGAAGAGACTACTTAACCTGCCTAATGGTTTCTGGTGTATGGCTTATGCATAGAAACTTATGAATTCATCAAATTTAAGAAATCAATAATTGTCAGTGAGAATTTACTATTGCTTTTTATTATACATTTTACAAAAATTATTTCAATGCTTTATTAGACATATAAATGTCATTTAATGGTAAATTTTTCATGCCTAATAGAATGAAGCCCTATTAAATGATATTATCTTTCTTCTTGCTATTTAGTAGTGACATCTTTAGAAATGATAAGTAAGTCAGATATTTATTTGTTTCATGGTTATTTTACTAAAAAATCAAGTGTTTGCACTTAACTTACATCAGATCATTCTGATGTGGCAATGTATATAATTGTAAAAATTAGTCTGTTTAAATTTGCTATTACTAAGTTTGAACTTTTAAATCATTGCTTTTTTAAAAAAAAAATAGGATAAATAAAAGCTGTCCACTGAATGAAGGCAGCATGAATTTATTGTCGTCTGGTAGAAGACCAAATAGTCAAAAACTGATCCTAGATGTCTAGTTCGTCTACCATTTAATATTTCATCATTGTTGCTGAAATTGAAACAGAATTACTATTGTTAATGGCACTGCTGTATAAAAATGAAATATATTCATTTTTCTCTCTGTATCTTTAACCAATGACGAATTATGACGGGATATTGTAAATGACTGAACAAGATTTTTTTTATTACTAGTTATTCAAATTATTTCTGAAATAACTTTTGAAACTATTGACTGGCTTGGAGCTATCTTCTTTAATTGATTCATCCAATCAAATATTTTTATATAGACTATATTTTAAAAGGGTTTCATTAATAGTGAAAGATGTGAATGCAATTTTTGTTTTCCATTGTGTGTTATTATAAAGATTAACATTTCTGCAAATCATCCAAGTAATATGGTGGATGAATGTCTCCTGTGAAATGATTTAGCTGTGTTTTTTTCATCTAATATGGAAACTTTAGATTATATTAAGAGATAAAAGTGACAGATGAGTAATCAAAATTTAACATCTGTTGTGAATGAGAACTTTGACAAGATGTGTATTTGAACATTCATCTTTATTAAGATCAGTTATAAGATTAGATACTTTTAAAAATTAGAAATATGAGAATGTAAATAGATTTATTTTATGTTTTCAAAAACCAAAGTCTGATAATATACTAATATAGTCTGTGCTAGGAAACTTGATCCAGTGACTATATATTAGCATTGCATTAATTACTATTAATATATGTGTATATATCTCGCCATACTGCAAATAAATAAATTTCCAAGTCTCTTGTTATCTGGACATCTCTATTTTATCACTGAATTTTATTTTTATTATGCTTGAAGGATCTTCAGTAATTTCTCGATTATTGCACTTATGTTCTCGCTAAGCATTGTGCTATAGTTTTTAACTCTATACTTTATTTTCAATATTCTTTAAGGATAAGTAATAATATTTGATTATTTAGTTAGTCTTTTGCTATTCCTTTAACAGTTTTATTTTTTTAACATTTCAATATTTAGAACTCCATTATAAACTTTAATGAGCTTTTAAATCATTAAGATATGTAATATATTAATTTCATATAAAAATTCATTTGATATTAGAGTTCTAACTAGAAAAAGTTGAATATTAAACAATATACAAACATCATCTTAATTCAGAGGTCTTCACTTCATACTTTATTTTAAAAAAAAGTTTATTGCTCAGTAAGTTTGAGATTAGATGTGACAAGAGTTAGGCTGTGCTCCATAGTTTAATTTATTAAATGTGATAATGCTTTTCAATTTTTACTGTTCATTTAATATGCTCTTACTTTGGGATTTTGTTCTACTTTTTTTTTTAATGCCCAAATTTTAGCTGTTATCTTGCTTGAATTTTGTGCCACTGATTATTGTAAGAAGTGTTCATATGGTTACTTTGTAGCTCTACTGTATGTTAATAGGTTATGGAAAGCTAGTTCAGATAATGTTATCGGTATTGTCAGTACTATGAGTTTATGTCATTGACTTTTTGATACTCATTCAAATTAATGGAATCATCTTGATTCTATCTATTATCATTAATTTAGCATTTTTTTGTTGAAACTTTATATTCCAACTATCCACAAATTTGCTAAATTATTTTAATTTCTATATAGTGTTCTTTAATTCTGTTTAACTTTCTAAAACTTCCGATGTTAATGCTGGATTGGATAGTATCACTTAGAGCTACTTTCTGCATGAAGGTATGTTAACTAGGTAATACAATACTATAATCATTGTTAGTAGCAGTTTGCTTTTCTCTTGAAACAATTTATTTTTAGCATCTCAATTTTGGAGTAGCATAAAATTTTTCTGAAGCTTATAGCTACAAATATTGCTTAGAATTGTACAAAAGGTTTAGGTGATTGATTTACATTCAGAATAACAGATACCATTAGTAACTAATCTAAAAAAACTGAATTTATTATAAGAATTTATTTTGCATAACTATATATCCATGATTATTCAAACTTATTCCAGTTTTAAACTCTGGAAGAACATTATTTTAAGTTTTATTATTTCTACAACATATTTGCATAAATTCAGCTGTTTTATTTATTCACCTTCTATATTGTTTTCTTCATTTAAATTTAGCCATCTATTATAAGTCTGAGTAATTAGTAGATCTCATATCTTATAGGCTGCTGTTAAGGATATAAGTAATCTGGGAAAATCACATTATGTTGATGATTTTTACATCATTTGCTATATTCCAATCTTATATTTAAAATCATTAGTAAACACAATATAACTGTCTTCCATTTAATTAGATAGTGGATTTCCAGATAATACAGTGTAAGCAGTGAGTAAAATCAATGAATATTAAACAACAGATAAACAGACATTTGAACGGTTTTTAGATGACTCATTTTTATAGTAGAAAGCATTGAATTCATATTACTCTCTTTTTGATATCTATTAGCAGGCCAGTTAATTTAGAAAGCAATGATAAGATTTTGGCTGTATTATCAGTTCTCTTCCATTGATTTCACTCATTGCTTACACTGAAGTTTCTGAACTTGTAATATAGATTCCAGTAGTGTCAATGTAATTGAAGATAGAGGTGATATCTTTATCTATTCTACATAATATTAGTTTTAACAATTCTTTTTTCAAGAAAAATCAAAGTTGTTTGCAGTTAACTTACAGTTAGGATCATTAAAATATATAATTGGTGATTTAATATCAGATCTATATAATTTAAAATCTTAAGGTGTTGAAATTTCAAAACATTAAGTATAAAAATTGTGTACTGAATAGATGTATAAAAATCGGTGCCTTCTTTCTAAAAGGCATCGAATCAGAAATTTATAACGGTCTGTTTCACATACACCTAGTATCCAGTGATTTTACTTAGTACCTAAATTTTGACTTTTGATTAGATGTTGCCAAATACAGGCTGAGAAAATCATATCATGCTTATTAAGGGTTTTAAAAATTCCTAAATTTCGCTTTATTTTCTTTTGGATATAGATTTATTAAAATAGCACATTTGAAATTATATGTATAAGTAAATAATTATTAACATTTGTAACTAAATTTTTTTTTCTCTTAAACCTCTGATCTTTTCTTTTACAATAATATGATTAAGATACAAATTGCACATTACACTAACAAGTGAAACTCAATTTCAAGAAAATTATAAGGCTGAGCACTTTCAGGAACCTTTAGATCCCATATTCATAGCCTATTTTGGGAGTGTTGGTCTGAGTTGTGATTTTTAAAAAACAGGAATTTTATTTCAATAATAGAATTGTGTGTTTATGTAGACATATCTACATCTTTTAATAGCAAAAACACTAATTCTGACTCCTTTTTTTTTTTCCTGGAGTCAGAATGAACCTGCCGTCAATGAAAATGATTAATAACTAGTGAATTTATGTTAATGTTTTGTTCATTTTATCTTATTTTTTTATTTACTTTATTCTGTACAACAATTGGTATGATAGTATTTACTTTAAAAGTAATTTGTAATAGCTTATTTTCATAACTTTTTTTTCATATAATGTAAATTATAATTTTTTAAAATACAGATTGCTAACATTACTTTTATCTTTCCTTACTAAAAAGTTCTTTGAATGTAGACAACATATTCATGCATATAGAAAACAATATATAAATTCTTTTACTTATTTGCATGTTTAGGAATCATTTCGGAACTGTATATAGAGGATCAAGTGTCTCAACCATGAAAGTGCTTCTTAGTTCAAAGTAAGTAATTCATTATGTAGACATGTACATGTGTATGTACGCCCATACGTAAATATATTATTTTTATTTTGCAGGAAACAAAAACGACCAAAAGAATCGTGAAAATCAGACTGAGTTTTCCTGGAAATATAATTTTGGATTCCTGAAGAAAATAAATCTATTAATTTCAGAAGTTTTTTTTTTTTGCCATTTATATCTAATTTTAAGTTCTGATGAAATGGCAAAATAATGAAAATAAATATTTCTGAATAAATAAAATAGACTTGATATTTTGTTTTATCTCATTTTTTTTTATTCGGGGGGGGGGGGGGGTAAATCATTTCTAATATACTCTGCATATGAAATTAGTTTATACAATTTAATTATTGCAAAATAACAGGATTTAGTAAATTGACAAATAATTTACACACATTAGTCTTATTTACATTTGGTACCACTGATATGTATCCTGCATGATTTAGGGCAGAAAAGTCAAAGTGATCAATCAAGTCAATAAAACGATTAATTAATTGCTCAGTAAGTCATATTATATTAAAAGGATCTAAAATGGCTGTTTGAGCTTTGGCCAAAAATCTTTAGATTTCATATCACTCGGGCAAAGAATAAAGATACAATTATTGTATATATATATCAAATGGGCCAAATTGTTAATCTACCATATTATTATTTTTTTTTTTTAATTTCTTGTTAACTTTAATTATAAATGTTTAACATAATTTAAATTTATTAATAAAATTGATTTAAAAGGTAACTTAGCCACTCTAAATGTAGTCGCTAATATCTTTACAATAGCTTAAAAAGAGTTGATTTATAATATTGCTTTCTGCTTCATCTGTATATGTATGTAGTACTTCTTCCATGTTATTCATTCAGAACTCATAAGTGAATGGTATTTATTTAACGAATGATGAAAACTGGATTCTATTACAAATATGTTCTTGCCCTTCAATGAATCAACACTTTACTGAATCCACCTTTACTTTCCAGTTAAACTATCAAGATCTTTATTTATCGAAAATCATTGAATGACTAGCTGGTTTGATTAGGAATTAGATAGCAAAAAATTCTTAACTTGCTAAGTTCATCGTCCATGTAGTTTGAATCCCCAGATCATAGCCATGGCAACAGATGTACTAACAATAAATCTTTTCAACCAAGAAGTTAATGGCCAATAAATGCCAATGAAATCAATCTCAGTTTTTAGTCTAGTATCTGAGGTTTCCAATGTTTTTACCTTCTGATAATCTTTGACTAGATTTTTCATTTATGACTACCTCCTCCTCTCATACACCCCAACCCATTGGTTTTTTTTTTTTATTATATTGTATAATGTTCTTAGATTAACTAAATAATTAACAAGTCAAATTAATGGTAAATTTTGTTTTTATTTTACATATTACATTTCAGTTTTTTTATAAAAGCAAAAACAAATAAAAAAAGCATTAAAATAAATTTTTGATCACATTAATTTATAATGAAAATTCATACAAATAGTCAATGATTTTTCTTAAAATACACAAATCTTCAAACATAGCTCTTCTTAATAATTTCAATGCCATCCTTGAGCTTGTTTCATGGAGCTGAATTTTTTAAAATCAGGTTCAAATGAAGACAGATACAATTTTATAGCGGGAGCTGCATTATGTTCATTCTTAATAAAGGCATAGGATGAAAAGACTGATTCAACAAGCTATGTATTTGTAAAAGTAATAAATACTTTAATGCTTTATCACTGAGATTTAGGTACTCTTCTTTCATTGCTGGCCAGAAATCAATGACATTTCATTTTGTGAAGTTATATTGTAAAGAAGAATCAGTCTAAAGTTCAATCAATTTTTCTTTTCCTGATATGTATAATTTTTCAGCTTGTTGAAAGAACAGTTTATTGAATGGATTTGAAATCCAATTATTTTCATTATTTTGCTTTGGAAAGTATTATCTGAACGAGAGACACCTTTAGTCCTTTTAAGTGAGTTATTTATACTAATTTTTATTTCTTTTGACAATTTCAGTTTACTCTCAGATAAGAAACTAAAGTGTCATCACACTGCTCTTTATCGATACAACATTCCCAAAAATCTAATTTCTTATCATAGCCTCGATTTTGTCAGACATATTATTCAAGATGAGTATGAAACTATTCTGTAATCCTAAGTTAAGTTTATTTACTTCTGAAAAAATATGCAAGTTGTTGAAGCCATTCAATTTCATTTAACTTGGAACTTAATTCAAAATGATGGTCTTCAAAAAAAACTTGCACTTCATGTCCTCAATTCAAACAATCGTATGAGTACTTTTCCTCATGAAAGTCACCTCACTTCAGGATGCAGAAGAAATGTTGTATGGAAGCTGTCCATCTCTTCATACAGAGTTGAATACTTTGTTGATCTGGTTTTAATAAAATTATCAGCTTTTAAAGATTGTTCTCACTTCTTCAACGAATGTAGTAGCAGAGATTTGGTTGCAAAGCTTTGTCTGTATCACAGCAATGACTCCAAGTTACATGGAGAGCAATTTCTTTGTTACAATCCATGTAAACCTGTATAATAGCCAGACATACATTTTCCACCATCCATACAAACACCACAGCAATTAGTCCAATCAATTTCTTTTTTACAAAAATAATCCTGAATAGTAGCGAATATGTTCTCATCTGTGCATCTTCCTGAAAGGGAATAGCACAATAAAAGATTTTCCTCAAGAACATTATCATTTAAATATCTTGCAATAATAAACAAAAATAACAAATTGGAAATATCAATGCTTTCATACACCTGTTTATTATTCTCTCATTACTGTCGATTTAATGTTGTCGGACATTTGGAATATTGTTAATTTTTTAGACATGGTCATCACCGAACATACATTGAACAGCATCTTTGATATATGAAGATATCAAATTTTCAGCCATTGTATGATTTTTACTGCTTTTAGCAATACAGTAACTTATTCTGTATGATGCTTCAATTGCATTTTCATTGTTTTTGTTTGCAGATAGCACAAAAGAAGTTAGATTAGGCTGCTTAATAGTCACTGGAAAAAACATATCTTTTTTTTTTACATATATTAGATGTTTTGTCTGCAAATGGCACATTAATAGATGGTTTCATGGCATTGTTAGATAACATCTCCACAAACATCACACGATGACTTTGGATAGTCGGCATCTCCCATGAATGAAAACCCATATTTTAAATATTCATCAGAATATTTCCTCTTTCTCTGTGGAACACTGATGTTTTGAGCTTTTTTAATAATGCTAACATTATCTTTTATCATAACAGACCCACCAGTTGCTACATACTTATCACCTTGTGGTTCCAAATCATCATGATATTTTGAAGTACTTGGTGGCGACTCAACGGATTGATTATCAAAGTTACTTGTAGCTCTTTTAAGAGTTCCTGTTTTCAGCCACTTATTCATTTTAGGATGCAGAATAATATTAAAAAAAAATACTTAAAAAAAAAAAAAAAGCTAATTAAGAACTTAAATCAAAAATAAAAATAATTACCTCCTTTCAATTGCTCTTTAAGAAAATTTAGCAGAAAGGAAGAGATCACATTCAGGATTGCAAAATGTAATAAATGACTAATGACATCCAATTATTAGTAAATTACTAGGAATGTGCCTATTTATTTTTTTATTCATTTCCTAGGTAAGCTATTACACTTATAGCACATAAACAATATACCAATATCTCGTCTCCATATAAGAAAATGTGCACGGTTTTGAAAGCTCTCATTTGAGAACATGGTATTAAAAATTTTCAATTTGAATTGAAAAAAGCCCTCTTAAAGCCACTTTCAAATTATTTGAAAGCTTACAGCCATTTGAAGAAATTTGAAAGTCTAAATGGCTGCTATACAGTAATTTTAAAACTCAAAATTTTTTGCAGTTTGATGAGAATGTTGAAAAACTTGCAAGTATTTTAATAATAATTTGAAAGTTTAAAAGATTTTTCAAATAATTTAAGTTTCTTTGCCATTTGAAAAAGCTTTCATAGTGTTCATATTGGGAAAAAAATTTTGGCTGAATTTATTAAAAGTAAAAAATGAATTATTCAAACACAAAATATCGTCTTTACAAAGAATTAATCGAAATAAGTTCGATGAATATAAAAATAAAATTTTAAAAAATTAGATGTTTGAAAATTTATCGGAAATTACAATATATTTTATATATTATAATATCTAAAACAGGCAAAACTCTATGCGATTGCCATGTGATCATGTGATGTTTATTATAATATCTATATCCAATAGAAAAATTAAGAAGAAATTGTCCACTGGAAATGAAAAAGTCAATAATGCATATTAAAAATTGGCATGATGACAATTTAGAAATTGAAATAGAGGTTCTAGATTTGAATAATTGTAAATTAATGAGTAGCTCATTGGTAATTTATTAGGAGTTTTCCAAAGTACTAAAATTTACTCTAAAGAAATTAGTTACAAGAGAAACTGGAAAAAAAAAACTAATTGAGGGGATTGGGGAAATAAAGTTTCATTCAAAATATATAGTCATTTAAATTCGTTATTTTTTAAAAATATTTATATTTATGAAATGTTTAGTTCATTTACTTATTTTTTTTTAGTTTCCATTTCATCTTCACATAATGTCATCCCAACAAAAACTATTGCATTCTCTTAGTTTTTATTGACACGTTGATACAGCAATAATCAAAAGTATACTATTAGTAATTAAAATTAGCGATCCCTAAATATTATTACAGTTTAAAAACATAGTGCTATATAAATAAATAACTCATTATAATGTTCGTAAAATAATTTGGAAGTATAAGACAGTTTAGACTTCACTATGTAAAAATTGTATACCTCATAATTCTTTTAGTATTTATTGTTCTAATTTCTGTTGAACATCATATACTCAAGCAAACACATTTAATATGGATGAACAGTAAACATGTACAATGAGATTATTCTTTTCTTTTATCCATTCTTATTACTCTCCATTGATTTGTTTTCGTAAATTAGTTGTAAAGATGCTCCTAATAATTCGATCACACCTTTGATCTTTAGAGTTTTGTGTAATTGTAAATAAAAGATTATATTATAGTCAATACATTAAAATTTTATTTTTACAAAAAAAATACAAAAGAAAGAAACAAAGTTGATATGTTTGTATTACATATAAATATGTACACCATATCGAAAAGTTTCAATTTAAATTAACATTAAAAATTTTTAAATAACAGCTTTCAAAACTGTTCGTTTACTTATATGGAGACATCTGGATATGATTTATCTGTGCTTACAATTTTGTTTGTAAACCTAAATTATAACATTGATTTTAATTTTAACATCTTACTGCTTTTGCTTTCTGACATTACGAATATTTTCATATATCTCCAACTAGTTGAGAACTGTGGTGTAGTTCACTCTTTTATTTCAACGGCTCCCTCTTTTTTCATTACTTTTTCCTCCACTAACTTTAGCTTTAAGAGTAAATTGGAGAATAATGTTATTTTTTACTTGTAAAGATGTGTTAACAATATACTAATTTTTGTTTGTGTATAATTTGCATCTTGCTTTGGAACTATGAAATTGTAAGTTCTGCTAGTCTATTTTTCAATATTCTTCTCTGATCTCTTTTCAAATATTTTTTTTTCTGCATTATTTGAAGCCTAGATGCAGTAAATAGACCAGATATAATATTCTTAGTTTTTTACATATGTACATTGCTACAGAATAAAGCATATATATATAAAAAGTAAATAGCTACATGTGGATACATCATTTTATATGTAACAAAATAAATGAGCACGAGATGATAAGTGATAATAATGGTTATCCATTCAATTCCCATATTTGGATAGCCACTATGATGATGAAGTTGTGATCTGGTGGCAGTGCAGATCATAATCCAGAGTACAAATACTGCTATTGGTTTCACTAATTACAATAAACTCAAAAAAATTAATTGTATAGTTACATTATTGAGTGAATAGGAAATGTAAATCCATGCTTTGCACTGTATTCATATGACTTTAGTTAGACAATACTTCAAATCAGAGCATCAGTTTTTCATTCATGTATTGAGGAGAGTATCTGTCACTCTTGATTAAACTATAGAATGCACCATATATAGCAAACCCCCAGTTATTTATTTCCTTTTGCACTTATGATCGTAGTTTGAATAGAACAAAAAAACCTATGATACACTATATAGTTTGGAAATAAATTAACAATTAGTAGAGAACCAAAAAAGTAATTAACATATGCTATAGTAAAAAAGATTAATAATAATTCATAAAATGTAATTATTTACATACGAGTACAAACTATCATCTAAAATGTATAATTTTCATGAATCTGAAGGCAAGACCAAATCTAGGATTTACAATATATTATTTTCTGTTATATTTCTCTTTTCTTTAAATAATTAAAAGCACAATATTTTTCTTTAAAATGAAGCTTTATGAATATATGCTTGAATTTAATTTAATTACATATACTAGATAAAAAGTACATTATTTTAAATAATAACATTTGCCAATTTAATTTTTTAAAGAAACATATTAAATCATGGGAAGATTTCAATGTTAGGACCAAATGGAATCGTATAACTCTTAAATATAATAAAAAATGGACCTGGATGTTAAATAAATATTGAATCAAAAATTCATATCTTAATTTTAATGATTAACAATTTTATAAATATATAAGTTATAACAGGGAACAACAGGATAATTTCATAAATTTAATGTCATTTAAATTTTCTAAAGAACAAAATGTTTTGCTAAGTAAAGGACTGTCATTCATATCTATAATTGATATTTATATTAATAAGATTATTACTAATATCAAATTAGTTAATATCTCGGTAGACGATAAAAAGAAAATAAATTGTTTACTAAATTAACATTTCTATGAAAAGAAAATTACTAATGAAAATTATAAATATAAAAATATTATTAACAATATTAAGGATATTTGCAACATCGAGACAATTACTATTTGTAAAGAAAATATAAAGGCAATAGATTTGTTGTCATATATTATAAAGATTATATATTTCAATATACTTGTATTTAAATATTAAAGATTATATAGTTAGAATAGAGTATGAAATAAATAAAGAATATAATAAATTGCTAAAATACTCTATTACTAATATACAAAACGAATATATAAAATTACTTATGTAAAATTTAAATCTGTTAGAATAAACCATACACACCTTGATTACAAATTATAACTCAGAAAACAAAATATGATATAAGAACAATATCTAGAGATAAATATCAACAAATTATTACTTCTCTGAATGTTTTCAAAGGCTTACCCTTCATTATCAAAGACTACAAAATTTTCTTATAATCTCCAACAATATACTGATATGCAAATATTCGAAATGAATTAGGTGAATATGCAAATAAGGCTCAAAGCGCCTCAGCGCGCCATTTCCTTGATAAAGCGTAAAAGGACTCCCTCTCATTTAATGCATGCTCATCCGAAATGATAAAAAAAACGCCTCTTTAATTTTCCTTCTCAAATCACTTCGCTCCCTACATAATACTTTAGGTTCATCTGGTCTGCACGCATGACCCGCAGCAATTGCATGTTGTACAAAAATTGATGGGTGGGATGAATCAGCTAAAGTTCTATTATATGAGTATACATATTGGGACAATCTAACATGAACGGATGCTTTCGTTTCTCCATAATATACGACCTGACAGTTGGTTCCTCTACATGCAATTTTGTAGACTGCCTGCTGTGCTTGAATCGAAGGAATGTAATCTCTAGTGTTATTTAAACCTATTCAAGTTAGGGGGCGACCTAAAACATACATAAAACTCCGAATGAAAGATCGTATGCATTTTATTATAAATATTTCGGATATATGGGAACAAAATCCGAGGTTTATCTTGCTTAACAGTCTGATTATGCTTTCCTTTGAATTTCTCGATTATATTATCAATACGAGGATTATATTGGGCCTTAATGAGTTCATTTCTGTAAATTTCAATGTTGTTTCTCTTGGCATTTTCAAAACTACACAAACAGTCATTTCTATGTAAAAATGATTTTAGGCCAGCAAATTTATGTATGTCTGGTGTATTTGATGAATGATGTATACGGCCTCTAATATGAATGGGCTTAATGTTCATTTTATAATAAAAACAGTCTGCTTCCATCATTACTTGTAGGTCCAAATATTTAATGCTGTTTGGTGCTTCTGCATGACTAACATTTATAGTAAAGCCTGATGCTGTAGTTAGGTCAGTTTTAATATCCTCCATTATTTTCTCTGGAGCGGCAATAAAAATATCCACATATCTGGCGTACATCACTAATCCATTGTTCATATATCTAGGCAAAACAATCTGTTCATAGGCATTCATCATAAGACTGGCAATAATCCCACTCATTTAAATTTTACATTAGTATCTTTAACACACATTTGTATTGTTTTATATATATATATTACATTTACTTCGTTATGGAACCGATAATACAGTATAGAATGATTTTGAAATCAACATTGGATGTTTGCAGATATAAACAAAGGCTGAATTTCCTCGTGAAATGTAGAAATTTTAAAGTGTTTCCGAACTTTTGTCGCGTAAAACTTAATCAGTCAATACATAATATTAATGTGATAAATAGACAAGTTCAAGTGCTTATTTTAAATGGAGTTATAGCTGAATGTAAGAAAGAACTAGCTGGAGCATATAACCATTTGAATATTGTTAGCCGTAACAGGGCACTTGTCATTGATATTGCTGAAAAGTGCAACTGTCTCAAAGCTCGATTAGAATTGAAAATTAATAAAAAGTTCCAATTTTTGGCATGTAAACAAGGCATTAGACTGCAGCCATTATTTCAAGAGAATTTCGTAAACCTTTCAACTTCGCAAATCCCAGATGGAATCAAAACAGTTTTAAATAAAGGACCTAGATTTATCGGAGAAGGATGGAAGTACCCCAAAATGCAGCTGGTTGTTGATGCTGGACTGGATAAGAATCCTCATACAGATGCTTATATAGCCAAAATTGCAAGAGGTTTGCGATTTAAAACTACAGCCACATAAAGATCAGTGGAGAGACAGGATTACTACAGGGTAAAGATATATGTCCCAACAGAATATCACAGTGATGAAAGAGAATAAAGGCAATAGATTTGTTGTTATGGACACAGTGGATTATAGGTATAAAATTCAAAAACAGATTGACAAGTTGAAATTCCAAAAAGTACCTGAGATTAACTTCAAGCTAAACAAAGATAAATTTGTATCTTTTGTGCTTAGGCCGCATACATTCAAAACATTCACTAAGGCGGAATATTTGCAAATGTATCCTTCGGTCACTACTCCCCCAAGAATATTTGCAAATGCCAAAATCCATAAAGGTGTACCTTTAAGATTAATGATAGACTTTGGTGGACTACACTACTACAAAGTGGCCAGGATCATAAATAAATGGATCACCCAAATAACTGGATATGGAGAGTACGCTATTGAATCATTTGATTTTGTTGATAAATTGAAAAATGTACATCCAGATCAACATACAGGAATGACTGCACTCGATGTTGTAGAGCTTTATGGATCTATTGATTAGCCTAAATCGATTATTGTAGTCAGAGAAGCACTAATCAATTATGGAATGGACATTGAACATGTTAAATTTGTTGTGGCTTTGCTAGAATGGATGAACCGTAATATTTATGTGGTTTTCAATAATGAATGGTTTCATATGCTCAATGGGTGACCGATGGGTCTCCCAATGAGTGGGATTATTGCTAGTCTTATGATGAATGCCTATGAACAGATTGTTTTGCCTAGATATATGAACAATGGATTAGTGATGTACGTCAGATATGTGGATGATATTTTTATTGCCACTCCAGAGGAAATAATGGAGGATATTAAAACTGACCTAACTACAGCATCAGGCCTTACTATAAATGTTAGTCATGCAGAAGCACCAACAGCATTAAATATTTGGACCTACAAGTAATGATGGAAGCAGACTGTTTTTATTATAAAATGAACATTAAGCCCATTCATATTAGAGGCCGTATACATCATTCATCAAATACACCAGACATACATAAATTTGCTGGCCTAAAATCATTTTTACATAGAAATGACTGTGTAGTTTTGAAAATGCCAAGAGAAACAACATTGAAATTTACAGAAATGAACTCATTAAGGCCCAATATAATCCTCGGATTATTGATAATATAATCGAGATATTCAAAGGAAGGCATAATCAGATTGTTAAGCAAGATAAACCTCGGATTTTGTTCCCATATATCCAAAATATTTATAATAAAATGCGTACGATCTTTCGTTCGGAGTTTTGTGTATGTTTTAGGTCGCCCCCTAACTTGAATAGGTGTTTAAATAACACTAGAGATTACATTCCTTTGATTCAAGCACAGCAGGCAGTCTACAAAATTGCATGTAGAGGAACCAACTGTCAGGCCGCATATTATGGAGAAACGAAAGCATCCGTTCATGTTAGATTGTCCCAACATGTATATTCATATAATAGAGCTTTAGCTGATTCATTCCACCCGTCAATTTTTGTACAACATGCAATTGCTGTGGGTCATGCATGCAGACCAGATGAACCTAAAGTATTATGTAGGGAGCGAAGTGATTTGAGAAGGAAAATTAAAGAGACATTTTTTATCATTTTGGATGAGCATGCATTAAATAAGAGGGAGTCCTTTTACGCTTTATCAAGGAAATGGCATGCTGAGGCGCTTTGGGCCTTATTTGCATATTCACCTAATTCATTTCGAATATTTGCATACCAGTATATTGTTGGAGATTATAAGAAATTTTGTAGTCCTTGATAATGAAGGGTAAGCCTTCGAAAACGTTCGGAGAAGTAATAATTTGTTGATATTTATCTCTAGATATTGTTCTTATATAATATTTTGTTTTCGGGAGTTATAATTTGTAATCAGTGTGTGTATGGTTTATTTTAACAGATTTAAATTTTACATTAGTATCTTTAACACACATTTGTATTGTTTTATAAAATTACTTAATAAAATGAATAAATAAATTCAATATAAATTATTGAATCCTTACGAAAACCCATATCTTTTTACAACAGTTAAAATTCATAAAAATAATCCATTAAGATTGTTATTTAATTTTAGTGATTTTATTTTACAAAAGTTTTGTAAATATTTAAATGGATAGCAGATATTTTAGGATATGGAGAATTTTCTATTAAAAATACAGATAGTATTATTAACAAATTAAGTAATATAAAATTAATAAGGAATCAAAGTATTTTAAAAATAGCTATTGAAAAAATGTATCCAAGCATTCCAAAACTTAAAATTATAGAAATATTAATAAAAAATTTAAATAAATATATTAATAAATAAGTTTGTATTTTAAATATAATAATGAATTTTGGAATGTGCATAAAGGATGGGTTGTGCAATTCGTGGGTTAATATATAAATATTTATAATTAAAAAAAAAAAAAATTGGTCAAGAAATAATACATTATTCAAGATATGTTGATAATATTTTAATTATTGGGTAATAAAAGCTATGAATAATATAAAGATTTTAATGAAAGTATACATAATATTAAATTTACAAAAGTAGAATTTGAAGATAAAATTAAATATTTAAATATAGATATTCATAGATAATAATGATATTGTATTAAAACATTTTATTAAAGAAAACAAAGAAAAATTATATAGATTCACAAGCATTTTTACAAAAGATGGCAGTTTATTAAATTATATAAAGATTATGGATACAATCCTAAAACTATTAAAAATATACTTTTTATTTCTAAGAAATCTGTGGTAGGTGATAGCATATACAATTATGATAATAACTATAATTCAAAGAAAAAATGGATCAGGCTTTCATATCCCAAAATTTATGATACATTAATAAAAAATTATATTGGTAAGCATATAAATATTGGATGGTCGAATAGCAAAATCCTGGATAAATTAATAGGTAATTACACCTGGGTCTCTTTTTACGCGGACTTATTTAACATGATTTTGAAGTTACGCGATTCGTGTTTCACCAGAAGTCAATTTCCGATAATGTGCTATTACTTTAAATAATAAATTTTGCGCACTTATGTTATAATGAAAGTAATAGCACATTATTGGAATTCGACTTTCATCTTAGTAATTTCACTATTTTCAGCGCTTTATAATAGTAAGATTTTATGCAATAATGAAATTAAAATCATGATTTCCACATTTTATGTATACACATATTAAATTTTACAAGATTATAATGTAAATTTGTTCAAACATTGTGCGTGTTAATTTTGCATTTTAAATCACATTCTGTTTTTGCTTTTTAAAAAAGAACGTAATCAATTATTATTTTCTTATTAATGACACTAATCATTAACATGCTCTTAAATTCCAACGAGAGCTAAATGGTTGTATGTCTGGATATCGCGAGCTTCGTAAACAATAAAATCGTCTCAAAGATTTATTACTAATTACGTTGTCATCAGAAAATCATAATTAAAACGTGTATAAAAAAAATGTAAATTACTGTACTGTAAATTATGCATAAAAATATATTATTTTGAATAAAATTAAATATAGTTAAAAAAAGTTTGTCTTGTATCAATTTTTTTCAAATTTGAAATTTTTTATTAGTCATATTTTATTTCCTTATTTTTTTTTTGCGCGAATTTTAAAGTAATTTTAAGTTGGTGCTTTGCTTTTACGCGAATTTTGAAAAATCAGACAGTTACGTCTATTTTTGTGCGATTTTGTTTGCGCGTGTTTTCTGAGGAACCTATCTATCGCGTAAAACGAGACCCAGGTGTATAAATTAAGAGATGATATAAAATACAAAAGAGAAATAGTATATAAAATTAAATGTGAATTTTGCAATAAATTTACTACAGTCATACAGGGAAAGAAGAACCAAAGAATATAATGCAATTAATAGATGAGATAATAAATTGGCTTTATACATTCATTACTTAGCATATGAACATAAAATGTATGCTATAAAAAATATTAAACCGTTCTATTAAAAATTCAAAGAGAAGACAAATATATGAAACACATTAAGCATAAATAATTGTATGAATATTTACAAAACTCGATAAATTTAGTTAACAACTGGTCAATTGGAAATGAATAGAAAATTATGTAAGACAATATATATAAAGTTGTATAATACATATATTAATTGTTTTGTATATTGTTATATAGTCAATTTTTTTTTTGGAAATTATATTGGATCTCTATGAAAGTTTTCTATTTTACTAATGTTTTATTATATTATGGAACATTAGCTGGTGTTGTATATGTAATTTGTTAATGTAATAATAGATTATTAACATTTGAAAAGGTCACTAAATCATATGCCGAAAAAGGCTTTTTATGTATGATTAATATATTAGCTGTTTTTTTGTAATTTATACGAAGTAACACCATAATGGAATTCATTATTTCTATTTTTGATGATATACTAAATGAAAACAAAAAAGATAGTAATAATCATTTTATTTTAAAATACACTGTAATTGTGCATGTATACATATGTAATTGCACACAAATATTCTATGAATAAAGATTTATAACAAAATATTTAACTTAATCTTTGGAATGGTAAGTTTAAATGAATTTACAGCTATAAATATTGTTAATTCTGATTTACCTGAATAACTCGAAATGTTCTTTTTACTAATTATATGAAGTGGATTTATATCTAATATTGTAGATTTTCCTCAGTACTTAATTTTAATTTGGCTGTTATTTGCTGACATGAATTTAATAATTTCCCACACAAATAACTGACAGTCTATGACTTTAGTCAATGATTTTTCAAAGATTATTTTTGATGCAGACAAATCAATCCTCAGCAAAAGCATGGTGATGATTGATATATTTCCAGATCGTAGGTAGCTGGTCCATATCTTTCAATTCCTATAATCTTATCTGTTTTCAGAATAATGACTTATTCAGACAGCTTTTTAGCTGTCCACTAATATTAATTTTAACTGTGATTATAATTCTATTTGCTTTCTTTTCAAATTAAAATTACTTAAGTATATTAAAGAAATATACAAAATCTAAACATAAGTAAATATAATTCTATTGATGTTTTTGATTTTTCTAAAATCTTAAGAAATTTTAACAATTTCTCATTTTAAATATATATATTTTAATAGATTCAGAGCAATATGGAATATTCAGAGAATTGAGAAACTGAAGTATCAATTCTCATTTTTGAATCGATGTAAGAATAATACAATAATGCCTATGTCATGTAACTTTAAAATTAATAATGTAAAAATCAATAGGAACAAAGGAATGTACAATAAACTTCGAATGACAGTTTTAAATTGGTTTTTCAATGAAAAATATGGGGAAATAAATTGTATTAAGAAATATAATAGAATAAAGTATATATTAAAGAATATATTAGAAGGTATGTGTGTATATATAAAGAATGCATTAATGTTTCAAAATAATAATTTAAAGAATAAACTTTCGAAAAAAATATAATAATAAATGGAAATAGTTGTGTTATAATGAAATAAAGTCGAATGATGAAAACGATAATGTTAAAGTAAATAATTGGAATGAAGATTATAATTTTATAAATTTGTCAAATAGTGATTTTGATATTGAACAGTCAAAAAGTTTAAATAAAGGGGTTAAATATATTCCATTTGTAAATAAAGTTGATCAACGTGAAAGAATAGTATGTGTGAAGATAGCAAATATAAAAAAATGACTTAAGGATTGACTTACAAACAAAAATTAATAGTGTTATAAATAAGTGTTAATTATAATGGAAAAGAATGGAAGGAGAAGTGTGTTATAAAACAAATTATATAAAACAAGAACGGAAAAATTAATAATTACAATGTGTGAGGATAAAGATTCAAGGTTTGTGATTTTAAATGAATCGGACTATGAAAGTAAAATATATGAAGATATGAGAAACAAGGGTATAAAAAATTAAGCAAGGATCCTAATAAATGAATTAAAATATTAAATTATATAAAAATGAAAAGATTAATTAATGAGAAGGAATATAAGAATTTATATCCATCATGATTTGAACATCCATGTATGTTTGGAAAAGTAAAGACTCCTAAAGAAAGTATGCCAGTAAGGGTAATTTTGGATTTTAGTAATTATATCAACCATTATCAGTCCACTGCAGGATGGTCTCTTCAAGTTCAATCCATCTTCTATGATCTTTAGCTTCTCTTATCCACATCACCCCTGCACACTTTCTTATTTCATCCATCCGTCTTATATGAGATCTTTCTGGGTCTTTTACAATCTCTTGGGGTCCAGTTTAAGATTTCAATTGTCCATCTATTATCATCTCTTCTAGTAATATATCCAGCCAAACTCCATTTCAGTCTTTTAATTTTTTCAATGAAGTCAGTAACACCTGTTTGTTTTCTTACCCATATATTGCGTTTTCGATCTTTTCTTGTTACTACTAACATGCATCTCTCCATACTTGTTTGAGTGGTCTGAAGTCTCTGTATTGCTCTTCTATTAAGTGTCCAGGTCTCAGATCCAAAACATTTGTTAAAAACCTTCCTTTTCAAATTCATAGGCATACTTCCTTTTAGTATCAAGTTATTTCTACCAAAAGCACTCCAACCAAGTTTAATTCTATTATTAATTTCATCCATTATGTTTCCATCTGTATTAATAATCTGACCAAGATATTTGTAACTGTTAACTTCTAACTCATCATAATCAATCTTTATTTTCATATTTTGAGAAAATCAATTAAACATTAGTCTTTTTAACATTTATCTTTAGTCCTACTTTCACCTAATAACTCTTGCAGCTCTAAAGCATTATTTTCAAAAACTACATCATCTGCAAAATCTAAATGACTTAAATAATCTCCATTTACTTTCACTCCTTTAACTTCCCATTTTAACCCACCAAATACTTCTTGCAGCATTGCTGTAAATAGTTTTGGAGATATGGAGTCGCCCTTCTCAATGCTAACTTTCCTAATCTACTTGTTGCTGTTGCATTTTTACAAATATTCTTTAAAATATGACAATATCCTGGATCTATACCTTGATGATCCAATGCTTTAATCACTGAAGAAATGTTTATAGAATCAAATGCCTTTTCATAATCTACAAATCCAAAACATAATGGCAACTCATATTCATTTATCCTTTCTATAACTTCTCTCAATACCTGGATATGATCTACTGTGCTAAAACCACTTTTAAATCCAGTTTGTTCTCTTGGTTGATGGAAATCCAATGTTGGAGTATTACCAAGATTTGACAAGAGGCATTTGTTAGATAGAGCACGTTCTATAAATGAGATTGAAAAAATTGTGAGAGAAATAATGTTATGTTTGTGGACGTATGGGATTGGGTTATTGGAAAGAGGGAGTTATATAGTAAAGATGGATTGCACTTAGGAAAACAAGGAAGTGAAGTTTTAGGGAGTCTGATATTTAAAGAATATAATTCAGGAAACTTTTAAAGGGGGGTGGACTTTTAAATTGTAATATTATCAAAAAGAAGAATGGATGGGATATAAGAAATAAGTGAAAGATGGTTGATTTAGATATAAGTAGATGTGAAGAGGGAATAGAGAAGAATTTATAAGAGGAGTTAGGAAAGAAGAAATTGTTAAAATTGGGTTTTTGAATATGCAAGATGATAGGAGACCAGAAAAATGGCTGGAATTAAACAAAGCAATTGAAAATGAAGAGCTTGAGGTATTAGTAGTAGTGGAAACATATCTAAGAGAAGAACAACCTATTTTGGAAGATGTGGTATGGCAGGGTATAAATAGAAAAGAAAAAAGGGATGGTGGTATAGGTATTATATCGAAAAAATATTTAAATATTGTTAAATGTCAAGAGCATTTGTGGTTTGAAATATGATTGGGTAGACAAGAATGGATGATGGCTGTAGTGTATATAGCCACTGGAGATAGTCAAACTGTAATGGAATGGTAGTATATATGAATGCCTAGTTAAGGATACAGTTTTAAAGAAAAGGGAAAGAGAATAATGGTTATAGGGGATATGAATGTACATGTTGAAGAAATTGATGATGTAGATAATAAGAATGGTCAGTTTTTGAAGGAATTTTGTCAGAGTAAATTTGAGTATTGGGAATTTATCAAATATTTATGAGGGACAATACACACGGTCTAGGAATAATATATTTCACACAATAGATTATATATTGGTAGAAAAAGACTAAAATATGGAAAATTAAGGTGTTTGATAATGAAGAGATAGTATGTAATAGTGATCATAACTTTATTGTAATAGAAATGTTTAGTAATGTGATATAGGATATAAATAAAAGAAACAATAGTGAAAGATGTGGATGGAGAGTCAATGATAAGAATAAGTTGGAAGAATATAAAACAGTTGAAAAAGTCATGGAACAATTGGTTGGGGATGAGTATAAGAACTGGTGTGGTGAAATTGAAAAAGTGGCAAATAGGGTTTTAATTGAGAATATGAAGAAGAATAAAAGTAATAAAAAAATGAGTTAGTAAAAGAGAGGAAAGAAGCAGGCAGAGAATATAAGTGTGCTATTAAGAACAAAGCAAGTGAAAATGATATTAATGCTAAATGGGGAAAGTACTTAGAAAAGAAGTTGGCTAAAATGGATAATTATAGAGAGGATGAAGTAGAATAGTAAATTATTGGAGGATATTAATAAAAATGGAACAGATGGGAGTAAAAAAAATTGGAATTATATTAAAAGGAGAAATGTAGGGGAGATAGTATTAATAGATGATGAGGGAATAGAATGTAGCTCTAGAGAAGAGTTAAGAGAGAATCGTAAATAGATATGTAATGGACATAGAAAAGATAAATTTTCCTTCCACTGATTCTTATTTGCATTGTTGAATTATATAATACAGTATAATACACCTTAAATGACACTCTAAATGCAGTTTTGCATTGTAGAGTGTCATTTAAAGTGTATTATTTATATAGAAAAGATGTTAGATGTGAAGGACTTGGTAATAGAAAACATGAAAGCATTTAATAATGGCAATATTAGGTTCACAAAAATGAACTGAATGAGACAGGGAAGAGATTAAAAAGTGGAAAGGCGAGAGGTTTAGATGGATGGGCAGCAGAGATGTAATGAATTTAGGGCATAGAGCAAAAGCAAAGTCATTATGTTTTAATAAGATGGCACAGAAGATAGTTTTTCCGGGTAGCTGGAGTAATACAAGAGTAAGATTATTATTTAAAAGAAAGGGTAAGGATCATAGAAAGTTAAATAATTATAGATCGATAGCGGTAACATCAGTTTTATATAGTTTTCTCATATATGGTGGCTGGAAGAGTTGTAAAATAGATGGAAGAGAATAATGTAGTGGGGGAAATGCAAGGAGGTTTTAGGTCAGATAGGCATATAGGAGATAGTTTATTTGTAGTTACAGAACTTATGGATATGAGTAGGAATTCAGGTAGATCTTTATACACGAGTTTTATAGATATAGAGAAGGCATATGATAGAGTAAATACAAATAGATTATGGCTAAGTTTAGCAAATTTGGGAATGGATGAAGCTTTAGTAAATATTATTAAGAAATTATATGAAAATAATTACTACACTTACCAATTAGGGACTATAGAATCAGTTAGGTGGGATTAAGGCAAGGATGCCCTATGTCACCTATTTTGTTTTTGTTGTATTTGAGTGAAATGGAGAAAGCAATAGAAAGACTAGGAAGAGGAATAGACATACTGTTATTGGGTGGCATGGGAGTATATATTTTGTTGGGTCTTTTTTTTGCAGATATTTTTTTGTGTGCAGAAAGAATATATGGAAGTTATGTTGAGGACATGTGCAAGGGTGGGTAAAGAGATGGGGATTAATAGTGAAGAAAAATCAAATATAATGATGATTAATAACGGGGAAAGAGAAAATGTAGAACTTTTATTGGGGGATATAAAGTGTGGTGGATAGATATAGTTATTTGGGAATCATCTTAAGTAATCAGAAAAATTGCTTGGTTCAATGGGAGAAAAAATTGGTAAATGAAGCAAAGAAAAGAAAGGGTTTAGTAAAGAAATTAACAGTTTTCATATAATAAGTGTGATGTAGCTAGAATTGTATGGAAGGGAGTTGTAATAGCAGGGTTAATATATGTAATGATGCGTTATGTGTTAGTAAAAGGGTATTAGATTACTTAGAGAAAGTACAAAGGGAAGTAGGAAGATATGCATTAGATGCAGAGATGGACAGCAAAGGAGGCAATTCAAGGAGAAATGGTATGGTCAAGTTTTTATATGAGAGATGCAAAAAGTAAAATGAAAATGTTTGGTAGGTTGCAGTTTATGGATTATAAAAAAATAGCCAAAATAGTATTTAATTGGGTTATGAGTAAAGGGCAGGTAACAAAATGGGTGAGAAAGGTAATGCAGTATGCAAAGGATTTGGATAAAGAATTTATATCAATATACTTGTATAAATGGTGGAATGATTGTGTTAGAAGGATTGTTGAGTGTTAGTGGTAAAGAATGTGATAAAAGAATAGATGCATTAATAAAGAGTAGTGAGTTGGAGAGATGGAGAACTAGTATGGAGAGCAAAAAGAGTTTAAATATATATAGAAGTAAATGGAACATTGGATGGGAGTTAATTTATGATAATAGTAAGGAAAGTAGCTTATTGTTTAAGGCTCAAACAGGATCCTTAGCAACAAGAGAATTACATGTAAATGGAAAAATATGGGTGATTTAGTCTGCAAATTGTGTAAGGAAGATATAAAAAATATTAGGCATCTGTTGATTGTAAATGCTTGAAAGCAGAAAAGGTACAAATAATGATGTTATCGGAAAATTAATATGAACAAAGTGATTATACAGAAAGTGGGTTATTAGTTTTTATGCTGGTTTTGGGAAAAGATAAAGGGGATTTAGATATAAAGGCCATAGAATTGACAAAGATTATGTTGTGGAAATAGGATGGAGCAGATTATGGGAAAGCTTAGGGTGGGGAATGGAAGGGGAAGGTAAAGTGGCTAACAGGTTTCTTTGGGCATGGTTGCTGAGATTCCTGACTCCGTTTAAGCAGAAGTCATGGTATATCACACATGTGAATTGTTAATATCTTAAGAAGATCTCAATGGAGATGAAAGCCTGTTTGATAAATATTTAAATATAGTTATTAATATTTGTTTATTTCAATCTTGTTTGATTGATTATTTATTTATGTATTTGTCACAACATTATGGACAAATAAATTATATTGGATATTTGACTGTTATAGTGATATATATATATATTGACATATGAACTGGCTGTTATATCAATAAGTGACAGTTTACTTTTTATTTAAAAATAGTCCAACACTATACTTATTTTTATGCATTTTTTTAAAGACTAAATTTCAACTATATAACAATCTTCAGAGCTCATATCATGTTGAAAAAACAAGATTTTTTAAAAAAATTATTAAAAAAAAAAAATTTTTTTTCTACAAGATATAAATAATAGATGATGATGACTTATATAGTCAAGACTTAATATAACATTAAAAAAATGCATGGAAATAAATACCAATATTGATAATTCTATATATAGTGATGTAAAAAAGGAAAATAGATTTTGTTTTTATAATTATTTTTTGTTATATTCAAAAAGAAAACAATATTTGCTTAGTTTTCTTTAATTTATATATATACATATTACTTTTCTTTCAATGATCTACTATATTTAAATCATATAATACTAAATCATCCATACACTTAAGAAAGATTAGGTATTATATTTAAATCATTTTATTCAGGCAAAAGTTTTTCATATACTGTATGAATTTCACTACTTCTAAACCATTCTATTCAAAGAGATTTCATCACAGGATGTTCAATAATAGCACAAATAAAGAAATAAGCTTGCATATTTAAATATTTCCAGTCCCATTTTGGTACGTTATCGTGTAAGATTTAAACTATTGTAATGGCATTGTCTATTATTTATTACTTTTACTTGTCGTTGCAAAAATTTGGTATTTGCATATAATTATTTTCCTTCATGTGTGTATATATCATCTTAGTGCAGCTGTTAACTCATCTTCTTTGCAAGCCAACAACAAGATATTCACAAACAGTTGTAACTTTTTCTCAGTTTTAATCATTCTCTGGTCAATGCAGCTGGCCCTAATAAATGGATACAATACATCTAAAAAAGTCTTAAAGGTTTTATAAAAGAGGAAGGGTGGGTACAAAAAATTTTCAGCAACCAATAACTAACTAGTCAGGTGAGTTACCCCCCCCCCTGCTAATTTGTGAGTAATGTTAGTGAAGTCTTTACCTTTTAACTGTTGTATTTCATATTTATGAATTATATAATGCAACATCCAAGTATAAGGAAGTAATTAAAAAGTTCAATCCTTTTATTATATCAAAGAATTAGAAGTAAAAGCAATAATATATGAGAAAAGACTTAGATTTCTATTTCCTACACATTAAATAGACATGTAAATCTTTACTCACACTATGTAAAGAAAATTTTAAAATGTTGAAAAATATAAGTCAAATTATCAAGAAAAAGGCTTCTTTAAAAATGGTTGTAAACAGTATTGCAGAAAATAGAATGGAAATAATTAGAAAAGTGAAGCATAGATGTTTAGCGATGAAAGTTGATGAGAACCAAATCAAGTTTACGGGTTAAGCACTCCACAACCAAATCAAGTTTACTGGTTAAGCACTCCGCAAATCTTAACACCGTACCAGATAAATATCTTAAAATATATTCTACTCAAAGACTCGTAACTATTAAGTATGGCTTTAGCAAATCTAAGCTGCCAAAGCTGACTTTTTCATCTACCCATATTAAATTTCACCTTTTCTAATAATTTATGACGAAACATCTTTATTTTTCTTAATTATATTCTACTTAGATTTGTTTTCTCCTAGATGCTTTCTCAATTTTTACTTAAGATCTCAGTAATATAAATACTGACCACTCAATACCAGAATGTTGTTGATAGCAGATGATATCAATGGTAAAAATTTTCAAACTATACTGAAAAAACAATTAGCAATTCGTCTGGATATTATGTTGAAAATTTTTTGAAAACGAAATATCATTCATACTGTTAGTGAAAGCTGATAATAACTTGAGGTACTTAATAATATATGTAAATACATGAACATTAGAAAATATAACTTTTTACAAAAAAAAAAAGAAGCCATAGACAAAGATTATTATTAATTAAATTACAAATATGAAAATATAGTAATTAATGAATGGCTTCTTGTGAAAAATGCTGCACCTTTAAGGTAAATAAAATATCAAAAGAAATTTGCTCTGTAGGAAATAGAGAATGTATAAAACTGAACAGATAACATATATAATCAATGAATTTTATACAGTTATATCTCCTTTAAAATAATATACATTTTAGTTTTTAAAAAAAATCTTTTATCATCTTATATAATGCTTGTGGTATGTAACAATTACAACAAAGCTAATAAAATATGTAAATATATTTACTTGAAATAATATCGCCAACCTTCTTTCCTCTTCAGCAATGGTGGTCTCTCAGGATAAGATTTAACATGCTGCCTTGCTATGACAATGATATGAACTCGAGTACAGATTGGAAACAGTATTTTTTTTTCTGAAAGATAAGCAAATTTCCAATAAACAGGATCAATATTGTTCAGCTGATATTAGTTGGCAAATAAATATCTTAACTACTGAGGAAGGGAAATCCAATACAATATGGTTGACACATTTAACTAAAAAAAGAAATTTGATGACACCTTTAAATAGGGTGAAAATATTTAGGCAGTAGATCTAAATATTTTTATCACTCTTCCGCTAAAATGAAGTCAGTAAATAAACTACTATTTTGTATTATTTTATTTCAATGCGAAAACAATTCAAAAAAATTATTTTATTTACATAAACTTAATTAATAAATTACAATATTTTCAACTGTATTAAAAGAAAAAAAAAGATGAATTAAGTTCAATCTTCTTCTTCCTTAGGAGCTTGTATAAGACTCCAGTCATGCTTGTAGTGTTCTGCTCCTCCAAATCTATGTGGAGGAATACCTTTATCGATAAAATTTTCCCAGTTTCTCATTTTCCCCAGTTTTTTAAAAAAACCTATACCTGCCAAAATAAGACAGGAAATGCCACCAAATGCAAGATTAACTGTAAAGAAAAAAAATAAATTTCAAATATAAACACATATATATATGATGGGTACATAATAGTCTATAATAGATATATAAAAATAAAAGTCAAATTTACATTAGTAATGAAATAAAAGACTGAAAAAATTGAAAGGAATTTGGGTAGTCGTGGAGGGACTGTACCGCCATCAGATGGCGCTGCGACACCATCAACAACCGGCCTGAAACCTACAAGTGATAAATTTATTTATGAAAGTGGCTCAAAATTCACAAATAAAAAAAACACCAAATGCTATGAAATTGAACTAAAAAAAAAAGCGATGAAAATGGCTGGAAAATGACAAAAAAGAAAACAACAAAATGGTATGAAATTCAAATTAAAAAAAATGAAAATTCCATGAAAATACGTGATTGATCCAAAAGCAAACATGGCGGACAAAAAAGTGGGAAATCCAAAATCATCAAATTATTTACCTTTCAACATTTCCAAATATGAATGGGCAAATTAAGTAACTGTCAATATTTGCAAACGATCAGATATAAAAGCAATGGTTATATAAGCTAAAAAGAATAGTACTATAAAATTCAAATTTAAAAATAAAAAATTCCATGAAAATACGAGAAACACCCCCCCCCCAACATCAAAATTTCTTCACTTAAATCGAAAAATAAAAATGACTGAAGATATATATATCCAAGAAATACATGGAAAGTATAAATTATATTAAAAAACAAACAAGAAAATGATGTAATATCCTATAATAATTAAAATTTAAAAAATAAAGAAATGTATGCTAATCGACAAAGAAACATGGCAAATTAAGGAGCTTTCAATATTTGCAAATGATCAGATTTAAATGCAACGGTTATATAAGCTAAAAAGAATATTACTGGTTTGAAATTATGGCATATCAAAAATAAGTCAAATTAAGTTATATAAGCTAAAAAGAATATTACTGGTTTGAAATTATGGCATATCAAAAATAAGTCAAATTAAGTAGCTGTCAATATTTGCAAATGATCAGATTTAAAAGCAAAGGTTATATAAACTAAAAAGAATAGGTAAAGGTTTACTTTAGCGACCACAGCATAAAAATCATGTTCGACCTCTAGTTTTCAAAATTATAAATAAATTATTATTCGAAAATCTTACGTATATACTACTATATTACAATTACATTAAAATTTATTAAAATGTAAAAGATAAAAAAAAATATTTACCATTTTAAAGAAGTTGAAATAATTGCACTAGTTTAATTAAAATAATTAGTTCAAATTATTTGAAACTTAAGAATTTAAACTATCGGCATTTATAACTTAAGTATTTAAACTATCTCGATGGTTCTCGGCGGAATAGATGACAATGGGGAGCCATTAGTCATCGAAATCGACGAAACATATTATTTCCACAGAAAATACCACAGGGGGACTACATGCTTCTTGACAGAAGTTGCGGATAGAACGGCTGGCTCATTGGAGGCCCTAATCCAGCAGTACATTTTACCTGGGACTCGCATAATTTCAGATGGCTGGGCTGCGTACAATAATATTAGCAGACTTAGCAATGAGGTGCACATGCATTCGGTTGTCGTCCACCAGGACAACTTCGTGAATCCCGAAGACCAAGGCATACATACCCAGAATATTGAGAATATGTGGATGAGGGCCAAGCGTAAGCTGAAATTCCAATCTGGTACCAGCAGGGCTTTATTTTCATCGTACCTCCAAGAATTTGCCTTCCGCAGTAGATATAGCACTGCCGCCCTTTTCTCCAACTTCCTGCTATGCATAGGGTATAATTATGCTTAAAAAGGTAAAAAAAATTTTTTGTTATTATCTTTTACGTTTTAATTAATAAATATTTACTGTAATTGTAATATAAGAGCAGATACGTAAGATTTTAGTTCTAATTTTAAAAACTAGATGGCGAATATGCCCTGGTCGCTAAAGTAAACCTTTACCAAAGAATATTACATGAGAGAATCTATTTCTCAAATTGCATCAAGAATACGATCAAAAATAATTAAAATGCCAATACAGAATTTGGTGTTAACTGTCTCCCCCTCCCACATGAAGAATTACTGAGTAACTTTTCAAAAATATACATTTAATATTTAAGAATAAAAAGACTATTTGCAAATAATAAGTCACAACACTTAAATACAGAGTAATAAATAGTAAGTAATTAATTATAATTATAGAAAGTTATTCGTTATTTATTAATTGATAATTATATATAGTTTAAAATAATCATTGAGTACAGTTACATGAAAAAATATTATATTTATTGTCATGAACATTACAAGATTTTATTTTAACAAGAATTTAAATAAATAATATTAAAATAGAGTTTTAAAAATATATTTGTAGAAATATTACCAAGTTTTTGTTCTGAGTTCAGTTCCGCTTCATTTACACAATGATCAGTTGATTGATGTACTTCTTTACAACTCTTCTTTAATTAAAATTATAAAATTTACCTTTCTATTCTTAAATTAGTACTTTTATCAAAGGTGATTGATCTCCAGGTGAATAATAGCAGATTAAAAAAATACTTTAACAGAAGACATCTACAAACCCTATAGCAAAGTTATTTAAAGAAGTTGTTGCTTGAAATATAGCGTATATAATATCCCAATACAGTTTCGTTTTTCTTAAACAAAGTTGCAAATTGAAATGTGATGTAATAACACTTTCTTACATTAAAAAATATAGGTGCAAACAATATCCTTCCACGAAAATATAACACCATCAATACAATTCAAAATACAAAATGATTTTTCTTTTGACAAGAGAAATGATTTTCTTTAAAATGATCTCCATGCATAATATCCCAATATAGTTTCGTTTTTCTTAAACAAAGTTGCAAATTGAAATGTGACATAATAGCTCATTCTTATATTAAAAAATATAGGTGCAAACAATATCCTTCCACAAAAACATAACACCAATACAATTCAAAATACGAAATGATTTTTCTTTAATTAGAGTTATCAAATAAGAAATTATTCACATGGAGATCATTTTAAAGAAAAATCATTTCGTATTTTGAATTGTATTGGTGTTATGTTTTCGTGCAAGGATATTGTTTGCACCTATATTTTTTAATGTAAGAAAGAGCTATTACGTCACATTTCAATTTGCAACTTTGTTTAAGAAAAACGAAACTGTATTGGGATATTATGCATGGAGATCATTTTAAAGAAAATCATTTCTCTTTTCAAAAGAAAAATCATTTCGTATTTTGAATTGTATTGATGGTGTTATATTTTTGTGGAAGAATATTGTTTGCACCTATATTTTTTAATGTAAGAAAGTGCTATTATGTCACATTTCAATTTGCAACTTTGTTTAAGAAAAACGAAACTGTATTGGGATATTATGCATGGAGATCATTTTAAAGAAAATCATTTCGTATTCTGAATTGTATTGATGATGTTATATTTTCGTGGAAGGATATTGTTTGCACCTATATTTTTTAATGTAAGAAAGTGCTATTACGTCACATTTCAATTTGGAACTTTGTTTAAGAAAAACGAAACTATTGGGATATTGTATATGCTATATTTCAAGCAACAACTTCTTTAAATAACTTTGCTATAGGGTTTGTAGATGTCTTCTGTTAAAGTATTTTTTTAATCTGCTATTATTCACCTGGAGATCAATCACCTTTGATAAAAGTACTAATTTAAGAATAGAAAGGTAAATTTTATAATTTTAATTAAAGAGTTGTAAAGAAGTACATCAATCAACTGATCATTGTGTAAATGGCGCGGAACTGAACTCAGAACAAAAACTTGGTAATATTTCTACAAATATATTTTTAAAACTCTATTTTAATATTATTTATTTAAATTCTTGTTAAAATAAAATCTTGTAACGTTCATGACAATAAATATATTTTTTCATGTAACTATACTCGATGATTATTTTAAACTCTATATAATTATTAATTAATAAATAATGAATAACTTTCTATAATTATATTTAATTACTTACTATTTATTACTCTGTATTTAAGTGTTGTGACTTATTTGCAAATAGTCTTTTTATTCTTAAATATTAAATGTATATTTTTGAAAAGTTACTCAGTAATTTTTCATGCGGGAGGGGAGGACAGTTTATCTCTTAGTAATACACCAAATTCTGTATTTCCATTTTAATTATTTTTGATCGTATTCTTGATGCAATTTGAGAAATAGATTCTCTCATGTAATATTCTTTTCAGTATATATAACCTTTGCTTTTAAATCTGATCGTTTGCAAATATTGACAGCTACTTAATTTGACTTATTTTTGATATGCCATAATTTCAAACCAGTAATATTCTTTTTAGCTTATATAACCGTTGCATTTAAATCTGATCGTTTGCAAGTATTGAAAGCTACTTCATTTGCCGTGTTTATCCGCCATGTTTGCTTTTGGATCAATCACAGACTTAGTTATTTTTTAAATTTTAATTATTATAGGATATTACATCACTTTCTTGTTTGTTTTTAATATAATTTATACTTTCCATGTATTTCTTGGATATATATATATATATCTTCAGTCATTTTTATTTTTGATTTTAGGGGGGGGGGGGGTTAGGTGTTTCTCGTATTTTCATGGAATTTTTTTTTTTAATTTGAATTTTCTTGTTTTTTCCCCATAATTTGTACTTTTCCATGTATTTCTTGGATATATATATATATTCTCAGTCATTTTTATTTCTCGATTTAAATGAAGAATTTTTTATTTGGGGGAGGGGGAGTAGGTGTTTCTCATATTTGCATGGTTTTTTCATTTTTTTTATATTTGAATTTCATACCATTTTGTTTTCTTTTTTATTTGTCATTTTTCAGCCACTATCATTGCTTTTTTTTTAAATTCAATTTCATAGCATTTGGTTTTGATTTTTTTTTATTTGCGAATTTTGAGTCACTTTCGTAAATAAATTTATCACTTGCAGGTTTCAGGCCAGTTGTTGATGGTATCACAGCGCCATCTGATGGCAGCAGTACAGTCCCTCCACGACAATCGGAATTTGAGTTTTAGCAAAATAATTTGCCAATTTCTGAATAAGAGGTCCAAACAAATGGCATCTTCACAATAAAAGTATTGACTAATTTTATGTAAATATTTCCATGTAATATATTTTGTTGAAAAAACATGTTAAATTCGAATGCTGTAGATGGTATAACGTTCAGACTTTCATTATAATGTGCATAAGCTATTCATATATATATATATAAATCCATTTAGAAATACTTTAGGTGCAATTTGAAAATTATAATTGTAGTTTGTAATGTTATAAATGAATATTTATTGGTTTATATTCAGAATAGGTTATATTTACCTGTTTAAAGAGGTTTATTTAAACTTCTTACAATATCTGCAGTCAAGTTGCAATCGTTAGTGTCTATTAATAAAGGTGGGATTCCACCTTTATTGTTAAAAGGAGGTTGCCTTGACAACAGTTTGAAATTCTTGATTGTTATTGATATTGGGATTGTCTAAGTGTTCACTGGTTTTTAATGATTACTTACAAACCCATTTAGCCTTGAACATTATTACACTTATTATTTAAGTAATACTTTAGGTGGAATTTGAAAATTATAATTGTAGTTTGTAATGTTATAATAGACTATTTATTAGTCTACATTCAGAATAGGTTATATGTACCTTGTTTAAAGAGGTTTATTTAAACTTCCTTGTATCAATAATTTCAATCTCTGGGGTCAAGTTGCAATCTTTAATATCTATATAAGTATATAGACCATTAATAAAGGTGGGATTCCACCTTACAACAGTTTGAAATTCTTGATTATTATTGATATTGGTATTATCTAAGTGGTGACTGGTTTTTAATAATATATATATATATATTAATAAGACATAACCAATTATATGCTTTACAGAACTATATTATAATAAGTTCATTAATTATTATTTAATTAAAATGTAAGATTATATGTAATAGCCAAATTGCAACTATGACAAAACAATGCTTTCACGATCGATTTCAAAGGAATCTTTATCAGTTGTGCCAAATGCAACATCACTAACTCACAAATCAGAATTAGCTTGAATCTGCTTCTATTAGATTTCACTTACTTTGTTTCAAAGTACAAACAATAAAGCAAGAATAATTATTAAATAGAATGTTCTATAGATAACAAGTTCAAGTATAATTATATTCTAAATAGATAAAAATTATAATTTCATTTTTTGACAAATCTATTGTTAATAAATGTACATTATGAAGATGATGTTATTTATTTTATAAAATATACAATTATTAATGTATTGCCTTTTAGATAATTAATAAATACATTGGTTTATTAATTACATAAAAGGCAACACATTAGTAATTATGAAATTCATAAATAGCTATTTTACAGATATATATGTATTAATGGCAGGTTTGTAAAAAAAATGAAATTGTTTTTAATCTATCCAGATTATAATTATAAGTGCTGAGGAATGTGTATTTCATTCTTCACTAAAGCAAATGAAATCTACTTAATATAATTAAAGATTGCATAACACTAGATGAAATTAGAATATTATAATTATAAATTTCAATGCTTTATCTATAAAGAAATGTAATAAACATATATGCCAGATATATATATATAACATTAATTAAGCATGATGTGTAGCATGCTTTCGACTTAGAAAAGTCATAAAATGCAAACCAATTCTTGTTGCTTGATTCTGACTTGTGTTTCTTAATACAGAAAGCACTGCGATTCCATCATTGGTTTGATAATTAAGATTCAACCTATAGCAATAGTGGGATTTGGTGCAAATGATGAAAGTATGCATCATAGTTCACAATTAAATATTTAAGTATTATATAATATCTTAATTAATAATGAACTAAAAGAATGCTTGAATACATTCATTTATAACATTTTAAGATACAGCTCTGATTATGTTGTGTGCATAATAATTCCTGACTAGAATATATTGTATATATGCTTATTAAATATGTAAAAAAACAACACGTTAATAAGTGTGAATTTAATAAAGAAAATAACATCTTTTTTTTATACATATAATGTATTAATGATAGATTTGTAAACAAATTAATTATAATTTTGACTTTTCTAGAATAAGTGCTTATTAGCTATAATTGTAATTCATCTTTTACATTTGGAAATAAAACAAATGAAATCTAATATAAAATAAGATTAAAGTCTATTCTAATTTCGATTAATGGTGTTGAGACTTATCTCAACTGATGAAAGGGATTCCTTAAATCTAGTCCTGGAAGCCTTTAACTATCATAGTTAGAATTTGGCTATTGTATAACATCTTATACCTTAATTAAATAGTGAGCTAATAAAGAGCTCTTAAATGTCCTCATTAATGATATATATATATGTTTGAATATAGTAGTTCTGGTGTACCTGTGTTTTGGGTGTTTTAATCAATCACAGGGATAATGAGAATCATAAATGGTAGTAAACTTAATATGTTTTAACATATAATATTTAAATATATGTATTGTCTGTACTAGACTTAATGTAATTATAAAAGACTTGAACTCAGACTTTCAAACTCCCTACATTTGTCCAATCCATCTTATACAACCGATGCACATGACGACATACATTTGAAAAAGATATATGCCCTCCAATATACATATTTCATGCTAAACCAGCACTCATCAGTTGGTCCGGATCACCATCTCCCACACATAAACAATCATTGTTCAGTTTATATTAAGATAGCAAATCTTCTAACTTTAATGGACAAGCTTCATATATATATATATTGTAACCTTTGTTGTGGGTCACATATATAACCTCTAAAAATAAATAGAAAGTGTTATTATGTGTTTTCAAATTTTTTAAAAGTTTATTTTTTTAAAAGCAAATTATAATGTTTTAACAAATTGTACTTATGTACTATTCCTGCAATGAAGAAAAGATAGGCCTTTTCACATACCCAATAAATGTGTAATCTTGTGAGCATCAAATAAACCCTGTGATTTGAATATTTCTAATTGAAAAACATGTTTTTAAACGCGAGCATCAAATAAATCCTGCTATTTCATACTAAATGATATCAAAAATGCCATCAAATTGTTGCAATTTTACACTTATTTATTTTGCTATTAAATTACTTTGTTGTTTTCTTTTCTTTTCAAAAACACATTGCCATTTTTTTAAAAAAATGATTATAAAACAATTTTTTCCGCCTGTATGAAAAATGAGAGAGGGGAGAAAATTACTAGCAAATAATAAATGCGAGCATGAAATAAACCCTGCAATTTCATACTAAACGATATCAAAACTGTTTTCCCTCCAGTCTAAAAATATCATCAAACTGCTGCAATTTTACATTTATTTATTTTGCTATTGAATTACTTTGTTGTTTTCTTTTATTTTTTTATTGGTTTATCAAAAACACATTGCCATTTGTTTTTAAAAAAATGATATAAAACATTTTTTTCCGTCTGCATGAAAAATGAGAGAAGGGGTGAGGGCAGATATAGATAGGTAAGATTAAAATATGAGAGAAAAATAGTAGCAAATAATGACTAGGGAATATTTTAAAATAGACTGAAATAATTTATTCTTAGACCAACTGTGCCTGAACAGTTCAAAAGTTAAATTCTTAAAGATTTATTTTTACTAAACCATCGTAAATAACAAACATTTTCTCTCATTTATGTCAATTTATCAGTCAGATAAAAATTAGTCAATGAATTGATATTAATAAAAGAAAATGTGCATTGTTTACAAGTTGATTAGAAATGATTTTTTAAGAATCTGACTTACGAATCATAGGTAATATATTGAAATTTTGTTGATCTGTGAATAAATTATATGCTACAAATTTACTAATCACTAACTATTTATTGATTTTTTTAAAAATATTAGAATAAGAGATACGTTATAATAAAAAAATTATCAAGAACTTTTTGAAACTTTCAAATTGGTGTAAAAAGTGAATGTAATTACTGAATGGACATGTGCAAATCATTACTTATTAATGAAAAACAAAGCCATAAACCAGCAGTATGCTATATGTCATTGAGAGTCAAAAATTTTTTATACATAGATCAAATGCCCAAGAAATTCTGTTAGCCACAATAAAGATTTTTCACTTTCTGACCAATAGGAAGAAACTAGTCTGGGGATTTGGTTACCATTAGCCAGCTGATATCCACTGACTATTCTAGCATACAAAGATGGCTCTGGAGGAGGTAGACTAGGAATCTACTGTTATTGCATATTATTAAATGTAAGCTAAGAGAATCAAGTGATAATGATGATGATGTGTGTACATATATGTTAAATTTTTATTCAGAAATCAGGTATAATAAATAATTAGGCAACATGATAACATCTCAACATTAGTAATAATTCACTTCTATCAACACAATTTAGTCAGCTTCTACATCATTAAGATAAACATGTATAGATATTTTCAAAACAAAATGCTAAAAGATATGAAATTTATGTATATTTAAGTATGAAACTCCACAACATAAATTCACTAATATCAGTATTGCACGGTAATAAAAAATGGGGATTTTTTTTTTTTACAATAAAAAAGTTCTTGAACTAAAAAAATTGTGATTATCAGAAAAAATATTTTTAAAGTTTGTCCTAGTAGGAATGGTCAAGTTCTTCAGTAATAAAAGCCATCTATAATACTTTTCATTCATTTTTGGAATTAATTTTGGGTTGCAAACTATCAAATGTTGCAACACTTAGCAATTCTTTTGACAGATACCATTTAAAAGCTAAAAATTTAATGTTTCAAAATATCTATTTTTTACTTCTCTTTAATTTCCCCTATAAGATTAGTTTGCGGGAGGGGGGGTGTTCTGAATGTTAAGGGTAATAAAAGTCTTATAATTTATATTTATTGTTTTAAATTATTTGTTTTGTCAAGCATTAGTGGTCGAGAGGTCAGCGACAGCTGCTTTAAAAGCAGTTGTCCTGGGATAGCGGGTTCGCTTCCCGGCTGATGCTATGACATATGGGGGGGAATTATTTGTTTTGTTTTCTTATTTTTTTTAAGAAAAAAGAGATGTTTCTGACTTTTTTTCGACACATTTTGCAATCGTGTTCATTTTGGAAGGAAAAATTTTAGTTCAGGTGTTCATTTTCTGTGTTAAAACGGTTGTTTGAATGTGATTAATTTATTTATTACAGTGTAAGCAGCATATGTGTATATTTTATGTGTTTTTGTAGTAAATATTTAATAAAATTATTGTTTAGTGATTGTTTTATGCGTCTCTTATAATTTGGTGATTGTTTTATGTGTATGGGAGTTTATTTAATACTTCTTATTCAATATATTTTCGGGGTCAAGAAAATGTAATTTTTAAGATAAAAATTTTTTGCTTTACAGTGTGGTTGTTTTTAAATACCCATATATTCCTGAAAATCATACATATGTGTTTACCTTTTTTATAGTTTTACTTATGTGTGAACATGTTAGCTTTAGTCCTACAATACAGTATTTATTAGACTTGTTGTACCTTTTCATATTCGTGTCAACCTGCCAATAACTTTGTAAATCTTGCAAAAATATCATGTACAACATCCGCCTACACGTTACTTTTTCACAAATCTTGGAGAAAATGAATCGTGTACACATTATTTTGGTCAGATCACAAGATTACAAAGTTATCAGCGGATGTGAAAAGGCACATCATCTAATACCGTATTGCAGGAATAGTACACAAGTACCGAAAATAAATTTGGAAGAAATGACAAGTTTGTTTTCTTTATTTTTTTAAATACAATTTGAAATAAAATTAATTATTTTCAAAATATTAAATGTTAATAAAAGAAAAAAAGAAAGAATATAGATTAATCTTCAGACAGTGAGGAAGTATTTTATAAAGGCATTTATTTTTTCCTATTGTTGTAAAAGTTGCTATGGAGATTGTGACTGTTGCTAAACAACAAAAAAAGAAAAAAAATAACCTTCAAGTTGGTCATAGCTATTTGATTACTAATTTTGTATTGCTCACAAATTAGCAACAGTGAAAATGATTTTTATTCATTTATATTTGTATTTATTTACCATAATGGGATAGAAGCCCAATTGGGTGCCTGACCTCATATTTCTGAATATGTAATTTTTATGGAGTTGCAGGATATCTGAATTCTGAAAATAAATACATAATTATACCTACTAATGTTAAATTTTATTTACAATGCTATATCAAAACCAATAATTATATAAAATAAAAGAAGTCAAACAAGAATTACAAGAAGAAATATTGTATGAAAGAAAAAAAAGCTTACACACATTAAGCATCTATCGGTTTTCTTCATTATAAAGCATGACTAAAATAAACTTCTTGTTCTCCAGAAAATCTTCAGAGTTTTACCATTTATACATGAAACCATGATAATAAGTAAATAATGGGCAGAGAACTCAATATTAAGAGGACATTTAGTACTTTAAATGCAGAAGAAAAAAACATTGCCATTTGTTGAACTCAACAGAAAAATTTGGTAAGGTTTTTTAAATGATTATTAAATAATTAGTAACTTGGCTTATAACATTAAAAATAATTTAGTTTGCAAAAGATTCATTTTCTTCTTAAGTCAGATTTAATACATTGATATTTTTCTAATTATATGGTTAAATTCACATATGATATATTGTTAACTTTGGGATTGTGAGGTCAGTCAAGTTTGGGGAAAAAATTAAAGATTTTGCTTTTAAATAAATGAGTTTAGCTATTATATACACTTGACTGATTTCTCAGATCCATTTTAAATATTTTTTAATGGTATATATTTCATTTTAATGATTATGTACATATTGTACCGAGACAAAGTCGGTACAGGTATATACGCACACACACGAGCAATGTAAACACTCTATATTTTTTTCTCTCTTCTTTCACTTTCAACTTATGATAATAAAAATAAATGTAGTTTTCTTTCAATGCGTTATAAAATACACTGTAAAATAAAATGTTAATATTTCTGATTAAATAGTTAAGGCTTTCATACAATCTACT
Source organism: Epiperipatus broadwayi (assembly GCA_028023455.1). NCBI lineage: Eukaryota > Metazoa > Onychophora > Udeonychophora > Euonychophora > Peripatidae > Epiperipatus > Epiperipatus broadwayi. Next base: position 1,742,991 of record JAQFVV010012430.1, on the reverse strand, counting down.
ATAATAATAATCTCTAAAAAGAAAGAAAAAAGTAAAATATAAAATACTACTAATATGCCATTTTAAATCTCAATAAGTGATTTCTCCTTGTATATGCCGCGGGGGTAATTAAAAGGGGTTTTGTTTTAGATTATAACTGTAGTGAAAGTTAAAAGCTTATAGAGGTGATTTTGAGACAGATTAAATGCTCGACTTTTAAACTAATGTAAGTTAAATTGTTCTCTTAAAACACGCACACATGTATGCATAAAAGGTGTGAATAAGTATGAATTTTTTCTAACTGAGATTGTAATATGAGATTGCATAAACCTAAGATTGCCTCAAGCATATGGATTGAGTGGACATTACGTAGGACACGGACCCCAATGACAACTCAAAGAATATTGAACTCTGGGTGGAGATTCGATCCTCAGATAATAACCAACCCATATAAATATGAATCTAAATCTAAAGAAAAGGTCTTTTTACACTCCTTTTTTTTTTTTTTGTTTTCGCTTATGCTTATGGTTTTTTTCTAGATTCCTCCGGAAGCTACAACTAGAACTTTTCTCTTTTTTTTTTTTGCTTTCCGGTTTATCCAACATGATCACTGTGAAATTAACATTTAGAGCGTCGATCGTCATGATGGGCTAGAAAACCCTTCAGTGATTGACCGACGCTCCGCCGCCAGAACATCTCCACAGCTATGAATGATCAACAACAATACCGTCCGAACATAGTGCTCCAATCAGTCTAAGGACGTTGTTCCGTTTAATATACAAGAATCGTCCAAACATACTACGCTGAACTTATGTGAAATGAATAACCATGTAATATGGAAACATCATCCATCAGGTTCGAACCTTCACCAAATTAGAAGCAGCAGAAGACTAAGCAAAATCCTAGGTAAACATTTTTTTTTTATAATGCTTTCATTCATTCTTTACGTAAACTTAAAAGGCAATCTCATAATTAATTAAATTCGACCTTCGTAAAACACATATAAAATGATCCATAATCTCTCATATATTAAATCTTATTATTTTAATCTCAACTTTCGTAAATAAAAATATCCGATGCTACATAGTCCATCATATTTAAATCTTCGGACTTTTCCAGTTATGAACTTTGATCCTAATTATTATTTTCTTTCGCAGATAAATTATAACACACACCTACCTTCAAAATGTAAAGGAGGAAATATATTTTATCACCCATGTTTATTATGCATAATATGTTCTTTTCTGTGCGAGTGCGAGAATGCGCGTATGTGCGTGCAAATAAAGCTATTAATCAATATTTCATTTTTTTTATAATCAATAAAATTTTTTTATCTAAACTAGTCGAGCATTCCTCAAATCATTTCTATAATTAAAATATATTTTTTTTGAAGTTATTATTATTGTTAGCATTTATTCATGCAATTAATTATTTTACTTTTAAATTTGTCTTTCTTATATTTTTTTTTGTTTTTTTTTTATCTCTTTTAAATTTCATTCATAAACATCGTGCCGTAAGTCACGATGTTTACTTATTATATAGTTAACATAGGTTTAAGAGTTGGGAGGGCCTATTATTAATAAAGATAAGTAAAATGTCAATAGAGCTAGTATAAATAATTCTATTGGATCGTATGATAAAAGGGGGATGATATTATAAGCGTCTAGTTGTTTATTCTAATGATGCCTCAACCGAACATTCGTATTAGTTATAAATAACCAATGATCCCGTCCAATGCTTGGACCGATCTGTTAATCAACCGATCTTCTTATCCATTGGTTAATATTGTGTCATTTGCCAGAATAATAGTCTTGAAGGCAATCACATCGCGACCCTGAATGACCCCTATTGGTCCATGCTGGGAGTTCGAGCTTATGGGCAGGGATTAGACTTCAAAATCGTTTTGATATGACGTAAGGTGATGCGAGAAATTAAATTATGAATCAAATCATCGTATCTGGCGCCCTCTTGTGTTGATAATGAACAACTATTGATATAAGAAAAATAAATAAATCTTTACGCTGTATCATGTTTGTTTTGGAGCTCACAATCCCTTTTAGGAACGGTTTAATAGGGAACCGGTATAAAATGGCGCTTCCAAACGTGAGGCTAATATAAATAATGTTTCGGAGAGAAGCAAATCAAGACATTAGCCAAAAGCGGCCGAACCTCGTGAAAGACGCAAAACTGAAAAGAGGAAGGAATTTTTTTCTTTTTTCACGTAAACGAAAGTGTGGACGAATAGAAAGGGAAGGAAAAGGGAGAAAAGGAAAATAACAAACGGAACAAAATACAGCGATTCACAATATCGCAAATCTTTTAATAAAACACTTGGAGCCGGAACGAAATAAATAAAAAAAAAAAAACATAGCGGGAGATGGGGGCGCGGACGTCGATTAATCACTTCTTATCATAAATAAAGAAAAAAAAAAAAAGGGAAAAAAATTTTTTTTCTTTAAATCATAAATGGACAGCAATAACGATACTGCGTGGGAGGAGACAGGGGAGAGCCCTATAACGTTCAAAAAGATAGATGTTAAAGAAGAGGCTGAATCAGAAATAAAAATGCTTCTTAAAATGATGAGCCAAATGATGATAGAGATGAGGGAAGATAGGGAAGAAAGAAGGAAGAGAGAAGAGTACAGAGAAGAAGAAAGAAGGAAAAGGGAAGAGGACAGAGAAGAGGAAAGAAGGAAGAGAGAAGAGGACAGAGAAGAAGAAAGAAGGAAAGAGAGAAAGGAGGAGAGAGGGGAATTCATTAGGGAGATACGAAAATTATTGAAGGGAAACACAGGAGAGTCAGAGGAGGACCAGAGCAAAGAGGAAGAAATAAAGATTGACGAAGTAAAGACGGAGATTACCTCAATAAAAATAGAGATCGGTGCAGCAAAAGCCGAAATAGAAGAAACGAAGACTGAAGTGATAACAGCAAAGGCAGAGTTGGAAGACGTAAGACAAAAGGTGGACGCGATAAATAGAAAGGTAGAAGGAATCGAGCCACAACAGAACGTACCGAGAGAAATTATGGCCAAACGTCTGGAGGAGTTGGAAAAGAAATTTGAACTGAGAATAAACCTGCGGGAACCGAGCCAGTCATGGGCCGAAAGGCAAATAAAAATTGAGATCTTCAGGGCAGGTGAAAACGAGAGTCCGATGGACCATGTGGAGAGCGCCCGGAACCTGTTTTCTGAGCCCTCAAAGCCGGAGCCAGACAAAATCAATATTGCCAGCACATACCTGCAAGGGCCAGCTAGAGATTGGTGGCGAACGATCGAGTTTAAGCCCAGATCGTTCGTAGAATATCGAGAAGAGATCCTACGAAGCTTTTGGAATGCTACCAGACAAGAGGGGATCTACTTTCACATCACCAATGAAAAATACGGGCTCAAACCTAACGAGACGATAACGCAGTTCTATTACAGGCAGGTGGCCGGCCTCCAGCAGCTACCAGCGTATCACATGACGGAGGAGCAAATCATCTCGACCATTAGACACAACATGCCAACAGACATCAGGCAGATGATGCTAAGCAGGGATGACGGGGGCATCCACAAGATGGGGGATGCCATAGCCAAGTTCGAGCGAGCGGAAGGACGGGAAAGGCATATAGAGAGGCCGGGACAGGAACCATATAGAAGAAAGCTACCACCAGATCGATACTGATGAAAAATTAGTCTAAAAACACGTTGACGAACACGGATTTGCCACAGGAATACGATTACCGGAGCACGCTTTATAAACAACGGTAACTAAAGGAAAATGACCTCGGACCAGAAAGGACTTACACATCGCATCGCATCATACAATAACAAGGGGGGAAGGGGGGTTGATAAAACATTATTTTAAACCAAAGCAGACCGCAGATAACTAAACACGAAAAAAAAAAAAAAAGGGAAGAAAAAAGGGAGGGAAAAAGAAAAGGGGAAGGAAAATATAATTTAAAGAAAGAAAAGGAATAAATGTCATAACTCTTCTAAAGAAAACTATTCGAGGTAAATAAGTTAATATTTCTGAAAGCCAGTTTAAAAAAAAAAAAAATGTTGCTCGAAAACACGCGGAGAAAGGAAGCGGATGCCGCCTAAAGAAAGAAAGAAAAGCCGGATCGCGAGAGTGCGCTATTATTGTTCCTTCCCTCAATATTTCCTATTGTGCTAGGAGGTACAGAGCTCGGATATTTTGAATGCTTATTGTTCTATAACTCAGATTATTCGCTACCTCGTAAATGTTGTCGTATTTTGCAGAGGGGACTTCGGAAATGACCATCCTCCTGCCTTCCATTAGATAGACCGTAAGAGAATGCCTATATGTTCGTAACCTTGCATCGCGGGACTTCGGAAAGGTCCATCCCCATGCCAACCTTCCACCCGGGGTGTCTGTACCAGACTGGGCAAGATATCTCCAATTATGGCACGCCCGCTCTTCGTAAAGAAAAAAAAAAGAAAAAAAAAAAGAATTTTTTTTTGAGTTTGGTTCGCAAATGTCAAGTGTCAATCCGAGCCTGACCACATGACCTGCCACTTCGTTTCTTTATATGAGGGGGAGTTGAACTGTAGGATAGTCGGCTAAAATAAATGATTAAAAATCACACGAAGCGGGGTCAAAAATAAGGAATTTTATGGTGAAAATTAAAATGCCAAGCCTCTCATTTTAATTTTAGACGGATCGCGGGGATATGTACCGAGACAAAGTCGGTACAGGTATATACGCACACACACGAGCAATGTAAACACTCTATATTTTTTTCTCTCTTCTTTCACTTTCAACTTATGATAATAAAAATAAATGTAGTTTTCTTTCAATGCGTTATAAAATACACTGTAAAATAAAATGTTAATATTTCTGATTAAATAGTTAAGGCTTTCATACAATCTACTATAATAATAATCTCTAAAAAGAAAGAAAAAGTAAAATATAAAATACTACTAATATGCCATTTTAAATCTCAATAAGTGATTTCTCCTTGTATATGCCACGGGGGTAATTAAAAGGGGTTTTGTTTTAGATTATAACTGTAGTGAAAGTTAAAAGCTTATAGAAGTGATTTTGAGACAGATTAAATGCTCGACTTTTAAACTAATGTAAGTTAAATTGTTCTCTTAAAACACGCACACATGTATGCATAAAAGGTGTGAATAAGTATGAATTTTTTCTAACTGAGATTGTAATATGAGATTGCACAAACCTAAGATTGCCTCAAGCATATGGATTGAGTGGACATTACGTAGGACACGGACCCCAACGACAACTCAAAGAATATTGAACTCTGGGTGGAGATTCGATCCTCAGATAATAACCAACCCATATAAATATGAATCTAAATCTAAAGAAAAGGTCTTTTTACACTCCTTTTTTTTTTTGTTTTCGCTTATGCTTATAGTTTTTTTTCTAGATTCCTCCGGAAGCTACAACTAGAACTTTTCTCTTTTTTTTTTTTTTTGCTTTCCGGTTTATCCAACATGATCACTGTGAAATTAACATTTAGAGCGTCGATCGTCATGATGGGCTAGAAAACCCTTCAGTGATTGACCGACGCTCCGCCGCCAGAACATCTCCACAGCTATGAATGATCAACAACAATACCGTCCGAACATAGTGCTCCAATCAGTCTAAGGACGTTGTTCCGTTTAATATACAAGAATCGTCCAAACATACTACGCTGAACTTATGTGAAATGAATAACCATGTAATATGGAAACATCATCCATCAGGTTCGAACCTTCACCAAATTAGAAGCAGCAGAAGACTAAGCAAAATCCTAGGTAAACATTTTTTTTTTATAATGCTTTCATTCATTCTTTACGTAAACTTAAAAGGCAATCTCATAATTAATTAAATTCGACCTTCGTAAAACACATATAAAATGATCCATAATCTCTCATATATTAAATCTTATTATTTTAATCTCAACTTTCGTAAATAAAAATATCCGATGCTACATAGTCCATCATATTTAAATCTTCGGACTTTTCCAGTTATGAACTTTGATCCTAATTATTATTTTCTTTCGCAGATAAATTATAACACACACCTACCTTCAAAATGTAAAGGAGGAAATATATTTTATCACCCATGTTTATTATGCATAATATGTTCTTTTCTGTGCGAGTGCGAGAATGCGCGTATGTGCGTGCAAATAAAGCTATTAATCAATATTTCATTTTTTTTATAATCAATAAAATTTTTTTATCTAAACTAGTCGAGCATTCCTCAAATCATTTCTATAATTAAAATATTTTTTTTTTTTGAAGTTATTATTATTGTTAGCATTTATTCATGCAATTAATTATTTTACTTTTAAATTTGTCTTTCTTATATTTTTTTTTGTTTTTTTTTTATCTCTTTTAAATTTCATTCATAAACATCGTGCCGTAAGTCACGATGTTTACTTATTATATAGTTAACATAGGTTTAAGAGTTGGGAGGGCCTATTATTAATAAAGATAAGTAAAATGTCAATAGAGCTAGTATAAATAATTCTATTGGATCGTATGATAAAAGGGGGATGATATTATAAGCGTCTAGTTGTTTATTCTAATGATGCCTCAACCGAACATTCGTATTAGTTATAAATAACCAATGATCCCGTCCAATGCTTGGACCGATCTGTTAATCAACCGATCTTCTTATCCATTGGTTAATATTGTGTCATTTGCCAGAATAATAGTCTTGAAGGCAATCACATCGCGACCCTGAATGACCCCTATTGGTCCATGCTGGGAGTTCGAGCTTATGGGCAGGGATTAGACTTCAAAATCGTTTTGATATGACGTAAGGTGATGCGAGAAATTAAATTATGAATCAAATCATCGTATCTGGCGCCCTCTTGTGTTGATAATGAACAACTATTGATATAAGAAAAATAAATAAATCTTTACGCTGTATCATGTTTGTTTTGGAGCTCACAATCCCTTTTAGGAACGGTTTAATAGGCAACCGGTATAATATGTAAATATAAGAGAAGTTAAATTGTTTATATTTTCTTTTGTTGTAAATAAATTAAGTATTTAAAAGCATTGTTTCTCATCTGGCAGACAAGTATTTTATTTTAATATCAAGAGTTAGAATATATTTTGATTTAATATTTCTGGAAAAAACTAGTTTAAACACTTAACTACTAGAATAATAATGTGTGGAGTGAATGATGAACAGCAAATATGACTGGATCTGAATTGAGACTTGTATTTATTTAAATGTAAGCTTCGGTTTGGTCATTATTCATGGCTATATTCATATAGGATAAAATTTAGATTATAGTCACTCCACTTTATATAGAGTCATCTGTGGTCCTTGATGAATAAATAATCATTCTCTTGGATCAGGCATATCAAACTCATTCAAACAATGGACCATTTAATGTGACTGGTAAGATTCTCGTGGACCACATCACACAAATTTTATTTTGAAGTGAGAATGCAGGAATATAGGTGGGGTAATTAAAGAATACTATATAGTTTAGTGAATTCAGTTCAATAATATACAATTGATATAGATGATTGGGTATATAAACTGATTAATCAGTCCAGATTCAAATCTATGCATAGCAGGCAGATGAGCTATCATTATCTACAAGGCTTGTAATTTCTGTTTAAACAAACATATATATAGTATCTTTCACAAAAAAAATACCATTTTGGATAAATATAGCTTGGTTATTATAATTAGCATAGAGAGTTATTCAAATCTCCAGTAATATTGTAAGATGATTGTAATTATTTAATTTTCATTTGAAATATATATATATAAACTTCTAAAGATGCTTAAATAAATATTTGACTCAAATTACCACTTTTAATAATTGATAAATTTAAATTATACTAATTTATTTCATATCCAGAGTCAGTGAATAATGTGGTGTAACAAAATTTATGGATCATGTTGTGGCATTACCTAAGTGATATAATCAAGTAATAATACTTGACTACTAGGGAAAAATAAGCAACTAATGCTTGCCATGAGACTTGAAATCCTTAAGAGGTATGCTCAGTAATAGAACAGAGACCTAAAGGATTCAAAATCAAATCATAGGAAATGAAAATAAATTTAAAAAATCCATAGTTTTTTATATGAATGAAATCATCATGATTAATATGCCGTTTTGCTATTCAAACGTCATATAAATCTCTACCGATATTTATACAATAAATAAATAAATATTATATTAAGGTTGTGCACACTTTTAAACTTTAAGCTTCTTACTACCACCCTATCTTTCTTTAGCATTTTGTTTTTACTGCTGAATATATTAAGTTAATATAGATGTAATGAATGCATAGTTTTTACTTCAAGATAATTTTATATCGGGTTTTTATGATGTTTTAAAATAGTATTCATTCTACTGCACTTACATCTCATTCCCATTATGGTTCCAGCAACAACACCACCAATTGTGTGATTCCAATAATCATCTTTTTCCCGCATATGAGCAACAATACAAGTAGTAGCACTAAACGTTGCTCCTGTCATGGCTACAATAAAATAATTATGATTATTAACTTAAATATTTACAGACATTGTCAAATCAATTTTATTTTGTAAAGAAATGCATTTGTTTTTGTTTGTTGGAAGAAATAAACATTCTTTTAAGAGTGAATATTTATTAGCTCGTATAATATTGAAGTTGTCCACTTCAATTTTATTTATATGAGCATGGTTACGATAAGTTTACAATAATAATAATAATGATTGTTGATCAGAAAACTTTTACAATAATTCAGTGATTAAACTATTACAAATATTAATAAGTAAATGTTACTACTTTTTTTAATCTTATAAATTACTAAATTCTTTTATTAATGATCTTATTATAAATAAGAGTCAGTGGCTGCCACTTGTAAACAAGGATAACCATTCCAATTCTAATAAGTAAAAAAAAAAATAGTGAAAAATAACAATAAAAAAATAACATTAGGATTAACAGAGATGTGACAATTATACAAATCAATTTGTGAACCATAAATATGATCACATACAGAACATACTCCTTAATTATTTTCTTTATTTGATATTTTGCAATGATATGTTTCAACTTCTAAAGCAACACTTTAACTAAATGTATCATCAGCCATATCTTCTCAATGAAAGTAATCAAATTTGCACTTCTTTAGAATATCTGAGATAATCTTTATAATGTAAACAGAATTTGGCTCTCCCATGAAAACCACGCTCAAGCTCATGTAAAGTACTGTTTTACAAAGTCTATTATTGTTCATTTATTTCAAATACTCCATTTAACAAAATTGTGATTTTACAACAGAAGTTTTTTTTATAAAAGATAAGTAACATGTTAATTAATCTTATGATCTTGCCATCATATTTTTAACATTTTACCCAAAAATAAAACATTTTCTTTTGCTTTTATGTCACAACATATGGTGTAATCTCAATTTCATACAATAAATTACATAAAGTTAGAGCTCTAAATCAGAGTTAATTTATTTGTAGTATCTATTTATCTGTTATAAAATATCCCATCTTTTAATTGGTTAAAAGTAGCAGCAACACATTATTTGGTGTTGTGTCCAACATCTAAGACCATTTTTTTTTTTAATTAAAAAGCCACCGTGATGTTTAAATTGGCTCATGTTATCAAATTTTTAAATATACAAGCTAAAAATTGGTGAATCCCCCTCATTGCTGGTTGATAAAATATTTGAATTTATAACCATTAATTATTAAATCAATGTTTCTATATGTTGCATTCAAAACATCAAACTGTAAATCCGCCTGTGAATTAGCAAAAATAGCAAATAATTAGCAAACTGTAAAACCAAAAACCAAGATAATGAAGTTTTTGTTTTTAATCAATTCAAATTAAAAATTGCATTATCGAATCTATCATCACACACTGACCCCTGAAGCTGCTTATAAACACTTCCAAAGTCTACTGTCATAAAAACAGAAAACAAAATTGAAGTTAATAAATCAGTCTTGTTTGATATCAGTTTTTATTTCAAACAGCTAAGATTTTTCAGCTATAGTAAGAGCACTTCCATCCCATCATATAAAAGTTATAGATATGAATAAACTTTGGTTGACATCCAATAAATTTCGAATAGTGATACAGATAATCTGATGACTAGAGTCAAATGTCATGAACAATTAAATAAATGAAAATCTGTCCATTGTTCAAAACATTTTTTTTTGCATTAGCCTGATAACAAAAACTATATTTGTAGTGTTCTTGACTCTCTAAAAGATATCGAATCTCTGGTAATGATTCATCTATGACTGAAAGCATCCTATTCAGTAAATCCTTATAAGTATCTTTATAATGAAAGATGATATTACATGACAATTACTGTAGTTTGTCTATTCTTTTTGTTTTCATAAATTGGAACAGTAAGGGCATTCTTAAAATCAAGTGGCATAATTTCATGAGTATATATATTCCTACAAAATACCAATATTTTTGAAGTAAACAAATCTTACAAAGGCTGTTTTAATTTCACTAAGCTGGATATCTTTGTCCAAATCTAAATGAGTACATCAACTGGGTGTATCATTAAAAATCATCATCTCAATTTTTATCATTATTCAGTGATGATAAAATAATTTCCTCCAATCTGTTTGATATATCATCATCATATACAAAAAATACAATCAATTGACTGAATAGGTTAATGATATTTTTTGAACCCATATAAAGTGATCATGATCAGTAAACATCTATATCTCCTTTGCACTTTGAATCCACTAATCATTTGTAAATCTTCTTGTTAATTATTAAACTTCTGCCTTTAAATCTTTGCTGTGTCCAGCGCTCTATTGCCGGCTGGATTGCAAATATATAAATAACATAAATAATTACTAATTAATGAGACAGCTCGGCAAGTAAATTTAAGTAACAAGAATTTATTTACAGAGATATATGGAGATAATCAATCTTGTTTAATATATACAAATATATGACAATTATATACACCCACTATATAAATAACAATAAGGGTCCGAAGATATACAAAATAATAATAAGATCAATACGACCTGTTATACAGTTCCTAAGTTTACTTTTGAACGTCCGGCGGTAAACTCCGCAAGGCCATGTGAAGGAGGGAGCTGACTGGAGCACCTGAGGAAATGGCATATCTGCCTTTCAGGAGCATCACTTAGCAAGTGTGCTGCCTCAGTTCTATTCTAAATCTGTTTTACCCTCTTATTGTTTTTAGTGTAGACTCCCTTGATTGGCCATCCGCTGTCCATGTGGTGGTCATCTTTTGAGTTACCATATATGATCCCTGATCAGATAATGCAATTACTTTAGAATTATCTATTTTAAGCAATGTTTCTGATCAGGAACTAAACATTCAGGGTTGCAATGGCTTTGTTTATTTTATCTTAATCCTTTGCTCGAATTCATCTAACTTTCTTGATAAGTTAATTTGTAGTTTTTCCATTAATTCAACTATTTAATTAGATTAATTGCTTTTATAAAATATTGTGAATGCCATTGGCATCCATGCTCATACATTTAGTTTACCATTATAATATCATTTATAATAACTATTTTGTGTATATATAAATATACACACACATTTAGCAATCTGTTTAGTTTTACAATTATAATATTATGTAACTAATAATACATATTTTGTCTATACATAAATATACATACACATTTAACAATCTTAACATTAATTATAAAGCTGTCACATTCAATTTATTATTTTGCTAAGCAGAAAATGCTTTGTTTTTTTTAATCAAGTCACTAATATAGTATTCACTTTCAGAGAATCAATCATTTTAATAAAACTAAGAATAAATTAATCCATAATATATTCCTAAAAGAATTTTGTGTCTAATAAAAATAATGATTCCGAAAGTCCAAATAGTAGATAAACAAATACCAAATTTCTTATAAATGTACATGGAATAAGACTTGTTTTTTTATTAAATATAGCCATTACTTTAAACATGAACATATTAGTCCATGGTCTGTCTTCTCCATTTCTAAATATTCATAATAAAAACTTTTGCATTCTAATTCTAACTATAATGTAATTTATTCAATACCATTATTTTGAGAATGAATGCATCCATGTTCTTTTATAGCAATTTTTCTGCTTAAACAGTATTGTGATAGTCAATCTATGTTTTAAGCAAATATTCAATAACAGATCATTTGGGTTCACAATACCAATGGCATTCAAGTTTTTAAGAAAAAAAAAATTGATTTTTTAATGGTATTGATGTCATAAAGATATCCAACAAGAAATAAAAGCTTTCTCTAAATTCTCTGATTCTAACTTTGGAGCATAGATATTGATAAAATACCTATCAGCCTGCAAAGTAAGTTTAAATATCATTAGCCTTTTATTGATATGTTGATGAATCATAAAAATAAAAGATATTAAATAAGACCTTGTGGCAAATCCAATATTACATAGTCTCTTTCCACCAGCTAATTTGTCCTTACAAAAAAAAAACTTGTAGCCGAGCCACTCACCTGTTCTATTAAACTTTCTTCCTCTGGAAAATGAATTTCATTCTAAGATCAGCTATATCAACTTTACAACAAGTACTATCTTCTGTTCAAATCTTGAATAATTTGTGTTAATAAAGTTCATACAATCTAAGTACCTATATTTAGAAATAATATACATTTAAAATATCTTTATTACTATCACTGCCTACTATTTTACCATTGTTATTAATTTTACAATAAATAATTGAACCAAGCTGTGCAAAACTGGCCATTTTTCAAACAACTTTTCTAGATTCTGCTTCAGGATTTAAACAGAGGAATTCTTAAAGAGGGTTGCCTAAATATATAAACTTTGCAGATTTGAAATCCTTGTCCCTAATCCAATTTCAAAATGGCTCATTAGTGACTGTACAATCTCAAGTAAAGATCATATTAAGGATTCCCAATTTATTAAACCTGCCCCTTTTGTTGATAGAAAAATGATTGATGGCAAGAGACTCATAATTTCCATGATGGAATAATTGAGAAAAAGAGATAAACAGATCTAGCCTTTAATGCATTAATACATTACAAGCAAAGATCATATCTAAAGACTGCTGCCAACTTATTACACCTAGTCCAGTCATCGCTTTCTTATTTGATGGCTTAAGCTAAAAAAAATGGAAAAAATTGGAATCAGAAATGTTATGAATACAGTTAAAGGATTAAAATGCAATTGCACAAATACACAATTACATTATCATAATTAGTATAGAAAGATAACAGATGGCATGAGGAGCTCATAACAACAGGTCCCCATGTTAATTTAATTATCTGAAAAAAGGCAGAAAAGAATGATTATATCGGAAAGAGTGCTTATCCTTTGATGAACTAGCATAGTTGGGCATGATTTATTTGTTATTCAGTTACTTTTTGTATCTGAAGTTCATTCGACTAGTCACCATCTGTAGAGCCGATTAGTAGCATGAACACAGTATCTGACTCCCTCCTAATAACTTGGTATATAATTTCAAGTTATCCAATTTAGTACACTTTTATCATTTAAATTCTCATAGTAAAATAAGATTGATCATATAGGATTTTATAAAACACTATCAAATAACATTTCAAAAAAATATCTACTTCAATACATCATAATAAAGAATTCTATTTATAAATTTAAAAATTAGTTTTATTTTTATAAAATATTTCTAATTTTATATTTATAAATAATTCAAATATCTTTTATTTGTGTAACTTTTTTTTTATTAATAAATCAATTTTTCAACATGTACATTGTAAAAAATAAACAAAACTTTAAGAATAGTTTGTGTATGCAATTATTACAAAACAGAAATAAAATTTAGCAGATAATAAAAATAATACAAAAATAAAATAAATGAGAGAGAAAAAAAACAAAATGTAATATTTCAGCTTATATATTAGCCTTTTTCAGACCAGAATTGAAATCCACAGAGAGAAAAGATTGTCTCAAGTTCAAAAATTTAGATAAATTATAAAAATATTGATCTATTAATAAAATGTTTACTAGCGGATCAACTTTTGAGCATATGCATTATAAAAAAACAAAGATACATAAATGTATTTTATAGTAAAATAAAAATAAAATTCCTAAACAGGCAATAAAAAATAAAAAAACTAATACAAAAGTAAAATAAATGAGAATTAATGGATTGGTCTTTGTCAGAGATTGAGAATAGAATATACAGTAATAATCCAGACAATAATTTGATATGGTAAATTATTTTCGATTCTAAATCATGAATATTTGAAAATTTCAAATCATTAGAACATAAGAATAATTAATTACTGTAATTCCTGCAAGAATTCAACAACCCTAAAAACAATCAAAAATTTGCTTGACCATAGCAACCTAGTGTTGACTTATCATCCTTCAGAGTTAATTTTGAAGTGAGGAAAAAGAGATTATGATTGTCACACGCAGATTAAACCTAAATTATATAAATCATAATATGCTATGCTTTGATAAGATATAACTTAATATAAACAATTTAAATTCAAACTGCTGCAAAATATTAATATACCTGTTGGAAAAGCAAAACTAAAAACTCTTCCCATAGTTGGTAGATAGCCTTTAGGATGAGAATACATGAGAACATCATATGAGGCAACAAACAAACCTACAAAGTAAAGATTAAAAATATATTAATACAAAGATATGATTAAAATAATGCAAAAAACCATATTAAAAGTTTAAAAATAAAAATTAGAATCAGTTTTTTATTTTCATAAGCATGTTCTCCATTTGATGGTAGGTATGGTAATAGGCAACAAAATAGTATGACTGAGAATTCTCAGAAATGAAATTTGAATATACATAAAAGTTTTTCTTTTGCATTTAACCGGAATTGACACCAATAATTCATCTTTATTTGCTTGATTGTCAAAAACTTTTAATCTAATATGGCTTAAGAGAAATTAAAGTTAAAAGTTTTTACACAGTCCATTGACCCATATATTCCTCTCAAAAAGCAACAATCAAGAAGAAAGCATTAAGCATGTGCATACATATAGAAATGGGTCTACGGTTTTACATCCATTTTTAGATAATTACAATTTTTATAAGAATTGAAACTCTGTGATTAATGGGTGTTAGGAATAACTAGATTATTTTTAAACTTAATATCCTAACTAATAATGGACATACTGAGTATCCAGCCATATTTCCTGACCATTATTTTTACCAAACATTTGTAAGTACAGAGACAATCTATCCTTTGCCACTGCAGATGATCTTTATTTATTTAAAATATATCTGCTGTACTGCAGATTAGGGCACCATCTTTAAAAACGAGTAACATCTATAGATCAGATTCAAATTCTTACCTTCTTAGATGTCAGTCCCTCCACTTATTCAAAAGAAACGCATGGCAATGTGTATGTGATAACTATCTTTAATTAAGTTTGGAATGTGAGAGCAAAATGGACAATTAGACTTAAAAATAATATGAATATAATAAAACAAATTTTATTTATAATATTTACACTCCATATGATACTTAGGGATGAATTCAATACATAAAAAAAAAAAAACTGTACATTTATATTTAGGTTAGTATGGATTCATATTGGAGAAAATTCATTTAATTAGATTGAATTCAACTTATGAGCTCCAATATGCTTTCATACAGTATAAAACAATCACATTATGATTAAACTATTGCTTTAATCATACAAATAAAGATTGGAAAAATATCAATCAATCAATAAACAGATGTAGCAAAGTTATAATAAATATTAATAATTGAACAAGAAATTAATTACAAATTGGATTTGCTTTAGCGTTCAAAAAAAAAATTACGTTAAGAAGAGAGAAAAAAATTAAATACATATTGCTATAAATGTTACTATTATTTCATTTATAAAGGCCTTTTATTTTACATATAAAAAAATTTACCTTACCATTTCATCAGAATTCTCATTTTACACTTTACTAAAAATATAGGTTTAAATCCTTTTTAAAAATTGATCCATAAACAGTTTTTAAGGTTTAAGACATGGTTTGATAAACTTTTCTTGAGATATTCTCTGGATAGAATGATACAGAATTGTTCATCATAAACAGATCAACAGAAATCATGTGAAAGACCACAGGTACTGTTAATTCTAGATCTTCAATGGCTGATGCATATAGGAATGAGACACTTTTTAAAATTGGCATCTGAAGGACATTACATAATTCCAGGTTTAGTTGGCTAGTGTACTAATTAGATATTCATCCCACGATAATGTGATTTTAAGCTATTGTACGATTTTCCATATTAGCTGTGTCGATAATTCACAAGTTAGCTCTTCTTAATCAACTGAAAATGCAGTTTTAATAAGCTTAATTTTCTGTAATGCTGTTAGTTATTTGTTGATTAAGATGATTTAAAAATCCTTGATAATAAGGATATTATAGTTTTCTTAAAATAAAAAAATCTTTTCCTCCAAGGTTTTAACACAAGAACTAAAAAAAAAAACTGGCATCTCTCACAATATTTTTTTATACAAATGCTGTTCAAGATGAGACATAATAGATTCAGGTACTTTTTATCTATTATTACAAAATTAAATTAAAATGAAAAAAAAAATGCAATATTTTTATTATTAAATATATATATATCTTAAACCAACAAACATCACATGATCACAATTCCTTATACTTACACAAGTTGTTTATCACAGACACAAAAGTGCATTGAGTGATGCTACTGTATTGAAAGTTTTGCCTCTGTGATATATATATCTTACTGGTATAGGTGAGAATAAAAGAAATAAATAGCTTGCAACTTTTAGAAAAAAAATTCTGACGTAGGTACTTTTGCTTATACTGTTTCTTTCCTTCTTTCTTTTTTATAAACCTATTTTGGTATGTGGATGAAAAGCTTGTAAGATCAGACTAGCTTTATTTCAAAAGGTATCTGAACTGTTGCGATATTAATACAGTAAATACTCTATTAATTACATACTACTTAAACACTATTAACAGCTCTCCTTGCAATGTAGATACATATTGCTGCTTTGATTTTAACTGATATAATATACATAATAATTATCACCAAAATACTTGTTTTAAATGGATGCATACATTTGCAAATAATGTTTGTCTGAAAGTTTGTGACTATGGCATTTTATTTGCAATTATAAGTTAGACTATTTCAATTATCCAGAATTAATTATTAAGTTTTTTTTTTTAAAAAATTCTAACTTTATTTAAATATTTCAAATACATTCAACTGTTTACTAATAGTCCACCAACTGTTTTGGATGCTATTATTATCATCTTTTCTTTAGATGTTATTGACCTGACCAGTGATAATACCAGCTTGGGAATGAAATCTGGAACTTTAAGATTCACAAATACTTAAGATTATACTAACTTATTCCTCCAGTTCAATTCCCATGCTAGTATTACCATAGATCCGGCCAGCTACACTGAAAAAATACTACTACTCGAAATGTTATAGACTAAAACCTGAATGCTATTTTTTACAA
Source organism: Epiperipatus broadwayi (assembly GCA_028023455.1). Classification (NCBI taxonomy): domain Eukaryota; kingdom Metazoa; phylum Onychophora; class Udeonychophora; order Euonychophora; family Peripatidae; genus Epiperipatus; species Epiperipatus broadwayi. The sequence continues at coordinate 1,725,593 of JAQFVV010012430.1, read as the reverse complement.
CTGAATTTGAAAAGTTTAAATAAAGTTTTAATTTTTCTAGACATTAGATAATTGATTCTAGATAACGGAATTGATCTAAGATATGATTATTTGTAATTAATCTTTGTTTTGGAACCCACTCTTTTTGTCATTAAGAGCCTAAAATTTTTTTCATTAATTTGTAAATTATGTTTAAATCTTTTGATTGTACTCAATTTCCATTCATCTCTGGATTGATTGTATTCATTTTTAATTTAATAAAATTAATAATAATCACTTCACTTCTCTTTATAAATTCAATCCATTAATGTATTAAAAATTATAAAAACACCTTTTTCCAAATCTTTTTTTATTTTTATTTTATGAGCCATTTTTTCATATTTCTATTTTCTTCCAATGTTTCAATCATATTATATGATCATTTTCATGAAATGTTTATTCTTATAAAATATATATGTTTGCAAAGAATTTACATAAACAACATAATTAAATATATTATTATGACATAAATTACAATTTTTTTTAATATGCTTCTTGCCCACTTTCCTATGTGTCATATTTACATTTTAAATTTTTTCCTATAATTTACATTTTTATATAAAATATCCTTCAATTATTATAATTATATTTCAATAATTATACCAGATTCTTAACAATTTCTATTCAAAACTGGTTTTCTCATTTTTATATATAAACTTTCTTTAATTATTTTTTCCTTGTAAGATCTCACATTTGCCAACATCTTTATTTCAAAATTTAAATGCTTAGATTCTTTCCTATGTAGGTATACATATTAGAATTTTTATCTATTAAATGCTGTTTAAATCTAGTTTTCAATTTATTATATTATTTTTTTATTTTGTTAATTAACCTTACCTTTCTTTCCTATCATTGTTATACTAGTAGTAATCTAAATAGAAATTGTATACTCGATCTAAGGAAAGAAATATAAAGAAAAGGGGAGTCCAGTGAGTTCTGAATTGGGTTTAATATTTGCAAGAAAGGGTTTGAATATAGCTATTAAGCATACACTGATTGGTAAGTCACGCTTGAGTTCATTCCTAATCTGTATATATCATAATTATTGGTGTCTTTCCATACACTGGGATTAAGTGACGCACATGTTCTTTCGAGAATATGTTAAATCAGTATTAGTAATAAATAGATAAAGATGGTTTGGTTCAATAAATGCAAGGGGAGAGAGAAAAAGGGTATAATAAATATTTCAACATTAAGCAAGGGTTTGTTTGATTTCATTACTTAACTAGTTATGTATTATATTTCTTTTTTATAGAATTTAAGTCCAACACAGATTGTTTTAAAGATTGCATTTGGTGATTGCTGTTCGTAAACAAATAAACAACCTGATTGAAGAAATCTTCACAATCAGGTTCCAAATGAAAAAGCTTGGTGGCGCTCTCATTCAGCCACCTTATTTTGTAATTTATATAAAAAATACTGCTTGTGCAAAATGTTGTGACACACTGGGTTAATCCATAATTATTTGTTGCTGTTTTTTTTTTCTTTACATGGGTTATCATTAGTATCTTATATAAATACTTAAAAATTTTCAATTTGCTATTCTCTCATTTTTTCTTATTTTTATACAATTTATTCTTTTTCTCAATTATTTCATAGATTAATAGCAACATCAATCTCTACCCTAGCATAATATTATACAGATCTATCTTCATTCGACTCTACTATTGCCTTTGAATTTCATGTTCTTCCACTAAGAAATGTTTATTTTATACATATATACCACACACAATCATCTGCCAATCTTCTTTATCAGAAAAAGATATATGAGCCCATCGTTGAGCACCAATTATGTAACAGTAACCAAGATATAAACGATTATTTGACGGTATTTATGATATCATTTCTTTTATTGGGATAATGTGCAATGGTATTACTTTATTAAATCCTCACCAATGTGTGACAAATATAGAAACATTTATTTGTAAATCCTATGAATAATATAAAATTAATTCAGAAGAATAATCACGACTTTTGCGATCAGAACTGCTTTATTTGTATTTTAATTGTTTTGCATTTTTATTACCTGCTTAAATGAGAATGTTTACTTAATTATTTACAATATCATTATTTATCAATTGTTTCTATCACTGTAATATTCAGACACTTCACTCATCTGTGTGCATATTCTCAGAATAGTGGAGGGAAGGTTTCCTTCTTTCTTAGAATCATGTGTGGCCTATATTTTCTTATTAGCATATTTTATACAAAACTTATTTTCAGTATATATATATAAAACAATAAAGAGATTAATAAATAATTTATTAATGCAATAAAAAATAAATAAAGTAGTCTTATTTTGTAAATTTCCTCTTGCATAAACTTATCAAGTGGGATATCATAATCAAAAGTTCATATCTTTTATTTTCTCTAATTCTGTTATTATTTTATACAGTCTTAATAGTAATACTTTCGTATTTGTATATAATGAATTAAAGCATAATTCATTCCTCGAATATTTTCAATTTAAATATTTTTAGTCTTTAGCACATCTGGTATTATTTTCTTTTCTTTTTTTAAATATAAAAGAAAAAAAAATAAAATAGTGCATTTCTTTTCCTCCAGAATATCTTGCCATTTTAATTCTTGAATTCTGTTATCTTCTTTTGTTCTCTTAATGACTTTAGTATTATTGCGAATCAAGTGTTGAACACAGTTATGCTTGATGTTAGTGTATTACCCTTCCCATAAAATAACATTTTTTGGCAACTTATTTATATAGTTCTGTTTCTTTCTTTTCTAGCAGCTTATAATAGTTGGTATAAAGAACTGGGCAACATGCTTAGGGTAGAAACTAATGTGCTTTTCACTTCTTTCTAGCCCTTCATATCTAAAAAGTCTAAATAATTGCAAATCACACACCCTTTTCTAGCTTAATCTTCAACAATAAGAGGAAGCAAGAAAAAAAATCTATCTCATTTGTATATCACCAGACTCATTTGCATCCACTCCCCTTTTACTTCATCTCGAATTTTTGGGATTGTCACCTAAATGAATTTCTAAGATAATCTATTCTTCTAATAAAAAGGATATTAATTAAGTGAATAAATCTGTGCGTATTAACAAAATAAATAATCTTTAACAGTTTTATATGCATAAATATTTCACTCCTCCCATCTTTCTTCTATTGTATATATATAAGTCAACACACAAGTTATTCTCAAAATATTATCAATTAGCCTTTTGCATTGTTATGACAAAAGTTACAACAAACACCTACATGTGCATGCATATAAATAAAAATAAATATCTCTGTACAATAATTTTAACAATTTATAATTATAATATTCTTGTGTAAAAAAATATATAATATAAATACTCAAATAGAAATTTTAAAATATAAAACTGAAATATAATAAACTGAAATTGGTTTACATGTTTACCTGCATTTATTTGCATATGGGTGTATATAAAGATTTGTGTATATGTTAATGATTTTAAAACAAAATATAAATATTTATAATATTTTATTACAAAATTATATAAAAAATATTAAAGTGACATACTGTCATTTAACAGTCTTAAAGACTGTTAGCCGGTATAACATAAAAGAGGATAAAAAAACCAGAATTAATAAGTGTTAAATTATTTTTATAAAGACATATCATTTTTAAAAGTTATTTTTGTAATTATAAAAATATATTATGCTGAAGAATATGAGAGATGTAAACACTCGATTATTTCAATATGTATATAGCTATTTTTAGTTTTTAATCCTGAAATAGATATTAACCAATTAAACAAATTACTTATATTCCTAGTCTGAACGCAAAAAGGAGGAGGAAGAGAAACATTTCATTAAAAATGTAGTTTCAGTTGAATTAAATCTATGTATCCCATGTATTTTCATCAAGAGTTCTGCAAACCAAAATTTGAAAGAATTTTCAAAGCTAAACATTCAAACTAGTTAATACATAATAATTTCTTTTATTTCTATAAATATCTATTAAATTATTTCTATAAATATTTATTATTATCTATTTATTATGCAATGAAACTATATTTATATCCTGTTGTATATATGTTGATATTGTATTTATGAAGACACATTACAATCCCACCCAATTTGCTAGAATAGGATGATGGTTTTCAAAATTTGTAGGCTACACATCTCAAGTAGATTCAAGAGTTCTCTGAATTGACCAAGTTATAAGTCCATTGAGATAACTCATTTAGAATGAGATATTTGTTCAATGACCCATTGGTATGTAGTCTTCTAATTCCAAGGAAACATTAACCCAAAACAGACTGTCTTTCTGATATTGATAGCTAATCATTTTCATTTATATATAAATAAATGGGGATTTCTTGAAAATAACCTAATCTGTTATGTCATTAGACAGAATAACCTAGGGATTTGAAACAATTATATTCTATTGTATTACCATGCTCTTTACAAGATATTAGTAAGACAACTGTTTTTAAAGTCTTTCTGAACTATTACCTCAGTTTCTCAGATATATTATGAGTTTACCCTGGTAATTATATACAAATTTCAAAATCAGCTAGATAACTTATTTTCTGGATTCTACTTTTAATTTTCCAACCATTTTTTGAAATAACAGACTGCAAAGTCATTATACAAATATCATTAATAATGGCAATGTTTTTTAACAGTTTTTATATTTAATTATTTATTAAACAACTGTCAGCTTTATTTTTGACATTAACTTTTTTTTTTTTTGGACACAGACAGCTTCAACATATCCACTATAATGGCAAAAACAACAAATCACACTTATATGAGAACACTAGGAGACAATATTAGCTCTGTCATAATGGAAACATTTTTTTTTTTTCAATTTGAAAGCTGTTCTCTTGAATAATATCTATATAAGATGACAACTGAACTAACATTTGTAATTCAATTTTATTTTTGTGGAATCATTTTTATTTTATTTTAATATTAGCAAAGGTGCTTCCTGTTTACTCATTTATTTCCTATGGCATGTTTGGGAAATGACAGAATTGCATGTTGTACTGGAATGCATAAGTAACTTTACACTCAGTTTGTGCATTTCATACCACGTATAAAATGATTCTTTAATAACTTTACAGAAAAATGTTTTAAACTATAGGTTGAGACTAACTTCCAAAGCGAGATGCATAATTATTTTTGTACCCTCCTCTTAATTATGAAGAATGAACTTATATCTTCACATTATAATCAGAAGTCTTGAGTTAAAATGTGTTTAGTTTTATCAAAATTTAGCTCAAAGGGATAAGTCAGAGTTGTTTGTGATCATAAGATCTGATAAATAACAGGCCCACCCAAGCTCTTAAGTATAGCCAACTGTAATTTGGTTTTCATTTTATTAGTCCCTAAAAAAATTGAAATCTGTCCAGATATATAGGCTAGCTTCCTAGATACACCTGAATCAAATTCTTATGTCTAAATGTTCAAGTTTTTTCTAGACTTTAAAGAATACTTCCTAATTTTACTACATTTGTATATCCAATAATAGTATATTTATGGGGACAATAGTTACAACTATTGCCAGAATATCAAATTAGTTTTTACGATTTCAAATTTGTTACGAAAAGATCCCATTCTCATTGCCAATAATGTTATGTATTAACTTAGAGAAAACAGATATTATATTTTAAACTAATATTAAACAAAGAAATATTAAAAATTAGGCAAATCTATCACAATGTTTGTAAGTTTGTTTAATACAAAAGATAAGCTCAGAATGAAGGCAATAGAAAACTCTTTAATGTGCAGATTTCTGTACCCTGCAGATACTTTTGCAACTTAAGTAAATTAATATGAAGTGATCACTCCCTTTCCAATAGAATATTAAAATTATTACAATATCAACCTAGACTCTGACTATATAACATCTTATTTTGACTGTTTGAACATGATCTCTACCGATTCTCATTACATGCTATGAACTGAACAGACTGCAAATTCCTCTAGGAAAAATTAGTTATTTTGAAGTAATGGATTGTTGAGTACGTTTATAATACTCATCCACTACTTATTATTTGTTATCATAATAAACTAATAAGTGTGCATGTTTGGATTCATTGAATCAAATTTTTAAGACTAGTTTTTAGACTGAATTGGTTATGGTAATTATTTCTGTGCTTCAATTGTAAACATTTCATAGGTATTTCTATAACAATAATTTATATATATATATATTACAATGGATCTGCTATTTTGTGCTTAATGAATAATACTTTTAAAAAACTTCAGCTCTATTTTTTGTGATTATAGTAATTGATCCACCTTTATTACTTTAAACTTCTCTTAAAATTTCTAATTGAATAATCATTCAATAAAAATAATAATTACATAGCTAATATTTTAAACGAAATCCTTAAGTTTGAATACCTTTTTGGTTGTATTCTGATCTATCATGTCAGCCACTTGATGGCATTATTTCTAGCTAAATTGCTAGAAATTGCCGTTTACTGCGGCTGCAGCCAAGCAAGCTTTCTTTCTATGATAAAACACAGAAAGGGTCCGTTTAACTCAGCTGCCGGCTACCACTGTAGCTTTTTTCTATGCTTAAAGCACAGAAAAATGCCTTCATTGGCTGCAGTAGTTGCTTGTGTTATGCACTTTACCGTAATGCTGAGTTGTATATTTTCGCTACAATATCGTGTGACGGTGTGTTGACTGCATTGGGTCTAAATAATTTAACTTTTCAGGTCCATCTTTTTTTGTTTCATGCGAATTGACCTACTGGTACCTTGTAACATTTTTAACAGTGTCGTCACTGTTCCATCAGGACTGTGTTAGCGTCACAAATTGAATTTTAGGGTGGGACACAGCACTATTATGAAAATCATGATGAAAATAACGTATCGTGAGAAATTGTCCGAGACAAGGAAGATGGCTGCTTTGAACTCTCAAAATTGCCAATTACCAGACACCGGAGTCGGATTTCATTAAAATAGTTTCTTATAATTATTAATAACTTTATTGGGTAAATTGCAATCTAAGTTAGTTTCCCCTCCCCCGCAAAATACAGTGTCTGATTAATTACTGTCCAAAAAAGGATAAAATGTAATTTAATTTTTTATTAAAAAACTACCGTAACTTTTCCGATACATAAAAAAAATGAAACAAGCCCGTCTCTGATTAATGACTGTCCAAATAAGTCTCCGCTATATTTACTATTATTTGTTATTACAAAAGTAATGTAATTTTACATATATACACACACACAAAAAGAATGCAATCTAATGTACTTTTTACCCCTCAAAACGTGGTGCCTGATTAATTACTGTCCAAAAAAAGGGTAAAATTTAATTTAATTTTGTATTAAAAAAGTACCATACCTTTTCCAATATGCAAACTACAAAAAACCCAAACAAGCCCGTCTCTGATTAATTACTGTCTAAATTAATTACTGTTCCAAAAAGGTCAAAGTTGGCTTTCATTGTAAAATGTTGTTGGAATTACTGTCCAAAAAAGTCTCCAATGTACTATTATTTGCTATTCGAAAGTAACATAATTTTTTATCAACACACACACAAAAAGCCAGTCTTTGTGATTAATTACTGTCCCAAAAAGTCTGACCCGGGAACATTATATCAATGTGTTTTTGCTTAGCATTAATGCCACAAGTGGCTGACACAATAGATCAAAACACAACCACATTTTTAATCTAATCATTGGCAGTCACATTGAAATAATACATGTATATATGATATGTATGTGAGCCAATCAAGTGCAGGGATTAAAACAATGAATGCCTCTGTACTGAGACAGTCAGATCTATCTATCACCCTGTTTCGCCTACTATATTCTATAGTAGTATTTTTTTTCTCTAGCTATATACCCGGGTCCACGTATATCAGGTTAAATTTAAACTTTAATATTATAATGATCGTGTGTGTGTGTATATTATAACATACTTTGTTCAATGCTTATGATTATGTATAACAAATCAGTGTATACGCACGTATGTAATATTATTTATTAAATAAGGTAAACCTTGCTGTGTGTGTAACAGAAACCTTCATATATGCTGAAGATAAATAATGTTATCGATTTAAAAGCATTATAAACTTTGTTTTATTTTAAATTTTATTATAGAGTTAATGTAGAAATTATATTACTTCGCATATAAAGATAAATTTCAGTTAACGTGTTACACATAGATAAGATGTTTACAACTTTTAAAATCAGTTTTTAATAATAATAAAACGTGATTAAAAATAATGTTCACCCGGTCTTCACCTAATTAGAGAGTAGAAGCGAAATGATTTTAAATTAGAATCACATTAACTATTGGTCAAGATCAAAGGAACCAATTTTAAAAAGGATGAGAAGTCAATAAATCAGCAGGAATCCCTCGTTTTATTAAAAAAATATAGCAAACAGATAGGGGCAGCAAAACTTGGTAAACAAGTTGGGTGGTCGATAAAGAAGGGGGTAAAAGAGTATACAAACTCTGTCCAGCCATATTGAGCTAACTGACTTATTGCTAAATTTTAATTCCACTACTGCTGCTGAAGTTTAGTTTTGACAAATCTATTAAATTTCATAATGCGAATCTGTGAGTAGTTTGGCGAAAGCTTACCATCTGGAAGCCTGAAAGCTGGTCTACACGATGCGGAGACATAAAGAAAAACCAGTAGCCAAGTTGTGGAGGGAATGAAGACGCGAGTCAAGATCAAGTAACCAAGCAAGTAGCCTTACAAGTTATAGCGATAACCAATTCCTGCAGATCATAAAATATTTTAAACTAAACCTAAACTCGTAAAGCTAGCTAACTGAATGTAAGTGGCCACTTTTTTAAATTAACTTATTTAACTCTCCAAATATAAGTTATAAAACTAAACTAAATGTAACTTTTATTTTATCTTTTAATTTGTAAATCTTGCCTAATTTAACTTAAACTATGAGAAAGTAAAGTCAAATTCTAAATTTAACTTTTATTTTAAATTAAGTCTATGCTGATATTAGTTAAATTATGTATTTGTTTGTGCTATGTTTTCCAGAACGGAGTTTGCTAACATAAAATAATTAGTGAGAAATGATTAATGTTCTCATGATTGTTTAACTGCTCATTTATTAACACCCGTACTAAACTCCTTTCTGAAAAGAATGAATGTAACATTTATTCTATATATATTATTAAGCCGTTACAAATGCTTAAAGATGGATTTGCTTTAAATAAACTATTTCGTTAATATTTAGCAGAAGAGATAAAATACAGCATAGTATTCGTATTTAATCTTTTAATGTTTCCAAATATGCTGTAATCCTCCTTAACTTTATATAAATGCCTATATAGATAGCTTAACAGACTAGATTCCTTATATTCCTTTAGTAGCATAATTATAGATGGTAGCTTATGAATTGGCTCATGGTGGTTTCATGGAATGAAACTAATGTTTTGCGTCTGAATTGTATTGTGTAATGATGTAGTCAGCGGGGTGAATGTGTCTTGGGAAGCACATAGTGCCTATACTTCTTCCTGTATTTATTGTATTAAATGGCCTTGATTTAAGGTCAACCCATTTCGTTAGTTCGGACAGCTCTCCTTTTAAAATGGGCTTTGGTTTTAAGGGCCACCCCATTGCCTTTATTCAAGATTGGAGCATGGGAATCCAGATATTTTATTAGCTGTTCCAATCACCCAGACTAAATGTCTCTTATTCACAGCAAGTAGTGCAGTCCAAGAGAACTGATTACCCGGGAATGAATCCCATGATCAAGGGCATTAGACGCACAGACTCAAATTATATATTTGTATAAACGCCATAGTATCTGAAGTCATATTGCTAACCACCACTTCATCCCTCCATAATTAAATATTTCAGCTTTAATCTGAACTCGAATCTAGTTTCGTAAGTCAATTATCTGTATAGAGAAATGTTTAGCTTATTAAAATATTAGTTATAATTCATAAAAATCATCTCTGCAAACTAACAAGTGCAAATCTACTACTCTATAGCATAGCATAATTAAAACACAGTTAATCATGGATCAAATGTTGATAAACGTCCAAAATTGTAATTACAAATATTCACGTTGAACAGCTTGTAACCAACAACCTCACCTACAAGTGATATAATTTCACGTATTGTATTTAACATAACCTCATCCTCACCTGCGAGTGAGATTATTCCACATATTGCATTTCACATTGTTTTATTTTATTTTCTTAAATTTGGCTTATATTAAATTTTGTTTAAATATAGTTACGCTTAGTGTCTCATTTTTTGCTCATAAACCAATTATTAATTATTATTATTTAAGAATCACAACCACATTAACTGATATCTATTTGTGGGTCAGATCTCTATATAACTATACTTTATGAATATGTTAGTTAATATAATCAAATGTTAGCCTCATGTTCCACCAGTATTCCACTGCCAGCACGGCGATTAAAGAAATACAAGTGTAGCTTCATTTACTAAAACTCTGGATTTTGTTACGCGAATGTACAGATATGACCGTTACAGTACTTCATTGTTGGAGCTTCACCTGTGCACATGGACATATATATTGGAGCAGATTGTCTCCCATGGCACAGTGACTTCAAGTGTGCAGAGCTGGCCTCCAAACGTGGGAACAGTCAGCTAGGGCTCTTACAGGTCGTACTGACGTAAATTATTATTTATGTATCCCTTCGGGTCTTATTATGTTAAATTATTGTATGTATGTAAATAATATAAGTGCTATTAATGATCGTTCATTAAATTATTTAAATATTAACTGTTTAGTAGTGATTTGTACTTGTGGGAAGTGCACTCTTAGAACAGCTAGACATAGCAATTGGCAGTCACAGTCTTGATTTGAGCTATTAATTAAAATAACTGTTAAATTTAGGTAAAAGACTAGCAATGCAAGTAGCAATCGGTGAATTTTATGTCAGTGAGGCAAGTAGTTGGTTTTGTACGTTCAATGTGTAGAAAAATACTTATTCATTAATAAAGTTAAAGATGATACGTAAAAGATTGCTTCATTATTACACTTTGCTGGAAAAGGAGTTACTGATAGCCAACAGACTCGCTGAACCTATAACTCCTGAAGATTATACATATGATCAGGTTAAAAAGTGTTTGTCAAACCACTTTAACTCCAACCCTTTGGGCATGTTACTATTCCGAGCTTGGAACCAAGGTTGGGATGAAAGTATAAAAGATTATGATAGTGCCCTTCATAATCTAGCAAAAAATTGCATCTATGGATCTTTCCTAGATTAAGCCCTGCTAGAACAATTTCTTACTAGTATATGTAATGATAATTTATGGCAACAAGTATTGGCCGTTAATGATTTAAATTATATAGACTATAAAACATGAGATAGCTTATGAATTCGTGCTTAAGCAATCTTGAAAATTCACAGAGTTCAATATTAATAGAAAATCGCAAGCAGATGTTAGTAAAACCGTAAAGAAAAAATGGTCGAAAAGTAATGAAAATAGTGCTAACAGCAAAACTATGTTTATTTCTTTTTGCTGTGAAAAAAAGGGCCACAAAGCCAGCAATTGTTTTCATAAATGAGAATGGTGCAATTATTGTAAAAAAAAAAAAGAGGGTACATGGAAAAAAATGTGTAAAGAAAAACTAACAATCCCATCAAGGAAAGTAAGAGTTATAAACATTCATATCAAAGTCAGGCCATTCAGCATATAATATTAAAAAAATATCCACCGATGATGACAAAATTGTGTTAAAACTAAAGCTGTGTGATCGGCCCATATCTATGGAAGTGGACAGTGATAGCGGCGTATCATTGATATCAGTCCACGATTGGTATACTGTTACTTCCAAGTATAAGAAAAGACCTATTATTCAAAAAACTGACCTAAAGGTGTTAGACATGAACAGTAACACCATTAGAATAAAGGGCATAGTTGAAGTGCCAATACGTGAAAGTCGGAGCAAAATTAATGTACTATCACTATATGTAATACATGCCTCTATCAACCCCATATTAGGAGGAAACTGGTTCAGCGAAATGGGAGTAAAAATAACAATTACTAAAAAAATTAATAGTCCTGGAAGAAAATGATGAGTTTGGGTAAAATAAATATATTCAGAGAGCAGACACCTTTCCGGCAGCCAGTAATTAACAAAAGCAGAGAAGATCCATGATAACCAAAAACATAAAGAAACGAAGTACAAAGACATAAAGAAACGAAGTACAAAGACATATTGAAATCAAGAGTAAAAAACAAAGTTGTAGCTCTTTGGATAGCTGAAGACAATGGCTGCCAATGGATAATGAAGCAGATTAGAGAAGGCTGGATGAAGCAATGTCCCAGTTTCCTTCATAAGGAACTATGAAATGCCTGGAAACAACATCAGTACACAAAGACTGCATAATGAAAGGCAATTGTATGCTGATTCCAGTCAAAGTAGACAGCATAATAGTCAGCGGTACATCAGCAGAGAAAAAGCTCTAATGCTTTGTCATGTCTGGTGACCAGATATTAGTATAGACATGAAAAATAAAAATAATGATTGTGATTTTCAAGCAACATTTCTGGAGAATGCACCTAGTGAATTGAAACGTAATTCATAACAGCATGCTAAAAGGAAGATAAAAAACCTCATGTATCTTAATAACTCATAATAAGTTCAGAGATTAAAACTTCATCTTTGAACTTGGGGGAAGTAATGATATGTATGTGATGCTTAAATGCACATACATATATAGGTATAAACTTAATGAGAAAATCTAATAAGTTTAATAAATTAATATTTACTGAGGCTATAACCTCGATAATATGCGTATAAAATGCGATAGTAGGGACCTCCTACAGGTGTTTTAACCACAAGCTTACGCTATGGAAGAAAAGTGATTAAAACACCTGTAGAGATCCCTACTATCGCATTTTATAAGCATATTATCGAGGTTATAGCTTCAGTAAATATTACTTACGTAATCAATGTGCATTTAATAAATTTTAATAAATTAAATAATTTTAAAAGACTGATTCTTTTTTTCATGTCATAGCATCGGCCGGGAGGTGAACCCACAACCATCTGCAACCAACTACTTGCTTGCAAGGTGATTGCGATGACATCTCGGCTAACAACGCTTGACAAGACTGATTCTTTTAAAATAATAAGTAAAAGATTTATAAATTTTAAGATTAGAAAAAGATTATTTTCTAAAAGTAATGTCCATTTAGTGAGAGTAGAATACGTTGTTAAAGAAATCAAACAAAGGAATTAGAGTTAGATTTCCTTTATAAGATAAATGACAAACTATAAAAATAACTCATTAATTAAAATCAGAAAGATAACAATGCAAATTCTTGTATGGAGATTAAAATGAAGAATCATCTAAATGGATGGACGGAAGTATGAACAATCAAGTGGAGGGATTAAAACACTTCATTCTTGGAGCCACCTGTGCACATGGACATATATATTGGAACAGATCATCTCCCATGGGAGTGACTTCTAGTGTGGAGAGATGATTTCTGAATGTGGGAACAGCCAGCTAGGACTCGCACTGATCTAAATTATTAATTATGTATACCTTTAGGCCGTATTATATTAAATTATCATATGTATGTAAATAGTTAAAACACTATTTAGGATCATTCATTAAATTATCTAAATATTAACTGATTAGTAGTGATTTGTACTCCTGGGAAGTGCATTCTTAGATCAGCTAGACATAGCAATATATAATGGATTTTAGTAAAGGAATAAAATATTTTTATTGGAAGTTTGATTATATGTTTTGATTTTGTTTTCGGTATTGAATTTTTCCACTTTATTGCATTAAAGTTTAGTGCAGACATGAAAACCGTTGCATTTCCACACTTACTCACATTGGGATGAGATGATATTCGATATTAGCAGAATCTATCAGTCTTGTATAGACATGCTTTCATAAAACACTATAAATTGGTTCGTTTGATGTGACGTACTTATTTGTGGTTTAAACTTTGAATATAATTATTTATTGAGGAGCAGTATTATGAAAAATACAATCAGAGGACACAGTTTATTTATTTGAGTTTGAACAAAAATCTTCTGTTTCAAGTAAGTACATACTTCATTGTCAAACTTGTTTGTTAATAAATGTTTTTCTTACAATAATAATGACTCAACCAAAAAAAATGCAGACATTACAGCTTGGATTATTTGAAACTAGAATTTGTCCCGTCATTATCATTTACCAATATGCCTCATGTGTGAAAGTCTTTAGCAATGATGCTATGAAGCCATCAAAACTAGATCACTTGAACAGAATTCACTCAGACAAAAAAGAAAAAGATTTGTCATACTTTCAATCACTTAAAGAGAAAATTCTGAAGAGAACTACAATAGATGCTTGTTTCAGTGTAGTTTTAAGCCTGCTTCAGAACAGACATTGATTGCATACCAATGAATGTGGAGATATGAGAATACAATTCACTAATTTAAAACAGGACATAGATAAATTGTTGACAGATCACCAGGTGCACCCATCTCATTAAATTCCGTTTTCTAAGCTAATTTATTTGGCATTATTTTTATAATTCTGATTAAAATCTTTCGTGTGTAATTATGTTAATGTTTAATTCGGTCTGAATATATTGTTTTTTCCATTTCATTTTTATGTTTAATAAAGTGATTTCAATATTTGTATTTATTTTGAATTTACATACCTTAGGTCAAAAACTAAAAAGATGCCTTATTGAAGGTTGGATTTAAACAAAGTCTCATTAACAAGAAAATTAGGCAATTTTATTCTAAGATAAACAACAACACATCTAATCTTGATAAACAAAGGTTATTACTTCCATATTTTCCAAATGTGCATAAAAAACTTTGTACTGTACTATTTTCAATAAAAGCCACTCTCGCAGACACCTCAAGTGGTGTACAATATAGCCTGCACTGTGAAAAATTGTCAGGCCTCATACATGAGTGAAACCAGAACCTCTTTATCCACACGTGTCTCAACATATATATTCGTACAACAAAGCACTAACAGATCCAATTTGTAACTCTGTTTTCGCCCAGCATCATATCTCAGCAGGGCATGACTGCGAACCGATTGGCCCTGTGGTTGTTTGCAAAGAATGCCACAACTTAAAAAGAAAAGTCAGAGGCTTACTTTATTGCTAGGCACAATCACACCATCAACAGAAAAGACACCTGCTACAATATATATAAAAAATGAAATACATAAACTCATTTGCATAAATTTGCATTACTAGTTTTGTTAGTTACAATATGGCTATAGCCTTGAAAGTGCTCAGCTGCACTTGCATTATTAGGTTCTTAAGTATTAGTTAAGCTATGACATATTATGCTAACGTTTTGTGTTTATGCATCTTTAGCGCAAATCATACCTATAAAAAACTCTGCTCTTACATTTTTACTTTGATTTTCATTAATGTTGGTTTCGATATTAAATGTTGAACAAGACAATGACATATTCCATAGTTCTTTTATCTTTTTCAATTATTAATTACAAGTGATTAAAATGACAAGTTTGATATCTAGTGAAATATTTAATATAGAATACTGTACAAATGAGTAGGTAAAGTAAATGACTAGGAGATCGACGGTTTTAAAAGTTTTTGGTAACGGGGTCTGCAGCCGAAAAAAAGTTCGGGAACTCTTGCGGTAAATGAATACACCAGGTGTGAATAAACCACTAAACATCACATGATCATCATTCTTTATGCTTACACAAGCTGTTTACACAGAGGCAAAATTCTCCATACAGTAGCGCCACTGAATGCAAGTCAGAGTCATCAACCTTTCTGCATCCATTGATTACTTTAGTTTGCACGAGTGGTATTACAGTATGGAGAGTTTTGCCTCTGTACAAGATGTGAATGCTTTCAGAAACGTAATAATACTTATAACATAATGCGCTATCACTTTGTTTTTAGGATAGTGTACACACCTTTATAAACTTATGCGTGCGTTAATGTGTTTTATTTCATTCTTTGTCAGAATTTTAAAAAAAGAGAATGATAATGGTTGTCATCGTAAATAATTTCAAAAATTTCACATACCAAGAGCGGTTCCCATTTTTGCTGTGTGAAAAGTCTTTCTAACGCACTCTTTCCCATCAGGAGTACCATAATAATTGTAATTAAAAAGTTTCAGCATTTTGAAATGTAATATTTTTTAACTATATCAGTTTTTTTCGCTATCTTAGTTCATAAATTAATGAACAGGAAGGTCGAATGTAAATTTCCCATAATGCACTTCATAAAAACGGATGTTAAATTACAAAAGAGGCTTCAAACTATAAATCTCCACGTTCTCCGTTGATATTGGCAGTTCTATATATATAATTCATTCTTTGATATTGCATATTTATGTATATCCGCTAACCTTATTAATTTAATGAAAATTTAAAATAAAATTGTCGTGCCTTTCAGTTCGTTAAAAGTAAATTATATAGAAACAATTTAGCCAAAGATGTATTAATATTAAATTATCTGCTTATTAATTTGTATTTATTTTTTAATTTAGGTAACAAATTATTGGTAAGCGATGGCGTGTGCTTCCATTAAAAACGTGTTATTTATTATCCTTATTAATATTTTACCAGTTCTATATGTTTGGGGTAAGATTTATTAATCGATATTTCGATTTTTATTTTTATAGTTTGATCATTTATATTTGGTTGTATGATTATTACTGTGAATTTTCAAAATGTATGTATGATTTCGATAAGTAAATATTTTATTTCGCGTCTTTATCTCTCTATGTCTTTGCGTAAGAATTTCGCGGAATTTGTTTCCGTATTGAAATATTTTTAAATAAAATATTGATATGATATTCCCGTTTAGTTATAGAATTGTAAATATAATAGTATATTTATTGAAGATTTTGTACTAGATTCTCCAGATCGGAAATGGCTTTAGATCTGGTCAAGCGAAACCAAACTTTTTATAGGCAATAAATTTATTAACATAAGAATGAAATATATATATCAGAAAACAATATAATAATAATTATGATGACTTGCGTAGCTAAGGAATGTTAACTTATTTATATAGGATTCTATTCTTTATTCAACATTTAGAGTGTTTTTAAGTCATAACCTGGGGGAGAGTGATTTATTCTTTTTGTTTACATATACATTAAGCTATCATGCTGATTAACAAGCGACGAATATACTACACATGTATTAATATGTTTATTACGTAAGACTTATATTCACGTAATGGTATCAACGTTATAAAAGGGGAATATCATATGTAAGGCAATGTTGATAGGTGAAATAAGGAAGTAGTAGTTATCTCAGGTACTAAATTTATAGAATTGCTTTATTTTTAAAGAAATTATAATATTTCAAAAATTTTCCAAATCTCATTTATTATCTATATTTTCAAATTGCTGTTTTACAGTATGATAATATTGTATATTGATAATATTTGGTTTGGTAGGATTTGTGTATGTAAAGATAAAATAGCCTTTATTAAATTATCCCAAAGCAAAACAAATACTCTTCCCATAATATACAGTGAAGAGATTATTCATCAGGCTTACCAATTACTAGGTGGTGATTTTCATTTACTGAGCAGTAAGCAATGATCTGGACTGGCTAGGGGTCAGCTTTCTGAAAGAAAAATCCTAAGCCTCTTTGAAATCTAAAAAAATTTCCAAATTTTAATTAGCCTGAATTTGAATCCCAAGCTAAAAAGATGTAGGTGAATGTGGGTATATTGCAGTTTTAATTAAATTATTCTCAAAAAATAAAATAAATGAATTATTATTTTATGAGATTGTCAATTTTTTAAAACTATTTTGAACATATACCTATAGTGACATTAAAAATGTAACCATACAATATGACTCCATTCTCATATCAGTCAAAAGCCTCATAACATGGAAGAAGCAGGTCTAGATGTTGCTATTAGAAGAGATCTGGTATCTATCCTACCAATGCTGCAATAACTATATTGAGTACATATCTGCTATGACTTATGACCAGCAAGTAAATAAATAGACAAAGGCAGAATTGAGATGGAAATATTATAGTTTAATACGAATAATTTTAACTATATACATTGCCTATTATAAGGCATAATAAAAGGTCATGGTGACCTGCATATAATACCCTAGTCCTGCTTTTGGACTTACAGAGGCAGGAGTCTCTGACTTATAATTAAAACTCAGAACGATTAGATTAGGTTATGGGGGTTTATATACCCCTCAAGACTTCTGGAGTCTTTTACATTCCTAACCATGTATGGTGTTTTCACATACACGCAGTGTTTTTACATTTCTCACTATATATGGTATTTTACACAGTTTTCTGACCCTATAAGGTGAGCTGGGATTTCTATGATTTAACAACATTGTAATTTTACACAATCGTTATACATAATTGCTATAGTTATTCTTATTTTACATATTCATTATATTTTACAGTTATTACTTTTATTCTACATTTATTATTGTACTCTTATTATTATACAATTATTCTTATTTTACATACTCTTTTTATTATACAATTATTACTTCTTATTTTACACATTCATTATACATTACATATTGTAACCATATGTTTTGGCTCAATGGTAGTAAGTTTTATCCAGTGGTTCAGTGTGTAAATTTTTAAATTTTAATTGGTAATAATTTGTTAAGATATTGAACATCAATGTGTAGAGACTAGTTATAGAGTGAAATGCTTGGGAATTATAGTTTTCTAACCAAGCAAAAGCTCACTAAGAAATATCTTGAAGGTGCTGATAATCTTGACTGTGAGACACTGGAGGGTGTGATGGAGTGGATATAAATCATAAACATTTTGTCACAGGTTCCAGTGGCAGCTATTTCCATATAATATTTTATTAGTTAAACTAATTTGGAAGCATGAAAATATGTAATACTTTATTAGTATTATTAAACAATAATTAAAAATAAACAGCAAAATCAATTTATAATTCTTCTAAATTTTCTTTATAAACGATCTTTAAATACATTGTATTTTAATTTAAATTGAAATAACAGTCTAGATTTCTGTCACTAGAGGGATTAAAACATTAATTTATGTACAGTTACATTGATTGGATTATTGAGAACCAATCAAGTATTATAACACAAAGAATGAAGAGTAAAACAAGTTTATCAGTGGGGAGACTACTTTAAAAAAAAATCGGAATAAGATGTAATTCTCCACGTATAAAAAAAAATAGTCAAAGTAATAAGATGAAAATAGTAAATTCGAAAATTAGTTGGAATAAAATTTCAGGATTATATGAAATTAAATATGTTGGAGTAGAAAATTTAATAACTGTAGCATTTCTCACTACTTTTCATCGATCGTATAATTTTTGATTTTCGCATGCAGAAGAGATCGGAATGACCCTCATTATTACTACTATTGGGAGAAATATTTGCCTAAATATGGACTATTTGGAAGAAAGAACCAGAACAGAAAACATAAGCAATTATTATTGTTTTATTTATTTTAATAAATGGCTAGAACTAATAAGAACACTAAAATTATTGAGATACAAGAGGAAAAGGATTAAAGTAATTTTGATTTTCGTGCCGCCGTAAGCATTAATCTGAAAAATATATTTGTTGTTCAAACTATTTTCTCAGTGAAAATAATTCAAAATTCTTTTGAAGGAAATTTTTAGAAGAGATATTAAATAAATTAAACATTCAATTTTAAATCATATAAAGAAATTTGTTCTGAAGGAAAAAAATGCCTAAATTATTTCATATTTTCATTGTGAAGAGGCATCGTCTGCTTTAATATTTCACTGCTAATGGTTTAGTTATTGAAATAGTAAATGATAAATTATTAATGTCAAGTATAATTTATTGACAATTGCTAAATAGTAAATTAATTCTACTAACATTATTAAAGGCGTATTGTACAATGGAAGTGAATAAATAAGTATTTATTTAATTTTCTTGATTATGTAAAATGTAAAGTAATGATATTCTCAGCTGCTCTAAAATCATTTAAAATTATAACAGAGATCTTCGCGCAGATAGAAAAGCAGGATAAACCAACAAATAATTTTCAGTCTGTTCAATGGTCTTACTCTCAAATTGTTAGATATATCCTAGGACGACATCAAATATATTAATCAATCTAGGATTTTAAAAAAATGCGTTTATAAATCTTGATAAACCTAGTTTAATGGTATTGCCTTTGAAAAATGTTTTAGATATTGCCTCATTATGTTTACATTATTATAGAAACTAATAAAAGATTTTCGTGCCTTTAAAAAGTGTTTTAAGTATTATCTGAATATGCTATTAGGAAATAGGATAATCAACATATATATTTATTTAGGAATATTGCTTATCATATCGGTCTTCTCGCTATTTTTGCTCATAAGATCGGATTAAACTGGGACGACTACGATAAAATCTAATAGGAAAGAACATTTGTTCATCGTTGTTTATGACATATATAATATTGTAATACTTTTTTTTTCTTACTCGTGTTATTCAAGGATCAAGTTTTTTTTTTATTATTATTATTATATGTTATATATTTTATGATGCTATAAAATGTAATTAGTAAGGGTATAGAGGTGCCCAAAAAGATATACATCTATCACATATATTATCCGATCAAGGGAAACATAACGATAAATATTATTTATTGGGGAGAAGGGAGAAATATTTATCTCTCACACTGCTAAAATAAATGTTAATATTATATTGAAAGGGGAATAAACAGACCTGCACTTGCCAGAATTATACACTTCATGACATAATTATTCTATTATAGGAAATAATTTAATAAACCCTTTTCATTTCTTAATGTAGTCTATGAATTAAAATGTCCATTTTAAATATCAAATGTAGGTTGATCCATCGTTACATGTACATGGCTTTCTATAACAAGGGTATAATAATTATTTTGGAATAATTAAGGGTTGTTTTACTGATATATTGATGGTTAGTTTATCAAACATTAACAGTTTATGCATTGTAAAATGGAATATTTATGTTTCCACTTTTATTATTAGTGTTGTTTTACCTTGCTATTGTATTGATTAGAATTTGTAATAGCTTTTAGCTGATGAGTTTGTGCTAAATATAAGAGCATCAGATATAATATCAATATTGTGCATGGGATGATGGAGAATACCCCATTGCTGATTAAATGAAAGGATGATATTGTTGAGGCTGGTTAAGAGTTAGTGCGTAGAGCATAGTTAATTCCCAAGAGAGGATGATCCCATGGTCTGAATTCTATTTTACGTGACGAGGCACTGTCCGCACTTTTATACCAAAGAAGGTATTAGAATTGGCCATTTTAGTATACAACTTTCATGTTGTTTTTAGTATACAACTTTCGTGTTGTTTTTAGTATACAACTTTCATGGTGTTTTTTAACATACAACTATCATGTTGTTTGTTTTCTTATGCCACTATCATGTTGTGTTATAGAGCCTCCTTTTATTAAGTTCCTCATGAAGTTTTAGAGTTAGTTTTCCACCGGGTATGGTGAATCTTAACATATCAAAATCCAATAGCAAGGATAAAATAAATTAGATTACGGGACACTGGTCTACCCATGATGTCTGTCTAATTGGGATAGTGTCTTGATGATGATGTGTAATCATCATCGGTTTATAAACAAACCGACCAAACTTAAGTGCTTGTAGAACTTCTACATAAAATAGCAAGGGGTGTACATGGACAATGTGAATGTATCTTTATCAAGTTGTGATTCGCTGATGGATTGGTAAGATCATTTAATTATTAAATGATTAGATTGTGGACATAGGCAATATTTTTGTGTCATATATGTATTTTAACTTATGATGTCTGTCCCACATCAATATAGTGAATCTTACAGTAAATAATGATAAATTATTAATAGTATTGCATATAGTAATTGCCCTTATCATATTTTAATAAATTTAATAGCTCCAATTTGAGATACTAAGTTAAAACTCCATTAATAGATTTAAAAGATTGCTTATCCCAAAGATTTATATACATTTTATTTTGTAATGTAAATAGTAGAATAATTCCACTAAGGTAAACTATCTTATTCTATAAGATAGAGTAATATTTAAAATATAGCTCACAATAATAGTGATACGAGGAATATCACTATTAGTTTGTCATTATATGTGTATAGTTAAGGGGATATCAAGTAATCCCCATCCTTGATTGTAGTAATTAAAGAATCTTGTTTCATGTAATGTATCTAACTAAAATGTAAATACTATAAATAAATCTTGTTATGTTAAACATTTACTTAATTGTTAATAGTCTTATTACTAATTAAGGTTGTTTTACAATAGTGTGTTGAAACCGTCGGAGGGCGGGCTTTGTTTGTAAACAAAGATAAATATAATGTTTATGGGGCCGCCGCCGGGTTTGTTTATTATCACATTTCAAAGTAAAGTAATATCAAATAAATTTTGGAATACGCAACAACAAATAAAATAAAAAAATATGCAGAAATCAAAAAATTGAATTTAAAAAAGTACTTAATTTTTTTTTTTTGTTATTCTTTTCATTACTTATATTTGGGGGGGGGGGGGCAGGAATTTTTTTTTTTTTTTATATGTATGTTTTTGATTTTGTTGATCACATTTAACCAAAACTACTATCTATCAAATAACAATTTTTGGAACGAAAACAAACAAACAAAAAAAAAAGGGTACATCGATCGAAATGAATTTTAAAAAGTAGTTACTTTTTATTCTTTCTCATTACTTACATTTTTTTTAACGGCGGCGGTCGGGTATTCTACGACAAAATGAGCTTTTTTTCTTTTTTATATTTTTGTTATTTTATAATAAATTACAAATACCAAATCGATTTCCATTTAACGGTACCAAACATTTACAACCGAAAGGTCTGACTTTGGGAAAGGTGGTGGGAATGAGTGGTTACAATTCCTAAGCGAACGTAACGTTCCGACTCGAAAGTTGACCAACTTTTTACCGTAATTACCAAAACCCCACATAAATATATTTACGGCAATTAAAAGCAACTTTTAGGGCTGTTCAGAAACAGCACACATGCAGTTTCAAAGCTCTTTTTTGATAACCCGTTTCCAGCAGCAGTCAGAGAATCTTTGACATTCGCAGCAAGTTTTCCGGTTTCAGCCATTCGATGAAGCTTGCCGTTGTTCTCGCAGAAGCGGGACTTAGAGTGTGATTTCATCCGAATCGTGCTGGAACCTTAACTTGCCAAATTTTTTCGAGTAGGAAATAGGGGCTAGGGAAACATGAGACTCTGCTGATAATTGTTAGTAAACATTACTAAAAGATGGCAGTTAGAGGGGGAGGTGGTCTTAATGAATATTAAAATAGTTTTGACAATCGAAATTCCAGACACCCTCACCCGATACTGTAGCCAAAAGTGAAATGTGATCGCACATCGAAAATGCTCAGCACAAATCTGAGCTGTAAGCTGACACGATAGCTTCTGCGGCAGATTCAATGTCATGTTTCTTTGCATTAACATAGAAATAGACACAAGCAGCCACCCCGTACCGAACGGACTATTTCTAGGCTTACACATTAGAAATAGAACACTCGCTAGCGGTGGTACGGCATATTTCTGTGCATTATCACAAATAACGCCCTCCTGTAGTTTCAATACGCTATTGTAAAACAATCCTCTTTAACATACACACCCAGTATTATTGTTATTGCTATCGACATATCCAATGATTATATTGAAATCATCATCAATCAAGAGTGTATAAGTTACTATATGTTGGTATATCAGTAAATTTTGCTAAGCCCTATCACTTATAAATATATCTAGGGCCTCATTATTTAATAATTAAAATATTGTTAACCTAAAGTATATATTATCTTAAGTGATGTACTAAAGATTAAACACTTAATATTGGTTTAATCAGTTTATTTGGACCTGCCGATATATCATTCACTGATCTTGATCACATTGTTACTACTTATTTAAGAGAAAGAAGTTAGTAAGTTATTGTTTAGCAAGTGAAATTATTCTTACATATGGAAGCATACAGTTTATAATAATTAAGGAATTTATAAAGTTTCTCTGAAATTACTAGAAATGTTTATTAATTTAATTTTATATCAAGAACCGTTTTGTGCAGTATATTTGGGTAATAGCAAAATCCCTCTCACTGACCCAAGTATATTTTGTATAATAATCTTTAAGTAATATGAACCCTGAGAAGAATAAATTATATTAATTTGAAATGTAGAATCTGAGTTTATGGTGGATTTTAAATTTAGTTGTGTATTATAGTTGGATCGGAGTTATGTACGATCACTGTTTTCTAAAGGTCAACCAAATTTTAAAATATCAATTGCTTCTTTATCTGAAATATTTATAGCTTGTTTTGACTTTATAGTGAATATTCTGGTTTTGCTGAGCTTGAAATCCATATTTGATTTAGTTGTTTCATTATCATTTAATTCAATATCAAATTTAGAGTTCTGGATATCATCTTTCATCATCATCATTTTCTCATCTGTCATTTCAATTTTCCTTTACTCTCCTTTCATCCTAATTCTTTATCCTAATTAACTCACCATTCAATAGCTCTTATTCCATTATCATCTTAATCATCCATTAACTTTTATTCTACCATCATCTTAATCATTCATTATTCTGATACATATTCATTCCTTTTCTCTTCATTCTCAGACTTATTTCATTTTATTATTTAACTTCTATTTATTTACCTCATCTATTCCGTCATCTATATCCTAATTTTCTTATTGCTTAATTTGTATTTTAACTTCATATTCAGTCCATCGATCTAATCATTATTTATTTATTAGTTTGATAAAGATTAAGTTCATTTCACAATCTTTTGTTTGTGACTTATTTGTGGATTTTGAGGCTGGGTTGACCAGAAGTTATTACTCACCTTGTAATTTTCTCTAAGTATAGTTTCATGTGAGCTTGGCCAATAAGGAAATCTTCTCTTTGGTTTAACACATATTTTTTTTAGGTGTATATTCTAGACTCGGTTAGGTTGAGTATTGAAGCAGAGGTTAGAAGAAGGTATACTCTAGATTAATATAGACAAAGGTTACATTGGAATTAAACGCCTAAAAACGTGCAGTGATTCGTTTATGAGTACGGTATATGACGGGGAGGGTTACAATATGTATACCTTGACCTTGAATACTGCATTCCTCCCCCACTCCAGAAGTATGGTTTTTCACTTAACATAGTCTTTGAGTTGAGATGGTTGCTGGCGGTCTTTGCTGTGCTTCGCCAATTTGCTGTTTGTTGATAGTGGTTTCGATGCGCCAATTTTTGCTGTGCTATAGGTACTTTCCGAGATTTTGTTACAATAGGTTTTCCTCTGTCTCTTAACTCTATCTCTACAGATGAGGTTTTTAGTTTTCCTGGTTCTTTTTTGAACAAGCTGGGGTAATTATTTTTGACTTGCGATTCTATATCGATTTTTTTTATAATGCATATTTTTATATCTAGGGGTGCGAACCACTCATGGCCTATGATCGGGTTAATGTCTCCGTTCACAATATATATTGGTAATATTTCTTTAGTTTTCGTTGTTTCTACCTTTACATTTGCAACTCCTAATATCCTTATGGGATTTTTATTAGCATCCCAGGCCTTGAGTCTTCTCTACCCTTAGAGGGAATTTTAAATTCTGGATTAGTCTTTCCCAATCTTTACTCTTTATCAGCGATATCCCTGCTCCGCTATCAATTTCCATAGTTATTGGCTTGCCGATTAGTTTTACATTTATCATAATTTGATCAGAATCGTCTATAGTAGCACTTTTTATGTAGCTACTTTCCATCGCTTCGTACGAAAATTCTCTGTTCGGCTTTGTATGGTGATGCCATCTTTCGGGATACTCGGTTATTTTCCGATAACTTTCATTTTCTGGTAAACTGCAATCATGGGCTTTGTGCCCGATTTTTCCACATCGGAAACATTTAATTTGTTTATCTGTTTTGGATTTAACTCCAAACGTTTTAAAAATTATAGTTCGAAATGGTTCTGGTCTAGTGAAACTTCTGAACTCTCTCGCTTGATCAAGTAACAGTTCATAAGCTGTTCCATGTCTGATAGCTTCTTCGTAAGTTAGATCTTGTATTGCTAATAAGATCTGCCTAAACTGGTCATCCATTATTCCATATAATAGCTGTTCTAGAAGAGCTTCCTCTAAATATTTACCGTAAAGGCATGGTTTTACCATCTCTCTTAAACCAATGTCATATTCTTTTATTTTCTCATTCTTTCTTTGCCTTCTGTCTCTATAAAGTGCAATCGAGCAATAAACTTGGATGGCTGGGGATTAAAATATTCATTTAGCTGTGTTATGAGCTCATCATATTAGCTGTGTTATGAGCTCATCATATTTCTGTGTCTCCGGAAAATTTCCACATAGTTTGTTTGCTATTTCGATTACCCTCTGGCCCACGAAGCAAAGTAATGAGGCTACTTTTACAGTATTCTCGGTAATACTATTTAGTGTAAAGTAGTTTTTGATCCTCTGAACATACAGTGGCCAATCACTCGGGTTTTCTGAATTAAACTCGCATATACTAACTTGTAATATGCTCACCATTTCTTTGTTGCTTCACTCCACTTACGATTTGTCTCAGCTTGCTGTTTAGGCAATTATTTCCAGATTCGATCCTATGATGACTGAGCAAATCTTTTCTGTTGTTCCTTTCCAGTATTGACTGCCACTTTCTTTCAGATTCGATTCCTGTTTCGACTGCGCCAATTTGCTGTGACTTATGACCAGCAAGTAAATAAATGGACAAAGGCAGAATTGAGATTGTAAGATTATAGTTTAATACAAATAATTTTAACTATATACATTGCCTTATATAAGGCATAATAAAATAATAAAAGGTCGTGGTGATCTGCATATAATACCCTAGTCCTGCTTTTGGACTTATAGAGGCAGGAGTCTCTGACTTATAATTAAAACTCAGAACGATTAGATCAGTTATGGGGGTTTATATACCCCTCAAGACTTCTGGAGTCTTTTACATTCCTAACCATATATGGTGTTCTCACATACGTTTAGACATACACGCAGTGTTTTTACATTTCTCACCATATATGGTATTTTACACAATTTTCTGACTATAAGGTCAGCTGGGCTTTCTATGATTTAACAACATTGTAATTTTACACAATCGTTATACATAATTGCTATACAGTTATTCTTTTTTTTTTTTAAGTGTCATAGCATTGGCCGGGACACGAACCCGCAACCCGGGCAACTGCCTGCAAGTGCAAGGCAGTCGCGCTGACCTCTCGATTTTTATTTTACATATTCATTATATTTTACAGTTATTACTTTTATTCTATATTTATTATTGTACTCTTATTATACAATTATTATTCTTCGTTTACATACTCTTTTTATTATACAATTATTACTTCTTATTTTACATATTCATTATACATTACATATGTAAACTTTGACCTTGAATACCGCAATATCATATATAGTTAATACTAATATATAACTTTTAGTAATAGGCTTTTGATATTAATCACTTGCTACTACATCTTTTATACTATTTATTAATGATACTTATAAAAAGTATTTAAATCTTTTATAGTAATCTTTTTTATTTGGCTATATTTTTATCTGATGCAGTTTGAATTTAGAAATGATGTAATTGGAGTAATAAGTTTTGTTGTGGAATATATATGAATAAAAAGGAGGTTAATGTTTATCTCATTTTTTAATAAAAAACATTTGATATAATGAATTGGTTACATTATTTTTTGATATTTTTAAAAAGTATAAATTGGAAAGTAGAATCATTGATTAAGATGTTTGTATATGAATCAGAAAATATTTGTCGAATATTCCTATTACAGAAGAAATAAATATGAAATGGGACAAGTAAGAAAGATGTGTTATCGATCTACTGTTTTGTTAATATATATTTATATGTGTGTATCGATAATAAAGGCAAACTTAAATCAGATGTGGAATTTGTAGAATATATAATAAGTTCAAAATGAAAATAATTGCAAATTAAATTTTAAAAAAGTAGAGGTGAGATTTAAATATTAAAAGTAAGCAATGAACAGGAAGTTATATTGCAGATTAATATTGCTAAATATTTAGGAAGTTAATTGATAATATAAATAGCTAAAAAGAAATTATATCACTCTGTGTAATTTGCTGCAATAGCAGATTGACAGATTCTGGAATTTAAGATCCATGAATCGTGGCCCAACTCGGTCACTTCTAGTGCTCAAACTGTTTATGAACTCCAATAAATTAATTGATTATTTTTTTAAGACATTTCAATAAGTATTTACTTGTTGCTTTATTTTATGGCCGTTGCAATTAGGTTTAAGAAAAAGCTACATAAAAGTATTTTTTTCTATCTGGAGTGCATCTTTGTATGAAATAGAGATATGGATTCAGAACAATAAGATTGCCAGTGTAAAGATGTTTGTTGAAAAGTGTGAATGAAAAAAGGTCATTTATTGAGGAAATTATGAAAAAGAATTATATAAGGTATGTTCTTAGTGTTAGAGGAATTATGAAAGATATGCTGTTGTTGAAATAAAAGAAAGTATAAAAAGGTTGATTATTGATTTGAAGAAAGTTAATAGTTCTGAACATATGAGAAGTAGAGCAGAAAGGCTTGGAGATAATCTTGTTTAATGGGATGAACCTAGCTTTTACCAAATAACTAATAAAGATGATTATAATTGTAAATAAAATTAATATAAAATTACTGATGATAAAAATGAATTTTATAATATTGTGAGTAGATATAAACTATATAAAGAATATTAACAAGTTCTGCATTATAGTCCTCTGATTTAAATCATGTGATTACATATTTTTATTTCGAATTTAAATTTTAATAATAATGTTAAAATTAATATGTTTTGTATTTATTATTTATATGTCATCACTCAATATATCTATTTTTTTTAAATAGTGTTTATATAAGATTTATGATAACTTTTTTTTTTCTTTTTTGAAGCTGGAAGTAGTGTTAAACTTTCAGATGTAAAAGTATTAACTCTTCATTATGGGAGTATGACAACAGGGCGTCGGAATTCTCCTGTCCCACAGTTAAAATGCACTGGAGGTACGGCAGGATGTTCTGCTTTCAGTCCAAAAGTTGTTCAGTGTGAAAATAAAGGCTCTGATGGATTTGATATTCAGGTATTTCAGCAATATGGTATTGATGAGATATGCTAAAAATTACATAAAAAAATTTTCTCATTTTTTTCTTTCAGCTAACACATAATAAAATTATAAATTGAAATATTCACTTTTGAAATCAGTAATTTTTTAATAAAAAATAAGATTTCAATCTGCAGTATATGAGAAATCTAAAGTTGAGAATGGCAGACTCAATTTAAAAGTTCCTGGGTTGATTGCAAGCATAAGAGTACAAAAAATTTTCAATTTGATCAGCAGAATGGAATTGAAATGCTCAGCCTGTCACTTTGATGCTTACACATCACTTCACTGTGCCATCAATTGTGTGAATATTTCAGTTTTTAATCATTTTTTCCCTCAAAAGTTTACCTTATAAACAGTTAAAGATGGAAAGTAGCTATTTAAAAAAATTTTAATGTCTTCAATTATAATATTGATAATATTATAGTAAATTAAGGTATTTTCTTATAAATTTATACCTTGCCCTAAAATATATTATGTCTTTAGGACAATTGTGAGCATAATTTGTGATTCTACATAACTAAATAAGATTATATTACATAAAATGCAGGACATATTATAATCACAATAGCACATACAAAAAAAAAATCTTAAGAGTTTATTGCAAGTGTAGTAATCTTATTACTAAATGTAGTGAAATGATGTAGAATTAATTTTAGTGTTCTTTATATTATTTGTCATTTCTTCTTTCTATCATGTGCCATGAAATTGCATATATATTCTGCTACAAATAATTTTATTTACTCTGCACAAGAACATTGACAAACAAAATGATTGGTTGTTTAAAGATAAATGATAAAAACATCTTGTCATCATCAATTATTATGAGTTAGAACTTGAATTTTATATGATTAATAGTTAATAAATGTGGTTGGACTTACGAAAAAGCTTCTAAATTATTGAACTATTAAATCTCAGATTATACTGATAATGTTCATATTTTCTTGAAATATAAGTCATGGGCTTATGCTGAAGAATGCATTTTTAACAATCATTTGGCCAACACTGTTTATCTTGGGTTGAAAGGGTAAATGGATTCATTCTATCTTTTCACAAAGTCTTTATCTTGTGCTTGTAACTGAGAGTATTAATTTATAGTTAAAAATTCACAAAGCGCATGTGCATTAGCTTAATGGCTGATTATTACTATTACATATGTTTAATTTCAATTGTATCGTAAATTCTAGAAAATTTTGCAAGCGTCATTTATTCAGGCATAGTATAACAGTCAGGGTGTATTATCTCCCATATAGGGCGCCATCAGGCTATTTGAATCTGGAAAATTTATATTGTAGGCAGATACGTGTGTTAAAGATCCAAATTTTACGTATATGTTTTATTACGACCGTCAGCCATGCCACTAGCTCAGGGAACAGCAGAGGTAATTTATAATTTTACTTAAATATATCTTCAATATTAAAAAAATATTTTTAAAAAAAAAAAAAAAAATAAAAGCCCCTGCCAGTAATAACACACACAAAAAAACATTAATGCATATATATAAATATTTAAAATTGAGGAATGAAATTTATTATTTTAGATTGGTTATTAGTTTTTAAATTTAAATTATTTTAAACAGTCCGCACAGATGGACATTTTATAAAAGTTGGTTTTATAATGTTGAGTATAGATTGGCTACACAGATTCGTTCGAAAAAGAAAATAGTCTATAACCCTTATTTAACCTTAGGCCAAAAGTTCGCAGTCAAACTAACGCCAATCTATCTGATGCATCGATGTATTCAATGCAGCTTGAATACGACAGCACAGTACCATACTGTCAGGAATACACATCTGAACAGCATGGTTATATAGTGGAAATTGTCTCGTCTAGTACAGGAATGTTACATCTGTCTGGCGAGAAGAACAATAAAATAAATAAACAGAAAACTCCATAGGAAGGGATTGCGGTCCTTTTTGCCAACTTACCATCCCATTCCATAGGCTAAAGGGGTGATCCAAGGAGCAGGGAATACATCTGCTTTCGATGGTCGATAAGAGTGGGATTACTTTTCTCAAGTGTGGCGTAAAGATGATCCTGCACATAGCGGATCTTCATACTACATTTACTAATTACACTAATATATCCAATCCATTAACCCAATTTAACTGCGAAACAACTAACCCAAGATTAACCCTCCCTTAAACTAACATAAACTTAACGAATCTATATAGCCATCCACACCCAACTTAAATTTAAATACATGCAAATAATTTAATTAATAAATATAAAAATAAAAAAAATGGAAATGATTAAATTAGCAAACTCAGAGATATAAAATTGAACATTAATAATTGATTTTGAAATCTTAAAAGTCAGACAAAAGTTCATTTTAAAATTAGGTTTAGTTGATTATTAAATGCTTGTCAAATCTTGACAAAAGTTCTTAATTACTTTTAAACTTTTACAGTTCATATTGAAGCAATGGATCTGAAGTCCGATCCATGCTTTACAGCCTTCTATAAACTTAGTTAGTATTATAGACCTGAATTAAGTTTATAGTCCAATATCAGCAGGGTTTTGCATTAAAGCTAAAATTAATTACGTTTATATAATTTGTATTTGCATTTAACTATTTCATTTTAAATAAATTCCATTTCAAGATTAAATTTCTGTTAATAAAAATTACTTGTCAAACCTATTAGTCATATATATACGTCAAGCATATATATATGAGTTAATGCAAAATTCTGCTGAAATAAAATGCTTATTTTAAAAATGCTTATTTTATTAAAAGAAATAATAATATAGTTTTTCTTGTTAAAATATGTGTATGATTTATTTTGAGATAAGCCCACCAACATTTTCTAAAAGAATGTATGCTTGTAATTAGTTAGCCCATTCAATGCAAATTAAAGATGGCTTTCTCTTTCTTTTTTAATTAATAAAATTCAAACTTTAAAGAAAGAAATTTAGAAGAAAAAGTAAAAGTTATTTTTAGAAAATGTTACCTTGAAACAAAGGAGTGTGGGTGGGCTTATCAAGATCTAAGATCGTACAAACAATAGAGGGTAGCTTAAAAAAAAAACGTATAAATAGGAGAGTGAACAAAAGACAAGGCATTCAGATTTTCCTTTTGGAAATAGCATTCAGATTTCTCTTTGGAGAACTCTTTCAGATTTTGCTTGTTGAGATTTTATTCCAAAAAGTTATACAACTGTCGTCTTCGAAATCACGGAGAAGTTTGAACATGCTACAAGCTAAAAATCATATGAATTTGATGGATTCTACTATGCTTGGCTAGGCAAATAGCTTTGCCTATCGCCGAGGTTCCTAAATACCATCAAAATGCCATAGTATCCACCCAATATAATCTGAACTCTGTGCCGTGTCTGTAGGACTTTTTGTGAAACCATGCTACGTCTATCCATTTTCCTTGTCCGGACAAATACCTATCGACGGTCGGATCAAGCCACGAATGCCATAGGAAACATGACCAAGGTACCAGAACGGTAACCGTATCTCTCCATTGAACTATTTACTTTCTACCCTTTTTGATAATACCTTTTAAATTGCATTATTGTATTATATTTTTGAATTGTTTGATTTAATGATATTTATAACGTAATTATTTCTTTCGACTAGCCTTAGATATATATATTGCGTGATCATCTATCTATATATATTTAACCCTTTTTCCTTCGCTATTCTTCATTACTAACATGTATAAATATTTTGTATTCTATTGTGGTTAAGTTTAAAGGTTAATTTTTCATTTAAATCTCTTTCCAATTTTCATTTATATTTGTAAAATTCAATACGAGTAAGTTTCCTTTTGTTTGCCAACTTGATCTCCTCGATAACGCTTCTTTTGTCCGCCATTAGCTTATTACGTATATCTGATTTAGCTATATACGTCTTAAATAATTTTTAAACTGTTTGTTTTTAGCGCAAAGCAATTAAGAAAATGCTTTGCATAAGATTTTTATTATTGTACCTTATCGAGGAGATTCGAGTTGACAATTTTATTAAAATTGGGAAGAAAAGACTTAGACCACAAAAATATTATATCGTTTAATCTGTTTTCATTGTCTAATTAGTTTTCATTAATTTAGGGGAATAGCGGAGGCCATTAAAAACATTCTTAATATTTTAAAGTCATTAATTAAACATATTATTTAACAATAAAAAGCTTGAGTTTCCTAATTTTATTATAATGATTTATTTTACTTTTCCAATGATCCAGGCACGCAAAACACATTTTTCATAGTACTTTTATGCTCATTTAACTATTTAGCTCCATAGGTGTTCCCGTCCATATCTCCCTCTGATGCTAAGCTTTGTGGCTGGATGAAAGAATAATTTATGCGTGTCTCAGATAATGTTGTTGGTTCGTAATTAGCCTCGAGAATAGGCTAACAGGGCGGAGGTCATAGTATTCTTGATTTAATATCTCATGTATGGGTGGCCTCGAGGTACTTTCCCCTAGTATTCGAACTGCGTTAAACCAACATACATCATCTGTCACAATATCTTACAGTAGAAGAGCTCCCGGTTCCTGGTGCGAATTCCCGCGAAGTCTTTCATGGAAGACTGATCTGGAGATGGCCTTAGCTGGTTCAATCCTGGTACTATTTAATTGCAGTACCCATTTGATTTGGGGTCCCCATTCATAATTCAACAATCATTTCATTTAAAATAAGTGAGAGAGGGTGAAAAGTGCATCTTATCTTTCTCAAAAAAAATCAAGCTGGAACTAACTCAATTTTAATATTTTTCTTTTTATACAAATCGTCCGGATTCACTGAACAATAAATGATTTTCATTAGGGTCCGACGTTGGTTGCTGCTTCTATTGGACATTCTGCTTTAGAACAGGAAACAATCTTTCCGATTTTTTATCTATATCTTTCATCTGACTTTTTTATATAAGAGCCCCAAGGGCTAGTTTGCTTTTTTTGTTTAATTTAAAAGAACAATCATTTCCATTTTGAGATTACAGGAATTAATTAATACCTGTTTCCATTTTTATTTATGTTACTTTTAAAAAATATTAATCTTTAAATCTTTACTTTTTTTTATAAAAAAATACGTTAAAAAACTTTTTTTTTTTCATTTAAAAAATAAAATAAAAATACTTTTAAAGTTTTCTTTCCATCTGTGCAATATATTATATACGTTAAACAACTTTTTAATTTTAGCTTTTAATAAATTTATTTTTATTTACGAACTTTTTATTTTAAATTAATGTAACGGCATATTATATACCATTACAATAGTAAAATTAATTTAAAGTGATCGCTTAACATCTTCACACTCTCATTCCCAAATGCTTAAGATTTGCCCATACATAAAACGTTTGGGTTGAAAGGATAGATGAATTCATTCTATCTTTTCACAAAGACTTTATCTTGTGTTTAGAAGTGAGAGTATTCATTTATAGTTAAAAATCCACAAAGAGCATGTGCATTTGCTTAATGGCTGATTATTACTATTACAGTTTATAAAAAAAACATAGCACTATATAAAATAAATATCTCATTTATCAAAGTTAAGTAATTTGATAAGTTTGAATCTATGTAGATTCATGTATTTTTATTTAATATGATAAACTATATTATTCATATTTTTATTGTGCAATATTATCATATATATTACTTCCCTTTTATTTATTTATTACAATTGATTTTAATACAATGTGTCTTTATCAATATATTAACTAGTATTAAGTCTAATTTAT
Organism: Epiperipatus broadwayi; assembly: GCA_028023455.1. Taxonomy (NCBI): domain Eukaryota; kingdom Metazoa; phylum Onychophora; class Udeonychophora; order Euonychophora; family Peripatidae; genus Epiperipatus; species Epiperipatus broadwayi. Next base: position 1,690,830 of record JAQFVV010012430.1, on the reverse strand, counting down.
TTAAGGCTATAAAATGGTATATCAAAATTATAGTATGGAAGAAAAGCTGATTATATATAGCTTAATTATAATTTAGTTAGCCTGTACATATTTCATGTATAAACTTATTTAAAGGCGCCAATCCTGCTCCTTAATTCTTGAGACTTATTAGATTTTCTCTGGCATCCAATAAACATAACAGTTGGAATTCATTTATGAATTAACCAACTTATAAGCAACCAGTCTTCTATTCCATGCTAATGATGTGATCCATATCCTAGATTTATTTAATAAATGAATCCATAAATACTTTTATAGAAATTCATTTTTTTTTAAATATATTTTTGGACACGTTTATATATTGTATTTTTTAAATTCTTTATACTTTATTCCTTTTCCAAACTATAATCCTAATAATTATTACATAATTTAATATTCTTATGTTGTGAAATTCAAATAGTTATTGAATTTCATTTATCTCTTTATTCAAAAAAAAAATTAAACAAAGGCTAAAATTTTATTCTATATCAATAATAATCTTATTTTCCCATATCTTAGGAAATAATTTTGCTATTTTTTTTAACTTTATTCATTTACTATAAATGAATAAATCATTAGAAGTATTATATTATTTATGTAATATAAATGTATATAGATAATAATATAAAATAACTTAAATTATTCCAATTAGAATAATCCATTTTTCAAGTATAATCCTTTTGGGTCCATTTTTTTTTTTTTTATAAGTTTATTAATACTAAATAAAGGTAAATGGACCTTCATAGATATTACATAATTTATGGTAATTTAAACTTTCTTGTATAACGGTTTGTGATATCATTTTCACCATTATGATCCATCTTCCTATTTTATTGCTATAGTATTCTTTTATGGGAGCTACTATTATTAGTAATGCTCTACTTTGATGATTGTTTCTCTTTTTTAAAACATAGTATTGAGAATACATATAAGTTTTGTTTTGATGGCAGATAAGATTGTGAAAATGTAACTTTAAATACATATCCAAATTATTTACCATCATGTCTTCTTTCATAAATTCTTCCATGATGTCTTTACCATATAGATTATTTATTTGCATGTTAAATATCTGATCATCATTATTAGCTTGCCAGGTATTTAAAATTATCTCTTCTGTAACATTTGAGGTTTGATCTTCCATCAGCAGTACTGTCTGATATGGAAAAGAAGATTTTTTATAAGAGTCAACTATTTGATCTGAATCTTTCACAATGATCTGTAAGTTACTTTCTGCACTTTTCTTATCCATGTCAGTTAGTGTCTATGATATGTGATCTTTAAATTCTATTTTTATACTAAGTTTTGATAGTTCATCTGTTATATTTACCTTTAAATTTTGTTGATCAGTTTTCATCTCTATCTTCATATTTTCCATCTTTGCATCTATCCATATTGACATTCATATTTTCATTTTTGCATCTATATTGTATTTATATTCGCTTTCATATTTTCCATTTTAGTATCCATCTTCATTGATATAACTGCATTACTCATTCTTATGCTTTCCATAATTTGTTGCATCATTAACATCATAGGATTTAATGATTTTCTTTTTTTATAGGTTTATTGAGAACCTTATTAATATCTGGTATGTGGACATTTATTATTGAAGTCCCCCCAGATATACCTATATTTACTTCCTCAGTTATACTATTTAAAGTATTATCCATTATATCTTGATTAAGTACTTCATTTTGCATATCTACATTATTATCAGTTTCAAAATAAAATATTTTAGATTTACTTCTTGTAATCATAAACTTGGTTCTGTTTTAATTATAACTTTATTTATTCAAGAATATATTATTTGTGATAGGATATTTATAAAGAATTAAATTATTAGAATATCAAATAAATATAATACATAGGTATGTGTAAAATCAATTTTATTTTATTTCGTAAAATGAATAAATTAAATAAATTAGAAACTTCATTAAGTTTAACAAAAAATATAACAATATTTATTTAACAAATAAATAATTTGAAACTTATTAAATATAACAAAAGAAAATGATATAAATGTTTTATCTACTTATTTACTATATTATGTTATTAAGATAATGATTACATTCTCTCTTTTCTCATAGTAAATAAGTATCACGTAATAGTGACAAATTTAATAGTTGATGACATAATCAATGAAGATCTTATATTTTATAAAGAAAATTATAAGATAAAAATATACTAAACTAGCTATATTTGATTTAATTAATAGTAAATCAATATAATTTGTATGAAAGAATTCCATTCATTAAGATGATCCCTATGTATTGTCAAATATTAAAAAATATATATAAATCTATCATACAAATGTTAATCATTTATACAACTATTAACAAATAACTGTTATTAAATTAACTAAATTAATAATAACGAGTTTGTGTCATGTCATAAGTAATTTTAATATAAAGAATACCAAATAGTTTCTCTTCATATTATGTTTACTTTTGTACCATTAATATACTTCAGTATATCTTAATATATTTTAATTAATCTTTAGTCAAGCGCTTGATTGAAGATCTAAATTTCATTAAATATAAAGTAAAAAATATATGAATAAGCTTAGCATCAAAGAAAATAAAATTAAATCCCTATATAAATCATGAATCTTGAAGATGATGTTATGTATTAAAGTAAAGGTCCATGCAATTGTCCTATTCATTTTTATACTTTATGTGGTAATGTCCTTCAAAAATAAAGTTCTTTATTCCTTTGTTATTATTCGTTGATAAAACCATGTAAATGTCCAATTGTACCCGAATGTCCTTCTTGCATGATATTGAGATCTTCTTCTAGAAATGATTTTATTATTAATTATAATCCAATTATATAAATGAAGTATATATCACTTTAAGCATTTTTAAAGGAATCAGCAGTTACATTTATCCTCAAATAGACAATAGTATATTATCCTACAACAAGTGGAGTTTTTAGCCCTGATGCATTGTAAAAACAATCTCCTTATTTTAGATTTTATTGAGGTTTATAAATGCTTTTTGAAAGATTTATATATTTCAATACAGAATGTTCTTTCAGATTTTGCTAATAAAAATATATTATTTTGCTTTTACAATACGAAATATTTTTAATAAAGAGTAAATTTTAAGTCTTTTATTTTAGCAATATTAGAATTTGTTTTTCTAATAATTTTTTTTAAAGATAAATCATTCAAAATGTTGAATCTATATTTTTAAATTGTTCTATATTAGAACATGGTAAAAGTTCTTGTACGTTTTCTAGTGATAAAAGATAGACTAAAAATATAAATATTTAATTTGGTATTTATATTACAATGAGCTTTTGTAGCATACATTATATTTATGATTCACGAAATCATATTCTAAGTTATTAATTGAATTATTATTTTTTTTATTTCATTTTCTTTATTTCATTTCTAAGTTACGAACTTGATTTTAAGGTTATTTCCATGTCGATTGTACTAATCATTGAATGGTTAATTTTAAAACAAGTTTTATTTCAATGTATGGATCAATACTATTATACTACTTTCATTCATTAAAATGATTTAATTAAAACAATAATAATATATATAATAATCATATATATATATATGTATATGTGGAGTATTCTATACTCTCACAATATGTATAGCTAAAATATGAAAATAAATTATTTATAAAGAGTGTTGTATGACATGCTCTTATAATGCAATTTAAGTTATAATAAAAATATTTAATAAATATAAATTATCTATAATAAGCAAACTAAACTTTATTTAAATATTTCTTTGTAACTCTGTTTTCTTGTTTTAATTTATGAATTTTTAAAAACAGTCGTATAAAAGGAATGTCTTAGATTTTTTAGGGGGGGGGGGTATGAAAAAGAATTAATGAAACTTCACTAACAATCAAGAAAGATTACTACTATTCTCAACCACCTTTAAATCACTGAAATGAATTTTTAAAAAGAAATTTGAAAACTTTTAAGTAGTTTTTAAATAAAAATACTTAATGTTAAATATTTTTTTGGATTGTCATCAAATATATCAGTGGATAAATTGCTGCTTATATATATATAATTTATATAAAGCAAGTAAATCTCCTTAATATAAATAAAATTGATGTTTCTTTTGATTTGTGGAAACTGATGAAGTTCTCGAAATTGGTTCTATAATCCTTATAATTATAATTTTTTAATTTATCCAATACTACTGGGAGAATAACAATTTTGAATTTGACTATTATATCTTATTTTTTATAGTGAGTGCTATGTTCAGATTAAATAATTTCTGCAATCATGCCTGTTACTAAGAGTACAAAGCAAATAATCTATTATAAACAACAAAAAGACTCTGAGCACAGAAGTTTGGAAGTATTATTTAATTACTAAATTATTCTACTATTAATCTCTTACATGTATATAGAATTATTTACAAGAATATATATATAGGTATAATAAAGGGGATTTGAATCCAGATTTTCTAGCTTCCTACAGTCATCCACTCTGTCCATTATAACCAATACACATGACCACATACATGTTCACAACCACATACTTGTGAAAAAGATAAATGATCAATATACATATTTCATGCTGAACAAGCATTTATCAATTGGTCCGGATCATCATCTCCCACACATATAAATAATCAGTGCTCAGTTTTAAATTAAAATAGCAAATCTACAAACTTTAATAGGTAGGCTTTAATTCTCTCCAGCCATCCATATCACTGAAAATCGGATGATGGAATGCTGAAAGACCTTGATAATGCCAATATTGACCGTAAGTCAATCTGACTCCTCATATGTCCCTGTAAATACACAGAAGAGGAATGTGCAAGATATAGGTGAATATGTAATGTTGAAATACAATTATAATGTGTATACTTAACTTAGATGTAATTAAAGGGGATTTGGAACCCAGACTTTGACTCTATCCAATATAACCGATATATCAGGTTTTCAGTGATATGGATGGCTAGAGAATGGAAAGGATTGAAGCCTGTCCATTAAAGTTTGAAGATTTGTTATCTTAATATAAAACTGAGCATTAGTTATATAGTTGTGGGAGAGATGATGATCCAGACCAACTGATGAGTACTGGTTTAGCACAAAATACCTACAATGGAGATCATTTATCTTTTTCACATGTATGTAATCATATGTATCGATTATATTGGATTGAGTGTATGACTTCGGAGTTGAAAGTCTGGGTTCAAATCTTTAATTACATCAAGGTTAAGTATATCCATTATAATTGTATTTCAGTATTATCTGTAGTTATATATAACTTTTCAATTAGTTACGAAATCTTAGACTGAGGGTAGCCTTTAATTTTATTTAGATCTCCTTCAACATCTTCTGTGGGGATTTAATGAAGGCTAATCCAGGTCCTTCATCTTCATAGCAGATCTCTCTTGATCTTTGTCTTCAAAACAATTGCTATAAATTGCCAGATCACCACCCATGAAGAAAACACTGATTCAGTGAGCGTCATTGCCTTTTGAGCCATTTAAGTCACTGGTAATGCGTTATCTATTAGTGTATACATTGGTTTGTGGTGATGAATAATCAGTCTGATCTTAGATAAGTTGGGATTTGGGCTAGTCTTAAAATTAACATGTGGTACATGCATTTTCTTGTACATCATGCTATCATGAACTTAAATGCTCTCTTTCATAATTATATAAGCTGTAATTCTATAATATATTAATTAGATATGTTATATTATTTACACTTTTTTTTTTTTTATTTCCAGTGGGAGTGTAAAACTGATATGGATAATTCCTACAGGTTTGGCAATATTCAAGTTTCTTGTGAAGGTTATGATTATCCAGATGATCCTTACATCTTAAAGGGATCTTGTGGTGTAAGTTATTTAAATATATATATATATTATTTAATTTATAATTTTGTATGTAATGTTTATTATTTTATTTTTTAGCTTGAATATACTATTGATTTAACAAAAGAAGGTCACAAAGCTGGTCAGCATGATTACTATGATAAAAGTCACAATTACTATGATAAAAGTCACAATTATTATGATAGCCATCAGTAAGTTATTTTAATTTATGTGTAAAAATATATGTGCTTTTTATATTACTGAATGTGTGGAACACGTATACATACTTAGGACAAAATGTAAAATGGTCTTTAAATAGTCCACTATCACTCTAACAGTGCTCTTTTAGAACAATGATAAGAGACAAAGCATTACTCATTAGACATGTTAGTTTGACAGATTGTGAGGATTTATATGCCTTTCCATCCTTGATTTATCCTTTTACTAAAAAAAAAAAAAAGCTAGCTATCCAATTTCTAACTTAAATTTGATAAGTTTTTGAAATGGATATTGTCTGATTAACCGGAAAAAAATCTAAATTGATTGAAACCTGAAAAAATGTTCAACCTGGAAAAAAATTTCCCTTTTTTTAACAATTTTATTTTTATGATACGTTTTTATTTCCAGTTATGTATAATTTAGTTTCTGCAAGAACAAATAAATTATTGTGTTTATTCCATATGATTTAGTCCTATAGTAAAGTCATAGACTAAGAAGCTAAAAGTTTTCTGCATCAGAACTCAACCCTGTCACTTTCGTTGCTCAAGAATCACATGATAGAACAACATACCGTTTGATTATTTGATTGCTGACTTTCAAGATCATATAATTGACTCTTTGAAAAAAAAATTAGTCAGCTGTTTTACTTTATTTATTTATTTTGTGATGTCTTATTTAATATAATGATGATTATTTTAACCCATTTTATTACTATTGTTTGTTTTTTAATTTCTTTGTGCGTGTATTTGCTTTAAGTGAAAATTCAGAATAAGTATTAAAAAACTTTAAAATTTTTATATTTTTTATTAAAAAGTACTTTGACTATTTTAAATAATTATCTTCAGTTTTTTAAATAATTGGATTGTTATTTAAATTTGTTCTTAGTGATGCAGTTTAATATATTACATAAACAATATATTTAAAAAGATTACAGAAGTTTAAAGTAATCAGAATTCTTTTAATCTATAGCTCCAACACATTTATTTTTGTTCAAACAGATGTGTTTGCAGTAATTTAAATATTAGTATAAACATTAAAAAAAATTAAATGAAATATATAAAATAATTATTGTATGCTGTTTATTTTGAAATTTATTAAAATGTAATTCTTCAAATATTTGTAAGTATCAGAATTGAATTAAGATGAATCTGAGTTCTGATTTTTTTTATTTCTGAATTGCCAATCTAATTTCTGATTACAAGATCTGTGATTTTAAACTAACTAAATGAGAGAGTAAAACAAACAAACAATAGTAATGAGTGCGGCTATAAACTGTTTAAATTATGTGCAGCATCAAATGCCTTTGCAGTTGGTACTGTACTTAACCTATATTCTTGGTAACACACTTGAAGAATGTTACTAAGTAGACTAGGAACAGGAATGGTTAATATTAAACTGTCCATGACTGTATTAAGTTTTCATTAGTAAAATATGGCAGTTTGAAGGTGTTTAAATTTCTTCTCTTTTTTTTAAGTTATTTTATATCAATACTATGAAACTAATTTATCCTATTGAATATTTGGCTGTAACCTGATTAATAATTCACTTGTTTATTTTTCCTGCTGTGTATTCCAACACTGTAGTGTTTATCCTCTTTCATCAGTATCAAAATTTCTCATAAAGAATGACATAAAATATATACCTTGGATAATTTGATCTGATTCAAAACAAATGTAATTTGGTCATCTGATTAAAATATCCATTTGATTGCAGAGATATTGTGAAAAATAAATTAACCATTATTGGTTATTTCTATCTGTTGGAATTGCATCAGTCTTCATGGTTCATGTTTTCTCTTCCATTTTCTCTTATCAGTTGCATGCATGAAGACTTAGTCAATAAATGAAATTAACCAGTTTATGAATCATAGCATTCGGAATTTGCAAGTATCATTAACTTTTGCAAAAAGTGTTAATTTATGTGAAAAAGAGACTATAAATTTGAAATATGTTTCTTTCTAATATAAAGAGACTATAAATTTGATTATAGTAGCTGTATAGTTTTATATTACTACAAGCAAATCCACTGCCCTACAGTTAGTATAAATTTTTATAAACATAATGTACCTTAGTAAGAAAAAAGGATCCAAATCATTTTTATCAAAGGCTGAGAGCCATTAATATAGTTGGATTGGCAGATATTTAATGCAAAGTTTAAAAAAAAAATGAATACATACACAATAAATCACCCAGTGAATCTTTTGAGATCGACTAATAATAATATAGTTGTTATTCTTGGTTATTGTAATAGGAGTCCAAAAAAAATATTTGAATCTGCCATGTCAAAAAATAGCATCCATTGCTTTCTTGTGTTTTAATAATATATCAAAATGTATACTTTGAGAATAACGGGGATATATTGAACATGTTTTACAAATAAGTCTTTTGTCTTGCCTTTTTTTTAACTATCATGTTAATGTTTACTTATAAGATATCATATTTGTTAATAACAAAATTCTATACATTTCTACTAAAAGATTATTTGCTGACTTGTTTATTGAAAAACAAATCAATCCTGTTTCTTTTTTTATATTAATATCCTTATAGAAAATAAATGATAAGTTTTCCATTATGTTAAAAGGAATTAAGTATGCTTGTATTGGGGCAGGGTTAATATCAGAAAACCTAACAAAATTGCTTTATTTTAAAATAATCATTTTTTTTTTAACAGAAACCCATGGTTGCATTGTAAATCACTTGCTGATAATCGTAGCTGGCAATTTATTATTGATTGCCATACTCAATATAATTTAATTGAACATTTCAATTTTTGAGCTACTTCATTAACTTTAATACATTCTTAAATTATTACAATACTAATATCTTTATAATTATTATTTTCTGTTAATAATATTGTAAATATGAATTAAAAGAAAATAATTAACTAAAGTAATAATCAGCTGCTTTAAAATTGATTGTAAGAGTTGAATATTGTTGATGTCTTTTTTTTTATAAAACAAAATTTATTTAAAAGGAGCTTCATAGCCTAGTGGTTAACCAATTCAATCACCTGTCATGCCAATGGACTTTGAACCAGATCAATATTGGAAAATCACTAGCAAACTAAAGATTTGTTTAAGGCAGTCTGCCCATAGCTAACCCACTGCTATTCGTACAATATTGTTTGATAAATTGTTATCCACCTATTGTTAGCTAGAGGATAAAAGTCTCAGATTAATTGGGTTGATGATATGAATATCAATTTGCTGATTGCAAAAATAAATGTAATACGATGAAACCTTCACCCATTGGTGAGAGTTCACAGTTTCTCTTTTTTATTATTAAAAAGAATAGAAAAATCAGCTTAAGTTATTGAAAATCTAATGCTTTTGTATCAAAAAGAATTATTAAAATAAACATATCTTCTAATAATAAAATAAAATTTTTGACAAATAAAAAAACACAACTGTCTTAATGATAATAATAATCTATGAATGCTGTTTCTATAAGTTACTAATTAATAATGCAGAGTTGTATTCTTGTGAAATTTAGGGATAGAACAGAATAACTAAAGCAAATTTGATTATGTATTGAATATTTGGCATCTTGATTATTATTTAACACTATTGTTGCTCTACAGTATAGCAAAAGATTTCATTTAATTGGCTAGATTTTTTTTTCTCTCTTTAACTATCCTTAATTGGAAAACAATCCATAAATATTTGGTTTTTGAGTCCATCACCTGACTGTATGCTTGAATTGTCGTTGAGTAATTAGATATTTTGACATAATTATTTTACTATAAAAACTAATTAGAAGTGTCGATTGGATGATGAACTAGAGATGTCTTCTTGCTCATATAATTGGAGATATACTTCCCTAATTAAAGATGTTGCTACCATGGTGTCTTAATAAGTTTTTATCCTATTCGTTTTATGTTTAAATTTCAATTCCTTTGGCATTTTAATCATGTTATTTGGCAACAGACCAAAACTGAAATGCAAATATATTTGCAAACAATCTCTTGCCCTTTTTTATTATTTTCTAACTGAAAAAAAAAAAAAGTTTCAGATTGCCTTTCATGGAGAACAACTTCACACCAAGAGAACATATTTTGAAAGAACATGAAAAATGAACTAGAAAACATAATATGCAGAATTAAAGAGATTCTGCTCTAACTGCAACTGATTATGCTCTTCAACTGTCAGTTATGAATGAAGTTGGTAATAAAAATGCTAGCTAAAGATCTTATTCATTAAAAACCATTATAATTAGCTATTTAAAGGTACTCATTACTATGTGTAGTATTTTTAATTAAAGTAAAATTGTTCATCAAAATATGAAAGAAAAATATATCTAATTCTAGTAGTTTTAAGTTATGGTAATAAGAAACAAATATTGATGCAATTATGTTTAATATGTTCTTGTACTTTTAAAATAAAATATACTGTTCTAAATTGTAAAAAGTTGAAATAACTTGTTTGCATTAAAATGTATTTTAAAAAAATATATACATAAATAAACATATATTCAGAGCTGTTACCATAGGTGAGACAGCAAAGCAATTGCATTAGGCATCAAATTGAAATAGATATTAAAATGAGACATTATATTTGAAAATATATAAATATTTAATAAGTACATTTATTTAATAATTTTTTTTTCCTATTGTATTTATTATTTTGTTTTATAGACCATTTTAAGTAATCATTTTTAATAATTTTAAAATGGGCAATTTTTAATGTTTGCTTAGTGCCAGGCACAAATTGATTGGCCAGACACTATATCTATATATTAAAATGAAGATTTTCATATGCAAAAGTTATAAAGTTTTCAGTTTATCTGCATATAATTAATCGTTATTAGTATAATAGCATTGATATTTCAACTGAATTTTAGCCATCAATATCTAGATGAATATTATCCAATCCATGGACTGTATGCTATCTAAGATGGTTATGAATGCGGTCTAATACAAAATCATGAACTTTAATTAAAACATGATATTTTTTTGTGATTATGTTTCACAGTGTGACTAAAATAAATGTATATATGCTCTCATATATAATGTCAAATATCCCATTAGTTTTATATTGCCCTCTTTTCTTTTTTATAATGAAAAAATACTGTGTAAAAAAAAAAAAAAAACATTGACATTTTGTTACTTAAATATGTACATTTTCTATGTTAGTGATCACAAATGTGGAACTTACTCAATGATTGTAAAGGATTCCGAACAGGCTGCTACATAATTAAGATTATTATGTCAGGGCATTTTTGTTTTATCTTTTTGTGGTAGATATCATGAAAATTGTTTACAGATCTTTTTTTTTTTTTTGTTTATCAGCTTTCAGTAGTAATGTTTGTGTATTTATTATGTAGTCCAAGATAACTTTTTCTTTCAATGTAGTCCAGAGATGCCAAAAAGTTGGACACTTCTTATCTGGATATAAAAATAGTTCTCTTTGTTGTTATAAATGCTAATAACAGAAAATAGTATATTTTCTAATTCTAATATTTACACATACAAAATTCAAAATATATGTCTGTGTATAAATACATAAGTGATAAAATATCTTGATGAAATCAATTTTAAATTTCTCAGGTTTATTGAGATTTTAAATAATTAATATTTTCCAATTAAAAATTATTTTAGGTCATCAAAACCATCGGGATTAAGCAATTTCATAATTTTTGTGATTATTTGCTTAATTGGATTTGCAATTTATAAGACTTGCATTTCAAATCTGCAGTATAGTCCTGGAAATGATGATTACCCAGGATTTGATCATCGACATGGAACCGGTGGCTCGTTTGGAGCATCTGGCCCACCACCACCAGGCTTTCGTCAAGAATACTATCCTAGTGGAGGTAAATTTAATATGTATTTTAAATATATATATATATACTTAAAATTTTTAATTTGCAAATTAGATATTTTTTTGAACTTTTTATTACATAACCTGTTTGTTAGTTGTTTTAATCACCTGATAAATGTTTGTGTGACTTTGCTTATTATATATAGATCATCTTATAATTTGAGAAAGGATATGAATTTAGTTTTAAAAAAAAAACAATCCTTAGTATATGCATATTTTATAGCTTGTGTGTGTCATGCATAGACAAATTATTATATTTTAGGTATCTTGAGATCCTTGCCCAAAGGAATGCTGAGCACAACAATTGTATTTATTAACCAGACTAAGATTTTTTCCTTCATCAGATAGGAATCTACCTAAAGACTTTCAGTTCTTGAGGCCACCATTTGACTACAAGAGTTGTTATGGTGGCTAATTATAAACGAGATATTGTTGAGTAAATATCTTTACAACTTCAGCCTGAATGTAATTTTGCAAATTGAATGAATTACAGTTTATTAACTGTGAAAATGAGAATTTGTATTTATGCTGACACTTATTAATAAAACTAAATTTATATCGGAATGATCAAACCTGGATGTTTGAAAAGTAACTATTTAATAAGCAACAGTCATCAAGAAAGATTATATGATTGTAATAAAATACTTCTAATTTATATTGCACTATATAACGTTAGAATAAAAAAGGCTCTGATCAGACTGGAAGCAGAAATTTAGCACCTTCTTATTGTAAAGTATAAGACGTTAACTGCTAATGAATATAAAATAACTGACATATCTCTTACCATATATATATTTCAGCTAGATTTAATCTTATTAGGAATGCTAAATTTTAACATCTCCAAACCATGCTAGAGTAGCAGCCCAAATTTTATCTATAAATATCTTAAAAACTGTCAATCGTTTCCAAAATATGAACATATTAATATATAATCGCATATATATATACCATGTTTCAATCAGTAGTACAACATAAACACAAAATAATTATGATCTCAACATCAATTGGTAAATATCGTATTGCTAGGTTTAATATGTGATAAATACAGTAGTAAATGTGACTGATATATATGTAAATAAATAATATACAAATCTTCATAAACATAGGTTTTAAGATCATTAACAACTAGCTATCTATTTGCCACTATTATCTAATATAACATTGTGCAAATATATCTATGGGATTGAATGAAGACAAAGGAATAGTACTGTCAAAAGACATTTATATATATATATATATAAGTGCCAAAATATTACAGACAGTTAACCAGCTGATAAAGGTGAAACAATAATAATTATGAATAGGGATGATTACATGAATAAAACCTAGCTTTTTTTAAATGATAGGAATTTTTATGAATCTATAACACAGGTTATTATTAATAAATTATATATGTGTGTGTGTGTGCATTGTATGACAAGTTCTGTCCTAAAGTATATTGTGATAATTAGAAAATAGGATACCACAACCACTTTTATATCATTTGATTATCATTGATAGTTTGACTATTGCTCGTTACCCTAATTATACCATTGTATTTTCCTCTATTAATTCTATAACTACATTGTAAAATTTAATGAATTTTTTACTTTATTGTTTATAAATTCTCATATTATTTAATCTGTTATTACTAAATCTTTGTCATTTAGAAACAACATTTATAATACCTGACGCAGCAGCAGCTATTCATAATTGAGTATAGTCATTCCAACTCCTATTAAAAAAAAAGCTACTCTAGAAATGATTTTTGCAATAATTTTACAGACCAATCTGAATCACATTATTTTCACATGAGAACATGATGATCGATTTTTCTAGTTTGATTTTTTTTTTCCGATGCTGTCTTTTAACATTAGAAGATTCTTCTTTCTAAAATACTTCAACACTATGTCTAATTGTTGCTCTCCATATTATTTAATTCTTTACCATATCTTCCCAATAAAAACAATTAGCATTGCATTTCTTTAAAATAATTTTAAGGTAATTTTTTTAACATAAATGGTGTTTAGCCCCCTCCTCCTCATGCTGAAGTTCACTGAAAACACTTTTGGAATTCTTGTATTATTCATTCTTTTTACATGTTCCAGTTCAAGAAAGATGTGATTTTATAATAGTAATTTCTGTAGTATCACATTCAGGAAGTTAAAGAATATATTGATTGGTTTCATGATCTTGCCATTGTATTTTTAAAAATTTTCTATAGTCTTTATATTGTATCGATAGGATATTCAAATTTCACTTTCATACAACAAATTAGTTAAAATAGTAGCTCTGTTTATACTTAATTTGGTGACAATAATTGTTTTTCTATGTTGAAATATCCTACTTTTTTAACTTCTTAAAAACAATAGCTATACATTAGAATCTGCTACATTTAAGCATTTTTTCTATTTATAAAACTATCAAAATATTTAAATGGGTTTATATATTCAAGTTGATAATCATCCAAGCTATAAATTGCTGAGTATTTTTTTTCCAACACTGAATATTAATTATTAAACATTGAATATTAATTATTATTAAACCAGTCTTTATATATTACATTCAAAATATTAAATACATTCTGGAGATCATCTTTCAAACTGGCAAAAATAGCACAATCCTCACTATACTGCAAATCTAGAATCCTGGAATATGAAATTATTATTTTCACTTGTAATAAATTCAAATCATAAATTTTTTTACCATCAAATCTTTATTACATCTTATTCCCTATTTCATTAAGCCATCAAAAAAATCTAAATTCTTGTTTAATACCAATTTTTATTTCATATATCTCTTGTTTTCCATCTGCAATAATATTTTGTATCATTTCATTATGTAGAAGCTGTATAATAGGAATAAATTTTAGTGGATAATAAACTAATTTCAAACAATAACATAGATCTGTTCATTTAATTGAGTCAAATACCTTATCAAATGAATAAAAGCAATATATAAGACACATTTTGTTCCTCACACTTTTTGTTTTTGTCTGGCATTAGAAATCTTGACTATGATGTTTTTTGTTTTTTAAAAACTATTGAGTCTGGACAAATTCTATGATCGGATGCAATCTATTCAACAAAATCCTTGAAAAACACCTTTGCTATAATAGATAATAATAATATTTAACAATAATTTATAATCTTTTTTCCTTTATATTTAAAAATTTGAACTTTAGTAGCATTCTTAAAATCATGTGACACATCTTCATATGTTCACATCTTCCTTAAAAAGTCCAATATTTTTAAGGTGTATGTATCATTATCTTATTTCAAAACTTCTATAGGTATTCATCAGGACTTGCAAAACTTCCATTTTTAAAATTACAAAGAATTGTTTTAACTTCACTAAATTGGATATCTTTATTCAAATCTAAATGACTAGATAAAATTGATAGTCATCATTTTGATTCTCATATCATTACTCAAAAGATGATCAAAATATTCCTTCCCCCTATTCAAGATATCATTGTAGGATTTAGTAGGTCTGTACTATCATTTGTCAGATCCTTAGATTGCTGTCAGTGCATCAAAAAAAAAAAAAAATTAGAATTACCAAGGTCAGCAAATGTCTGTATATTCTTTCCAGTTCTAATCCACAAATCATTTAAGTCTTGTCATTTATTGTACATCTATCTTTAATCTATATTTATTATAAACTCCACATTTAATTGTATATATGTTAGGTTGTTCAGCTGATACTGGTACATATGGTGCTGGAAGAGGAACAGGTGGTGGCGGATTTTGGACTGGAGCTGCTACAGGAGGAATATTAGGATATTTATTTGGAAGTAGCAAGTAAGCTTATATATATTTAATATTTGTTGTTTTTTTTAACTGCTAATTAAAATAAATTTTAAATCATTTTATCACTATAAATATTGTGTCAGTATTTTTTCTGATATTTTTTAAAGTGTGATTGTGTAGAAATTTTAAAATGTTTATTTTTTTCTGAAAAATTTATAAAGAGCTATGATAGGGATAGGATAACTTTTTAGGAAATTTTTAGCGATGAGAGTGTGTTTTTGGTTACATTTATTAGAAAAAAATTATATTTGTCTTTATGCTTAACTAATTATACATATCTTGAATTTAATGAATTAATAATATAAAAATAGTAAGTGAAAAAAAAAAATGTTTATTGAGAAAATAATGAAGCAGAAGATTAATTATATTGGGATATACTTAAAGATTTATGAAAGTTATTTTGATAGAATCTACAGACACTAAGAAAAGGAGATAAGGTTGATAAATTATAATATGGTTTTTGGTTTGCATAATCTTACTTGGAAGATAATTAATGATGATGATTAATAGCTTATATAAGCATAATAGTTGAAATATTCATTATCATTATAAATATGTAAACATGGGAGTAAGTTATTTGCAAAAAAATATGAAAATAATATAAAACATAAACAGAACAGAAATTTATGAATTTTTCTATTCAAAGAAAAATTGAGTAGTTTGTAGAGTATAAAAATAATATTTAATTTGAATGCATTTTTAAATGCTTATATTTAAGTTATAAACTCTTTATTTGTATGGTTGTTTGTTTAGGATAAAATTTGAAATTGAGGTTTAATATATTTCTATCCATTAGATTTTTTTGAAATCTTATACATATGTTAAAAATTAATGGGAATGAAATATTTCAGGTTGGTCTCCAGGTTTTTTTATTATAGAGATGTAGATAGACTGAATTTTATGTACTTTGATATCAATTCAGTAAGTTTTCAATAATGCACATGTGGTCAGTATATATATATTCTTTTTTTAAAAAAAAAAAAACCGCTTAGACTGGAAAGTGCTAAACAATCAAAATTGCAATTAAAACAAATTTTGATTTTTTTTTTGGTTGTAAAAGTCAATTTTTTAAAAATGCTTTCTTCGTAACACAAAATAATATTGTAAATAATCTTTAGTGCTCTCAGACTGCAATGTAGTTTTAGTCTCTGTTTTAAATTTTGAATTGGAATAATTACAAAAAATTTCTGATATTAAAAATTAATATATGTATAATTATTTTATAATAAATACTATTATTTAGTGTGGACTAAAAAACCAAGAAATAATTGGGTTTTTTAATTATAGTTGAGATCTTTATACTTCACATGACTACCACCTCCTATGCTTGTGTATAACTGTTGTTAAAACAGGAAAAATTCGCTATACGTATTGCCACACACAGCAAGCTAGAGTAATCAATGAATGCCAGAAGGCTTGTGCATAAAATCACCATCTAGTGCCTACTCATCCAATATCCCCAGACTAGTTTCTGGCTTGTGGCCTTCGTCAGTGAGGAGCCTTGGATCTGAGAGCACTGCACCTAGATCTTAGGATCTAATGCAACCCTTCAGCAGCCACCTTTTATCTCCACTTAACTACAAAACTATGAATCTTAAACTGAAAACACCTTAATGTTTTCAATCCAAGCCCATTAGCTTATATAGTCATATGGGTCTGAACTCAGTTCAGTACCCATACATTTTGGTGTCTTTGGTTCTGTAATAACCATAGCCATCACTATCCTATTAGGCAGGATTACTCTAGCTTGCTGTGTGTGGCAATACGTATAGTGAGTTTTGCCTGTTTTAACAACAGTTATACACAAGCATAAGAGGTGGTGGTCATGTGATGTTTATTGGCTTAAAACTAATCCTGCCTAATAGGATAGTGGTGGTTATGGTTATTATAGAACCAAAGACACCAAAATGTATGGGTACTGAACTGAGTTCAGACCCATATGACTATATAGGCTAATGGACTTGGATTGAAAACATTAAAGTATTTTCAGTTTAAGACTCATAGTGGAGATAAAAGGTGGCTGCTGGAGGGTTGCATTAGATCCTAAGATCTAGATGCAGTGCTCTCAGATCCAAGGCTCCTCACTAACGAAGGCCACAAGCCAGAAACTAGTCTGGGGATATTAGATGAGTAGGCACTAAATGGGGGTTTTATGCACAAGCCTTCTGGCATCCATTGATTACTCTAGCTTGCTGTGTGTGGCAATACGTATTAGTTCAATCACTATTTTTTTTTTACATGGGATTGATTTAATTAATTTCTGAATATCCCATACTCTTATTTCAAGTTAAATATAAAAACCTCAGTTATAGTTGAAGAAACAATTATTTTTTAACTTTTTATTCCGTAGTAAATAAAAGCATTTATTATAAAATATTTTATATATATATATATTATTTGTACATGTTTTTATTATTTTAAAATCATAATCACACTTTCTGCATATATACTTTTTTATTATGGTGATATGAAAGACCTTATGCTTGGGTTAGGTTGGAATCTAGATGAAATAAAATATGAAAAATTTTAGGTTCCATTCAATCTTATGATTTTTGTTTCAAGTAACAAACTCAGCTAGTCATCCAATATTAGTTTTAAATACCTTAACTAGAGGATTAAGCAAGGGAAAATGGCTTAAATATTCATTATCCAGCAATTAAAAAACTGGTGAGTGGTGCTTTCTCCTTCTGTATTCCTTTATGGGAGATTGTTGATCTAGTTTTTTACTTTATAATAATGAAATATTTAGAAAGTTTTGAGAAATTGCTATCAATGTTTTTTTTAAAAAAAATAAAACCTGGATTATCAGCATTCTCTTTGATCATTTTCAAGTTCTGTAATTTCAGGCTTATGCAATTTATTAAAAATATATATTATTGGAATGAAAATACAATAAGTTAAGAGATAGCAGAGAATCCCTAAAAACTATAACAAGATTTTGCTTGGTGATCCTAATTCATTATGATTTAAAAGTGTGTACTATGTAAAATAAAATTAAAGATGAATTTTATATAACTTAAATATTAATAAATATAAAAAATGTATACTTCGTTTAAAAATTATACATAATAATTTTATAAATTTGCTACATTATGTTTTCAAATTATTCACAAAAGAGGGGAAAATATATCTTTATTTTATTTATTAGCAACAAACTAAATTTTTTTAATTACAAAATTGTTATTTGTAGGATGTTCATTATTTTAAATACTAGTGGAAATATGCCATTGCATGTATTTTCTACTTTATAAAAACTTTGTATTTTCATTAATGCGTAACATAACAAATATTCTGCATTTAACAATTAAACTTGTTCCTAATGAATAGAATAAAAATATATTTGAAGCATATATAAAATTACAATTTTAATTTTTTCTCATTTTTTGGCTAAAATTGTTTCCAAAACTGAAAAAAATGTTGGAATACCTTGTATGCAAAGTTTCATCAGCAGATAGATATACAAAAAAACAACAACAGTGAATTAAATAAAAGCATACAAATATGTTTTAATTTTTAAACTATTTGGATAGCATGATTACATGATTTTACTATTAGCTAAAAAGAATTGCTTTTTTTTTTTTTTTTGGCAATGACATGATGGGTGAATTCCTTATTATCAAATTATAAAAGTGCTCAGTTTCATGTTTATTGACTTCACTATTATTTTTGTTTTGATATTTTAGATTTACATTTTTTTTTTTAAAAAAAAATGGATAAATTGACAATTATTAATTGCACTTTTTTTCTTCACAATTTGATATGGTGAAATCCACTGAATCCATGATTTATTTTATTATTTCTTTCTAACTTTATTTAAAGAATTGAAGAGAATGTTCAAACTGTTGAGTCTTCTTTATTTCAATCTAGAATATGTGTTTTACTTAACTTCTTTCTTGTTTTTTACAGATAAAAATCTAGAAAATTGTAGCTTGTTTGTTTTCTTTGAGATATTGTTATCTTCTCAGGATATTTTGAGAAATTAGGCCAATGGGTGGTATACAGGTTGAGTGATGAAAAATAATTGTAATGTATGTTCCAGGAGTAGGCAAGCATTAGGGTGGACTTTTGAGAAAGAGTTGGTAGGATCTACATGAAGCTTGTAGGAGAGTGGCATTATTATTTTAAAGTATATAAAGGTTTAGATTAATTTGGATTGTCCGTTTTCCAAACTTACATTGTTCAGAATTTTGAATAAGAATATGTTAAGTTTTGTTCATTTTCTCAATGCAATATCTTTATAATTATCATATTAACATTCCCAGTATGTGCTTTGTGAGTTCAAATTACATACGAATATATGGCCTCTTCCTGTATAGAGGAATCAAATTAAGTTTGCATGATATAATGTTGAACTCTGAAAGATAATTTACATGAGATCATACACAGAATTTATTAACTTATAAAGACAAATTTCTGTTTTAGTGTGTTTTAATGTGTATGTTGTGTTCAGTTTTTTGATAGCATTTCAATTTTGGATTTAGATATGCTCTCAGTATTTTAGTTGGACTCATTAAATTTAGTTTTCAGAGCAATATTTGATTTTTTGTCTTAATTTTGTCAATTTTTTATATGGCTATTTTTAATTAGGGCTTTTTCTTATAGAATTGGCAATTTTTGTCATGTTTTCTTTTTTTTTTTTTTTGGTCCTTAGATAGTCAGAGAATATGACAGTTGTTGATTGAAAATTATGAAATCTATTTGATTAGTGATCTTTTTTATCACTGTGTATTATATATTTAACATAAATTTAATTAAAACTTGAACTTTTTAAAAATTGTTTTTTTTTGTTTTATATATATATAAACTTAAAGTGATAATAGGTAAGCAGACAAATGCCTAAGTTCCCATTTGATTTTACCATTAGGAATGCCGCAAAATTATTAGTATGAATGATTTAAAATATTGTTTTGAAATTGAAATTTTAAATAGTCATAATCGCTATAGTGTTGGTGACTCAAACATTGAGCAGTATAATGAGCAAGAGGAGACAACTGAAGTCTCTCGAGGAAAAAGAAAAAAAGGAAAAGAAGAGGCTGGCTCAACATGAGTCAAGGGAATGAGATGGAAACCGAATCAGAAGGTCAAATAATCAATGACCCAAAGGTAATGGAACATGATATTTTAGCTCATCCCATGATCTTCAAATGTATTGCAAAATCTAAAGGAACATGTATGTAGTGAGAGTGCGGTAGGCCAGGCAATCTTAGAAAGGGCAGATAATCCAGAGGAAGAAATCGACAACATAGAAGAGCAATGGAGTGTTGAGGCTCATAGTGACAGGTCTGGAAGCAGTCAAGGTGAAGTAGCGCAGATAATCTCAGAAGAGTCTAATAATCCAGTGGAAAAACTTGATAATGTAGAAAAGCAATGGAGCAATGAGACTTGTAGTGACAGGTCTGGAAGTGGGGAAGTGGATGGCTGTCCAATGCAAAAGCAGCAAACAAATTAGTACTAGTTCTGTATGTACTGATGAAGGGGAACAAATCACAGATGATAAAGAAATAAGCTCGCAAGAGGAAAATTTTGAAGAAGACTTGGAACAAGAAGGTGATGGAAATTTAGAAATGGTTTAAAGTATGAATTCCATACATGTGGTTTATACAAAGATATGGCAACATGGATGAAGTTTTAAGAATCTGTGAATTAAAGGACTTGGCAATTCAAAGACTCTTATGAATCAATGGAGAAGACTAGGGTTATTGACTGCGGCATGATCTCAAGTTTTTCTAAACAAATGTATTTACATCATGTAGCGGGTGATCAGTCACCTGCACCTTTTTTTATTCCTTAATAAAGAACTTTTGAAATGAAAAATACAGAAACATATAATTAATAAATAGATTTGTTGACACGTGATAATTAATAGAGACTTATGTTATATTGTAAAATAAAACAACACATTTTAAGCAAACAGTTAGATTTTAATTAATAAATATGTGAGTTAAAAAAGAAATAAAAAAAAGAATTGGATAAATTCTTAAAGTGAGATGTGGGTGTGATCAGAAGAAATGTAAAAAAGATCAAGAAAAATGCATTAATAAAACAGTTGATAGAAGAAATTAATTAATGAGAATTTTAAAGAGTGAGATATGATCTGTAGTGGTGATTAATTTAATCTGTCCTTGGCCAATTGTTTGATAAAGGTATCAGTAGAGTGTGAGCTCTGCCCATAGGATGCATTTACCATCCACATACTAATGCAGCAAAGAAAAACTAGTTGACAAGTTTTATATTTTTTGTAAAAAATTAAAATTAAAAAGAAAATGTGAAAATAATATATTTAATGATCAAACAAATGCACATTGATTTAAAATTAAACATTACTCAATGAGTATGATCAATGCAAGCATTCCATATGAAATCAAGGCAAATGCAACTCTAAGAAATTAAATTATGAAATCAATTTGTTGGAGTAAATATAATTAACAAACACAATAATTTATTAAGTAAGCTATATCACTGCTTCACTGTATTCTGAAATGGCCACTGTAGATTGATTATAGAAGATGAATGCCATTGTATTAATTGCTATATTTTGTACCAAAAGGAGTTAGAAATTATTATTAATAAAGAAATTTCTATCCCAAATTAAAAATAATGCAAATTTAACAGAAGCAAATGCGATGTGATGTACTATGGCTTCTTTATCAAAGACAGGAATCTCTCAGCCATTATGCCCAGAGAAACCTGTTAGCCACCTTAATTTCCCTTTCCATTTTCCACCCTAAGTTTTTCCCATATCCTGCTCCATCCCATTTCCACAACATCATTTTTGTCCACTCTATGACCTTTATATCTAGATCTCCCTTAACTTTTTCCAAACCCAGCATAAAAACCAAGAACCCCACTTTTTGTATAATCACTTTGATTATATTTTTTCTCCTATGACTTTATTATTTGTACCCTTTTTGCTTGTAAGCATTTACATTCAATTGGCAGATATTTTTCTTGCCTTGTTTTGCATAACTTGCAGACTAAATCACCCACATTTTTCCATTTATGTGTACATTTCCTTGTTGCTAACAATTCTGTTCAAGCCTTAAACAGTAAACTACTTTCCTTGCTATTATTGTAAATTAACTGAAACCCAATATTCTGTTTACCTCTATATATATTAAAACTCTTTTTTACTGTCCATACTAATTTTTCATCTCTCCAACTCCCTATTTTTTGTTAATATATCTATTCTTCTATCCCATTCTTTGCCACTATAATACTCAACAATCCCCCTAGCAAAATCATTCCATCTTTTATACAAGTATACTGACAAGTCTTTATCTAAATCTTCTGCATATTGTATTATCTTTCTCACTCATCTTGTTGTCTGTTCTTTACTCGTAACCCAATTAAATACTATTTTGGCTATTCTCTTACTATTCATAAATTGCAATCTACTGTACATTTTCATTTTTCTTTTTGCATCTCTTATAAAAACATGATCAACCCATTTCTCCTTGAATTGCCTTCTTTGCCATCCACACATCTGCATCGGGTGCATGTTTTCGTACTTCTCTTTATATTTTTTCTAAGTAAGCTAACACGTTTTTATTAAAACTTAATGCATCATTATCATAAGTTAATCCTGCTATCACCACTCCCATACAATTCTTGCTATATCACATTTATTATATGAAACACTTAATTTATCATTTCCTTTTCTTTGCTTTATTTATCAATTTTTTTTCTCATTCATCCAAACAATTTCTCTGATTACTTAAGACGATTCCCAAATAGTTATACCTATTCACCATATATCTTCCAATAAAAATTCTTTCTCTTTTATTTCCCTAGCATTTATCATCATTACTTTTGATTTTTCATCACTAAGTTTAATTCCCATCTCTTTACCCACCCTTGTACATGTCTTCAGCATAATGTCCACATCTTCCCTACTTTCTACGCACAAGAAAATATCAATAAATAAAAGACTTGATAATGCACACATTCACTCGTCATCTATTAATGGTATCTTTACCTCTCTTCCAAGTCTTTCTATTGCTCTCTCCATTTCTCTCAAATATAACAATAACAGAGTAGGGGATATAGCTATATTGGCATAATTGAAGGAATGAATACAGCCTTTAATGAATCTCTCCTGTTTAAAATCTATAGATTTCTTTATAATAACATTATTAATATTAAAATACATATATAGTATATATATTTTAATTTAAATGTAATTAGAAGGGATTTGAACCCAGACTTTAAGCTCTCTTTAATCATCCACTCCATCTTATACAACTAATACGTATGACCATATGTATACAAGAAAGATAAATGATCTTCAATATTCATATTTCATGTTGAACAACACTCATCAGTTGGTGCGGATCATTATCTTCCACACATATATATATAATCAATGCTTGATTTCTATTAAAATAGGAAATCTTCAAATTGATTATATATGTGTGAGTGGGAGATAATCTGGACTGACTGATGAGTGCTGATTCAGCACGAAATGTGTATATTGGAGATCATTTATCTTTCTCGCAAGTATGTAAGATGAAGTGAATAATTAAAGGCAGCTTGAAAATCTGGATTCAAATCCCTTATACTAACATTACCAATAATTAATCTATTTAAAAAATCCATTTGCTAAATAAATAAATTTTAATTGCTGTAATAAATTTATTTAGATATTAGATTATGTATCTATCTATTTTATATGTTTGCACATGTATTCAGCAGATTTTGTTGTTCTACATGAAACTAAATACTGGACAATTGCGAAGTGACTTCTTTATAATTCTCTTTAAAATTATATGATCAGCATCCAAGATTGCAAATTTGTATATAATGTTATTTTATATTGCATAAGGAAAATAAATGATTCTTAATATACAAATGTATGCATGAAACTGAATTATTACTATTATATTTAGTTCCATTCTGTATACATAGTACCCAGCATCTGCTTTAACATATCATCATCACTATCATAATAAAATGTTTTACTTAGAATTTTTTTTTTTTTTACAGGTGTAAAGGTTAATCATTCTCATTATAGTGAACACAACTCTATTCCACTAATACTTAATGTAACCACACATGCATATTACAGAACATTATTGATTTCATTGCATAAATATCATACTAATCATGGAACATAATATATCCCTATTGTAGAAGTGTAGGTATATATATGTATATACACATACATTCATATGAGTCTGTACACATATAAGCACTATTTTATTTTGTTGTAAATTAGTATTAAACATTAAACATCACATGAGCACCATCTCTTATGCTAGTACATAACTTATTAAACAGGCAAAACTCTCCATACATTCTGATTGTCACAGAGTGGCACTACTATATGGAGAGTTTTGTCTGTTTAAATTAATATTATTTATTCATTATTATATATATGATTTTTTTTTCTAGTCGTAGAAGTTCCATGTACAATCACCATGACAGATGGGATAGTGGTAGTAGCTTTTTTGGTGGCAGTTCTGGGAATTCAAGCAGTAGTGGCAACCGCAGCTCTGGTACTAGAACAGCATCAGGTAAAAGGATTTATTTCATAAAAGTGGGGGTTTTTTTTTAACTTCCACTTTTTTCAGAGAATAACAAAAATTAATTAAATTTTGATGTTATATTAAATGTTTTTAATTTTGCATTTTACTAAACAATCATTTTGAATTTTCTAGTATTTAAATAGCTTTGTTTACTATATTATAAAATGTGAAGGGTAGTATTTTATTAGATGTTATAATGACAGAAATTATTCCCACTTACTGTGAATATACATTATATATAGATGCAGTATTTGATTATGAACAAATTCAAATTAAACATGAATACACAGTCATGGTTTTTCAATAAAAAGTAAGCTTTGATTTCTGATGGAGAGATTCAGGTACTTAAATGTTTAGATCACTTGCTGACTGAATGTTTTTTTTCCAAGAAATTTGTATATATATATATATAATGAAAGAGGCTAGACTTTTGAATTTTTCTCTTAAGTTGATAGCATAGGCTTATGAAATGCAATGCAGAGATTCTCTGAATTAATTTCATTGGATACATTTTTTCTGTCCAGTGCTTAATATATACTTAAAATATGACGTGTACTATTCTATTGCATTCTAATATGGAAATAAATCAGTTCCACTTATTGTGGGATATAAATTACATTAATAAATTTAATGTATATATTTTTGCATATGTATGTTAGTATGGCTGGGGAAGTATGTTATGTTTCATCATTTATTTGTTTGGCCTAATGCACTTTCAGTGCTGAATACCACAATCATAGCTGTATTATTGCATTTGGTTTGTTGCTTTTATAGTATTTATTTATTATTATTAATATGTAAATGGTCCAATTTACATATTCTACCACTTAAATAATTGGATTTCATTGGCTTTTTTGTTTATAATATTGTTCTTATTTGCAATGTACCAAGCCTCTTAATTTTTCTGTCATCATGTTAGTTTAGCCAAAGCTGTATTTATGTTTGTTTGTTTTTTTGTTTTTTTCATGATTAAGAACATATACATATATTCTGGGTTTTAGTTACTTGTGCTCAGTATTGTGCTATTGTTCATCCACAATTCTCCAGAATACATTGCTTGTGCATTCTAGGCCATTGCACTGAACCTCGTAAACTATTGCAGGATTTCCTCCTTTTGTGGTTGTCTTTATTATTGTTGATCTATCTGTTGAAATTGACTGGTGTTCAGAAACCGATATTATACCTTTGCAAAGGTTCTTGATTTTATATGCCATTTTTGATATGTAAGGTGTTGTAATTCATGGTTTCTTGTTGTTTTGTCATCTTAAATTTTGTTTTATTTTGATGTTAAATCTTAAATTTGTTTGCTGAATGCTTCTTGACTATAACCTATACTATTTAGGTTTTTTACATACACTTCAATGCTGTGTTTTAGGTTTGTGTTTGTAGAGTCTTTGGTTTCCATTGAGGAATTCTTTCAATCCTGCCAGTTTATATGTCTTGGGATTTTTGATTGTGGTGGATTACATTTCTTATTAAGACCCAATAGTTTTATTATCCTTTTGATAGTGCATTAAGCCAAACACAACTGATAAAAGAATAATAACACACTATGTAAGGCATGTTAACATACATATGCAAAGTTATTAAGATAAACAATGAAGTTAAAATAAAATTAAATATTGTTTATCTATATACATTTGATAGCAAATAAATTTAAGCTTTTAAACCAATCAGTAGACAATCACTATATTTAAATAAGAAGTCAGGCTTTCATTTCTAGTGTGGAGATTAAGCTATTTAAACCACTATTCACTTAATAACTGGAGAATTTTTCTAAAAAATATAAATGCATAATGAGAAAGATGTAATACAATTCAGGAACATTATGAATTAATTTGACTAGCTAGTTACAGCTTTATCACAGACAACAAAATTATTTACTTATCAAAGTAAAAAAACTATTATTATGCTTTCCCATCTAAAAAAATTAATTCTTTATGAAAGATTCAAAATAATAACCCAATAGTTAAAACTGAAAACAAGTAATAATTAATAAATATTTTACTGAGCAAATTATTAATATAAAAATCAGTATTCTTATACAAATAAAATTTCAGTTACTGTGATTTTTTTTTTAATAAAAAAAAATGATAATTTTATTTTTTACTTAACTATTTCCAACTAACAAAGTTGATATTCTATTGAATCACAATCTGTTAAAATGAAGCATGTACTAAACAATATTAATTAACATTTTTAAATATATTTTTAGTGCATTTTATGTTATCAATGATTTTTTGTTTTTTTGTTATTTTACGAACAAAATTATTAAATATTTTGCAACAATATTTTTTAAAAATATATTAGAAATTAACTATCTGATTTTTTTTTTCTTATGAAAATTTAATTTAATGTACTAAAACATCAAAAAATATATTATTACTAAAGTTTTAATAACATAAATGATTAAATCTTTTTTTGATGTTGTTATTGTAATGCATTTTAAATAACCTCATTTTGAAATTTATTTTTAATTATGTACTGAATTTTTTTTTTTTTTGCAAAGATTATTTACATTTAAAATGGAAATTTTTGCTTTCATTATGCAGAAATCCTATTACTGTCTGTAATATGTGGATATTAATAAAAATTAGCCACATTTTGTACTTATTATAATTGAGTATATATTTTTTCTTAAGTAAATGACAATTTTTATGACATCAGTATTCTTACAAAATAACTGTCTCATTAAAAAAAATTAATGATTATTATTTTAAAAAAATTGAAATTTTTTTTTAAAGATTGCTATAATGAATAGCTCATTGTTGGTCAAAGTAACAGAATTCAAATTGATAATGAATGCAGTAGCAAATCTTTATATAAAGAATTCTTATATTTGGGTGACAGTATGTAAATTAATTTATTTTTCAAGTGTTGTATTTCATGTTAGCACAGTTTATTACAATATAAGTATTCAATAAATGCATAAATTATTACTAATCACTTTTTATTAAGATAGAAATTAACATATTTCTTTTTAAACATTAGATTTATACTTGGATTTTAAAGAACAAATATATCTTTAACTATTTATAAACTCGTGAACATCATTTTATTTAATCATTCAATCTCCTCTTTTCTTGTGCAGAAGTGATAGTTATCATTTTTAACTTTTATATCTTAACAATAGTTTGAGATTGTTAATTGTTAGTGATATTGGGATTGTCTAAGTATTGACTGGTTGTAATGATTATATATATGGAATAATATTTGTAATGGCTTTTTAGATATAAATATTTAATGTGTTTTCCATTTATAATTACTTAATTAGAAAGCTGCTTTATTTAGAACAGCAGCCAATGAAAACCAACTGTCCCAGCTAGGTGCAATCAGCCCACCCTTGTTTGCTTCCACTCGTAGCCTGGGGCAGTTGGTTTTCATTGGCTACTGTTCTAAGAAAAGTGCTTTCTAATTAAGTATTGTAAATGGATAATTCCACACTTTAAATATTTATATATATGGTGCTTTATCCATCGATAAAATAAAATTCAAACAAATTCCCATTATCAAAATAGCATAGCATTATGCTCCTTCCAATTAATCACTTCTTAGGCATTTAGTTGCTCTAGCTGCATATCACTGCAGGTTTGTATATATATGAAATATTTTCAAGTTTGATGAGATTTTGTTTATTTATATTAATTATAGCTCACCACAATTTTATAAAGAAAACAATCATTTGAAACTGTTATCTTATCAATATATATTTTGTTTATCCTGATCCTTAGTTTTGGAAAGTTGTAGAATAGCAAAAATTAAAGATTCTGCCTTGAATCCATTACCAAAAAGTAAACCAAAAAAATCTTACTTAAGCCAACTGAATAGAACTGCTATGCTTAGCTGTCATTTTGATGCTTGAGCATTATTTGGTCTTCCTGAGCTAATAAACTACAAGATTATTTTTAATTCATTTATTTATTACGTACAGTATACAGTAAATTCATGATTCATTGGTTCTACATGCATAGCTTTTTTTTTTTTTTTTCATATGTCATAGCCCGGGACGCGAACCCACAACCGTCTGCAACCAACTACTTGCTTGCAGAGGCGGTTGCGATGACCTCTCGGCTAACAACGCTTGACTACATACATGCATAGCTTTTTTGCAATCATCATTCGCTTTTTTTGATCTTAAAGTTAGCACCATAAATATAAATATTATTTTTTTATAAATTCATTGGTTTTATTACTGTTTTTTATTTTGTATTTATCATTGGCAATTCAAAGTTTCATTTCATTATCACAATTATGAACTATAAAAATTATAATGCTTCTGATATTGAAACATAATACATTCAAAATATTGCTTTGTACAGGACGGAAATATTGAAAAATGTTAAAATAATCTTAACGCATTTTTGGTATAAAGCACTCTTATTCAGACATTTATTTCATATTAGAAGTACAATAATGCATAAAAATGTGAAAACTTCACTGATTGGTAGATGATAGATTTGCAATGAATATTGTCTTCTGCTCCTTCATTGATCTATCTGGAAATTTTTTAATCCTACAAAGTTGTGTTACATCTTGTTAGCATATTATTTAAAATGTATATTTTTATTGTGAAACTATATTTAAAAATTATTTAGATTATCTGTGATCAAAATGTTTGTCTGATAATTTGTGATGGTGGCACTCTTATTTGATGTAATATGTTGACCTATTTCCATTAACTAAATGAAATTATTAAATATTTATAAAAGAAAATTAAGCTTTAATTATACTTTTTCAATGTGAATTAATGATAACACAAATGTTGGTATAGAATCCAGTGTTTTGAATGGTACCCCCCCCCCCAGATATTGTTCGCATGATCATTAACAGTCTAGGATGGATATTCAAACAGATAAACTAGAGTTGTGAATGTTGAATTTCAGTTGCCTAATTAATTAAAGCTACTTCTCTGGTCAGACTGGCAACATCTAATCAAGAGAAGGAAAAAATACTACTTGCAATACAGTTAACTATTGATTGGAAAATGTAAACAAAGTTTGGATTTTTCTACAAACATTGATAATGGAAATAGTCCACTATAATAACAAGTGACTAAAATATATATTTTATTACCAAAAATTTTATTTTAATCTTAAATATTATGTTTTTTATATTATTTGTTTGGTTGTAGAATGCCTTTAAAAAAAAAAATGAAATGGCTTTATTGCTTAAGAATTTATAAGTTTAGGTGCTGGAAATCGCAAGGCAGGGCTACGTTCCATAGTCCTTGAACTCAGAGTCTGTCTATTTACTGCATTAAACCAAGCAGATCATGGGATGCTTATTTTTACCAATAATTCTGCCAATAACATAAACACTATTGAGAATTAAATAATTTGTTTATATTGAAACAAAATGGTTTTTAATCTAAATGAAAGTCTTTAATTTTTTTGCTTGATAGTGGATTCCAAATAATTTTCTTAAGCTAAACAGAAAAAAAACATATGATGTTTCATTGTCAAAATTTTCTGGATCATTGTAAATGAAAATTAACATCTGAAAATAAGTAAAAAATTTCTAATTCAGTTTATTTTTTAAATCACACAGATAACCTATATATATATTTGCATACTATGAATCAGACTTTGTGAATACTTTTTATGAAGTCATTATGAAAATAATAAATGTTATAAATAATAACCAATTTTTAATTGTAAATTATGATAAGACTTACAGACCAGTTTTAGATGAACTCCCTTTACGTTAATTAAACCTCAAATCTGACTAACTAAGCAGATTTTGTTTGTATTATTTGAAAGTATGAATAGTTTCTAGTCTTTTCTGATTTGTGAGATTGGTAATACTTGAGTCGTGGAATTAATGATAAAGTTTTAAATCCGGTCGTGAACAATTTTGTTATAGTTTACAATTCAGAATTTGACTCTTATATGTAATATATTTTCACAAAGAACTGATAGATGGGATTTAAATGATCTGATTTATAATATTATTAATTATGTTTTAAATTATATAATTGTTTGTGTATGCATATGTTCTAAAAAAAATTTTTTTTTTATTATTTTTGTAGGTTTTGGTGGTACATCTCGTCGATAAATTATTTGATAAATTGTAATTTCATTTATTATTTTCTCAAAAGGAAGTTGATTTTGTTTTGACTCTTGTAAAATTTTGACTGAGTAATCAGTTTTATTCTGATTTTGGAATTCAAATTAAATTCAGCCTGTGATGTGTATATATATTATTTGTTGTACAATGATCAGAATTTATAAATAATGTAAATTATAAAGTTTTATTTATGTTTGATACACAATCTGTATTTCCTAAAAAAAAAAAAAAATTTGATAAATACCTGGATTCTTTTATTTTAATTATGAAAAGCATATTTTTTACATATTTTTTTGTATAAATTGTATTAATATTGAATTAAAATCTATTGAAAAATTTTTTTATATTTTAAATAAATTTATATATATATGTATATCAACTTGTTTAGTCATGCATTTGAACATTATGATTTTCAATATTAAAACTAAGCATCACATGACTTCTTTAGATTATATATGATGTAAAATGGCTGAAATCAGAAGTTTGCATGCATGAATAATCTGCATAGAAACTCCTATTAGTCAAATCAGCCATTCTCAAGT
This sequence comes from Epiperipatus broadwayi, assembly GCA_028023455.1. Taxonomy (NCBI): domain Eukaryota; kingdom Metazoa; phylum Onychophora; class Udeonychophora; order Euonychophora; family Peripatidae; genus Epiperipatus; species Epiperipatus broadwayi. Next base: position 1,659,047 of record JAQFVV010012430.1, on the reverse strand, counting down.
TTTTATATTATTGTAATCTTGTTTATTTTTTTCTATTTATCATTTGTTCTATTACCAAATCATTCTGTGAACATTAGCATGTTTCTCTTTTATTTATTCTGTCCCACCTTAATAAATCTTGCTTCATTTTAATATTTTCAAATTTTGTTCACTTTACATTGCTTATATTAAATCTTTAAAAATCAAACTTCTAATGCTCTTTATTTAATTTTCTGTAACATTTTTGATTGTCTAGCATTCACTTTTAAAATTTATGTACAACTTACTAACAAATCTATCTCATCTATTAGCTATATAAATTTAAAAAGTGATTTGAAGAAGACTATTAGATGGTCAAAATAGAAAATTAAATAAAGAATTATAAAAAGATTTAGGAGGAATATAGTTTTTTTGGAGATGTAATTATAATATGCTTTTGTCATATTTCTCATTCTCATCATAAAAGCCAGAAGAAAAAATCTTTACCTCGCATTCTTCTCGATTTTATTTCTCCTCCACATATAAATTATTCTAATACCAAAAATAGATATTCTATATTTTGCATTTTTTTTATCCACATAACCCATATTTATGATAAAAAAAATTTAGTTTTTTTTCCCCTTGGATATCACAATCAACTATCCTTGCCCCAGATAACAATAAGCTATCTCCAAAATGTTATATAACCCTTTTATATATTTTTATTTTTATAGAACAATTATTCATTTTTCATAACTACAATTCCCTTTTATTAATGTAGTAATTACTTTTTTTTCACATCTTTTATCAATCTACAAATGACAGTACTGACATCTATGACAATCTAATAGACAATAAATGGCAATTCCAATTCTGTTAAATTTTTGTCTAATTTATTGTGTTCTATTTGGATGAAGGTCAAGAACTATTGTAGGGTGTTGTTAGCATTGCTATAAGGGGTCTTAAATTATTCAATGCTTACATTGTTGGAAAAAGTGATAAAGATCACTCATGCTTCCACACTATTATTATAACTAAAATAAAAAGAGATTTAACAGACTATCTGGCATTTGTAATATTACTAGTCTTGAAATAAAAAATGTGTTACTAGTGTAACTATTTTAAAATGATACATAAACATTAGAGCAAAACACATGCACACTTCAAAGGAAAATCTAAAAATTGAATAACAAATGCCAGTAATCAATCTTCAGAGTCTACCCAAAATTGGTGTGACCACACTCAACCCTTATTTATCAAGCTCCTGCACCTGCATGGATTTACACTCTCTGTGAAAATCAAAAAATAAATTATTAGTTACTAAATGTAATTGTTTCCTTTTTTTTATGCCAAAATTTTGTAATTGGAAGACCCTATTATGTCAAAGTAGTTACAATTATAGAAACAAGAGTTGTGCAGTGATGTTATATTTTTCAGCTACATATAAGGTATATATTTAAATATTTCATAATGGTCTGGTCATATTAATGTGAAATTGCATAGATCAAGAATGATTATCTTCGTTAGCAATTTTATCTATTGAATCAGAATTCACAAAAAAATTATGGTAATGTTATTAACAGATTCGCAATAAAACATGCAAAGAAGATACTGGTCTATTAGCAGCCGTACATCGCTGTTTTTGTGCAAAAACACAGAAATATGCCATTTACGTGGCCGAAACTATGGCTATTACAACACTACTCTTTATGCATATGTTCAGTAATGATAGTTCACTACCATTTGATATGAGGATGTCTATTGTTCAATTTCACACACCAACTGTAGTATTGCGTAGTGATAATTATCACCCTCTCAGCGCGCTTCCCTATGCATTTTGGAAGCAGGTAGAAATTTGGAAGGCTTTTTTCAGAGCGCGATGTGGCGGATTCATGACAAATTTCATGTTTTCGACAAGATGGCTGTACACAACCGGTAGTTTCAAAAGACATTTTTGCTCTTATGCAGTGTTACTCTTTTGGATTGGGTTCCAATTACAAGTGGGAATTTTATTTGTGTGTGTTTGAAAATAAAATTGTTGTTGTTGGAATCGATACTTGTTGTTGTGAGTTGTTTTTGAAACCCAATCCAAAGAAGGGTTTTTTTGGCACTTGTATTACAGATTTAAAAACCGAGTCAGCTGATAATATAAAAACATCGGGTAATGAATTTTTTGGTTTGGGTTTTTTTTTTTTGTAATTTTGTTTAAACATTTAATTTACTATTACAAGAATAATGTCAATTTGGAAATAAAAGGGAAAAGTGTTTGGGTTTTGTTTTTTACTTTTCATCGGTGGCATAAAAAACAAAGTCAGCTGATTACTGTTTTTATTAAGTGTTTTGGTTTGTTTTCGAATTTGATTTCAATGTTGAATTTAGTAAATTTGGAAATAAAAAGACAATTTTTTTTTTTTGGTGGGTTTTTTAGTTTTGATTAAACATTTAATTTAATATTATAAGAATAACGTTATTCTTGTACTAGTAAATTAAAGACGTTTTAACAAAATTTAAAAAAAACCTTTTTTAATTTAAAATACTAACAATAATATAAATTTTCAAAAGTAAGAAAAAAAAAGGTAGGCCTGGAATGGTTATATTAATAGGCTTTTGAAGAGAACCAGCACCATCAAGCGATGTACGGCTGCTAATAGACCAATACCAAAATAAAATATAATTTTTATATTATATATATTTTTAATTTGTAAATAATCATAAATAATTATTTATACATTATAAATATTAATTTATTGCAAAAAATTACATGCTATTTTTATTTTTTTAGCAAATTCTCATTCAAAATAAATAAAAAATTTAATGAAAAGAATTGTTCTTGACTTGATTTATAATAATTGTAAAGTAATATATCTGTGAATGAGGTAATTTTTTAGAAACATATAAATATTTTTAATAATAATTTTAGAAAACCCTCTGCATGAAAACAATGCTCTGCACCCCATGTTTTCTCAGGTTGGCTTTCATCGCCTTTTTATATTTTCTTTTGTAAGTAACAATTATATTTTTATAAATTCCTCCTATTTTTTCTTTTCAATTAAGGATTTAATCAATTACTTCCTGAACTATTGTATAATAATCTTCAGATTTCAATGTATTTGTTATTTACATAATTTTCTCCCAAAACATTTTTTACAATTTTTAATTTTATACTATTTTATCTTCTGTTTATTCATGATGTACATTGAAATCTGAAGATTAGTATAAAGTAGTTGAGGAAGTAATTGATTAAATCCTTATTGAAAAGAAAAAATAGGAATTTATGAAAATATAATTTAGTTACTTACTGTAATGTGAAAAGTAAATGAAAAATAGACAATATAAAAATGTGATTAAAGCCAGCCCGGAAAAAAAGGGGCCCCAGAGCAATGTTTTCATGCAGGGAGGGTTTTTTAAATTATGATTAAAAATACTTAGATGTTTTAAAAAACTTACCTTATTTGCAGATATAGATATATTGCTTTACATTTATTATGAATCAAATCAAGAACGATTCTCTTTAAAAATTTTATTTTGAATGAGGATTTGTTAAAAAAAAATAATTTTTTGCATTAAATTAATACTTATAATGTATAAATAATTATATATGATTATTTACAAATTAAAAATAGGGCTATAAGAACTGGTTTCTATCAACTTTTAACATTTTATGAAAAGATGAATATTCATTGCATTGTAAATATATTTGTTTTTATCAATATATCTTTCCATCTCAAAGTATTCTTTGTTATCATAATGGAATCCATTCAATTCAAAATTAAACTTTTTTCCAAAATTAGATTATGTCATGATAAGATTAAAATAAAGCATTTGTATATCGATCATTTATATAAAGATATCTCTATGTATATAATAGTTTGTATCTCTGTCATTATTATAAATAACATAAAACACTGTAACAAACTAAAAAAATAGAGTTAAGTAAGCCAAATTTACTTAAACATCATAATCATGGTTACCAAACAAAACAAAAACTTTCTCCATAAAAAATGCATTTATCACAAAGCTTGTTGAGGAATTGGCAATCCTCATTGTTTATATATATATATATTTCACATGATGGTATTAAAATCGGTTTGGTGTATATAAATTTATTATTTAAAATAAAGTCTATAATATTGATTATATTTCTATGTTCAATAATAGAATATATATAACATACTTTTTTTAAAACAAGATTATAGTAGAGAAAAAAATTTAAAATCAATAATATAGTTATTACTATTTTTAAACTTTTGCTCATAATAAATTGAGGGACAACATTTATGTATATTTTATTGAGTATGTTCACTTATGCATTCACTGAGTAGTATTTTTATTTTTAAAATAAATAGCAAATATCTGACTTTCAAAATTATTAAATACACTCTAGGCAATATTGTTTTCAATAACTTTTTTTTTTTTAATAGAAGCATGATTAATAATGATCTTGTAATCAAGAAATTAGGATCTCTTTAATTATTTTGATGCTTAAGTTTCAACTTTTAATACATAAAATTTTCTGAATCTTTTAGTATTATATTCAGAAAATATTTTATTCCAAAAAAAAAAAAAAAAGCACATCAAATTTATAAAGAATAAAATGTACATACTTTCAATATAAACTAAAGAAATTTTATTAGTATATAAAATCGCATTTGGTACTCGGACAAAGAAAAACAGCTGTTGAATATCATAAAATTTTAACATTTTGTTTATTTGCATTTTTATTTGTTTTCTTAATTTTTTTTTCTTGGATAGCATACACTTGAAGTTGTGTAGTTAGATACAGAATAGTTTGCAGCTCCACTGTTCTATTAATTTGTTATATTACAATTTGTTTACTTTTGAGTAATGTTCTATTAATTAAATTTTCATAAATTCCAATTATTAATAATAAAATATATACAAAATAATCTTATAATTTTCCAAAAAAAAAAAAACATTTTTATTTTATTACGAATAAATTTCTTTTATATCTAATTAAAAATATTTAATTAAAATTTATTTAGAATCAGAACAAATATTGCTCCATCCACATTTATTCTTTTTTTCTCTCTAGATGTTTTAATGCTCTTAAATTAATTCACTTCAATCAACTATAAGCAATCTCAACTTTATGTTTTAAAGTGAAGGAAATAAAACATTTTAAATAAATACAACAAAAACATCCTTAAATTAAAATAAATAAAAGATTTTAAATAAAATAAAAATAATGTAAAAAAGCTTTATTATTAAACCAGATTTTTAAATCATAATTATTGTAATATTAAAAATATTCAAAACAAAACAACACTCTCCATATAGTAGTGCCATCTTGTGCTAACAAGAGCAATCAATATATGGCACTACTATATGGAGAGTGTTGTTTTGTTTTGAATTGTTTAATAACAATTATTGTGCTAGTATGAGATAGTGATCATGTGAATATTAAAAATATATGTATACTGCATATGTATATTCTAACTAATAAGTTTAGTGTGTTTTGAATGATCAAATCTGAGTTGTATTTTTTGTGCATTTCAGTAATAATAATTAAATTCCACAATTTTAAATAGATTTCCAGTTCTATCAATTATTTTCACTGTTCCTTGAAAAATGAAGGATTGAGACTTCTTTATATGTATAAAGCTACTTTCATCAGAAAATGCAATAGGCCATGATCTATTATGAGAGGAGCTATTTTTTTCTAAATAGTACTAAATTATTTTGGTGTCAAGGACATACTCTTTTTCTTCTGACCAGTTTTAATAAAAGCTTTTCCAATATTTTTTCATCATAATCTTCATTTGTGAAAATCTCATTTAGTAGATATTAATTACATTAGGATTGCTTTAAATTGGTGGAAGAATTACTTCATAGGGCAGATTAAATGTAAGCTAAATAATTTGTGAAAGATTGTAACCTGCTCCAAGTAAGAGAAGTTTTAATTATATTTAAATAAGTTGAGATATTCTGTCCAAAAGAAATATTGCCAAGTATGAACAAAGTAGATCTTATGATTTAAGAAATTCTTCAAGTTCATCTAACTTATATGAGAATGCTGCTTTTATTTACACATAGTTAGCAAATGATCAGATATCACATATAAGGAAAGCCGAAAGCATTACAAGACTGACTATTAAAATTTAAATACGAGTAAAATAGAATTTTAAAATAATTATTTTCATTCCATCTATCTTTCAATATCTGTTTCACATACCTGAAAAAGTATAATAATTATCACTACATGAAAAAAAAAATCACTGAATTTATATGACGTTACAACTAAAAGTTCATATAGTCAAAGTTTTTTAAACTGGCACTAAAACTACAAAATTGGAAATATAGAATATGACAGTGTTAACAGTTAACTATTTTCCCAAACCTGCTAAATAAATTCATAAAAATAGAAAAACAATAGTTGTACATATACACATAAATATATGATTTCAACAAGCTAGTAAATAAATTATAGATTTATCAAATGATAATAAATTTATTTATGGATCAACCAAGTCTGAAAACAATATGATAATTCAAAGTCAGATTTCTAAAGAATATAATGTCCCTTTCTTATATCACTAACAAAGTATTATTATCTGACAGATTATCATTGGTTTTTAAAAATACTTCTATTTAGAATTTTACTTAAAATGACTAGGAATCTGGCTTGGCAATTATCATAGCAATATTTTTGGACTTGATTATTCTATAAATAAATATACATATATGTGTCTAATTATTAAATACTGCCTAAAGGTATACTAGGAATTGTAAATAAAATAAAAATTCATAAAACATTACAATAGTGGCAGAAAACAAAATTTTATTAAAATTCTTCCACAACCATGGTTTCATCTATTAACAAATAGACTTTTTAAGCCAATAAACATCACATGTTCACCATTTCTTATGCTTGCTTATAACTTATTAAAACAGGCAAAACTCACTACACATATTGCCACACACAGCAAGCTGGAGTAATCAATGGATTCCAGAAGGATTGTGCATAAAATCTCCATCTAGTGCCTACTCATCCAATATAACCGGATTAGTTTCTCGCTTGTGGACTTCATCAGTGAGGAGCCTTGGATCTGAGAGCAGGTAGTGCAGTGCTCTCTGATCCAAGGTTCCTCACTGACAAAGTCCGCAAGCCAGAAACTAGTCTAGGGATATTGGATGAGTAGGCAAGATCTAGGTGCAGTGCTCTCAGATCCAAGGCTCCTCACTGACGAAGTCCACAAGCCAGAAGCTAGTCTGGGGATATTGGATGAATAGGCACTAAATGGGGATTTTATGCACAAGCCTTCTGGCATCTATTGATTATGCTAGCTTGCTGTGTGTGGCAATATGTATAGTGAGTTTTGCCTGTTTTAAATAGACTTTTTCAAATGAAATTCAAAAAAACATACAACATATATATATAACAAAATAGCCTTCCCGTCATTCACTTCAAATACCAACTTTAATCTCATGAAGATATCCTTCTTTGTTAAAGGAAGTGGCACTTGAAGTGAATGATGGGGAGGCTATTTTGTTTTGTATATATATGTTGTATGTTTTGTTGAATTTCACTTGAAAAGATCTATTTGTTAATAGATGAAATCATGATTGTGGAACAATTTTAATAAAATTTTGTTTTTTGGCTAGTATTGTAATGATATATAAATTTTATTTTGTGACTAATTTATGAATGTGTAAATTTATCATTCATTTTCAAATCATAATGTGCATTTGTAACTTGCTGATGTAATGTTATTACGACTGTTGTGTTATGCATATATTTAGAATCCTAAAATAAGGAGATTTTTTTGATATTATAAAACGTGTGAGGATTTGGGGTTTTTACAGTTTTATTTTAATTAAGATACTTTGATTTAATCTCATTTGATACTAGTTTAAAAATAAGCACTAATATTAAGTAAAGCATAATTTACTTTTTATTATATATTGAAATAGTTTCAAGATGCTGACTTTACTTTGAAGTTAGGCCATCTAAAGAACTAACTTGTTGATTTAAAGAAAAAAATAATCCTCATCAAAACTGATAAAGTTGGTTTTGTTTAAGACAAAGAAGGAAGAATTTTTTTTTTTTTTTAGTGTCAGCATCGGCCGGAACGCGAACCCGCAACCCGGGCAACTGCCTGCAAGTGCAAGACAGTCGTGCTGACCTCTCAACCACCAATGCAAGACTTTGTTTTTATGACTTACTATTTTTAACAGGGTTAATAGGTTATAAGAAGCATTGAAATTTAGATTTAAATGATATGAATAAAATAAAATTGAGTCAGATTACATAATTTATTTTAAATAAGTGTACCAGACACATATATAACCAAATATTTATATTTAATAACAGATCCTTGTATAAATGTGTGTTTACAGATCCATAGGACATCATCATGGTTATCTAACAAATTCTTACTTAAATATAATAATAAATATTATTTAATTAAATAATAATAAACCTGGAAATGTAAATATTTTGCTAATATACATTAAAAAAAGTTGATTGCATATTTTAAATTCCAGATTTATCCTGTAATTGTTTTAATTATCATTATTTGGATATTCAAACAAGAAATGTTTGAAGTCAGTTTTTAAAATCAGTGTTCTTCAGAGAGAGCGATTTGGGAGTTTTTTTTAATTTAAAAAATCATTTGATATTATTTGTTGTTCAAGAGAATAAATGTAAATTAACTTCTACATGTAAACATGAAATTCTAAAATTAAAATTGGCCTCTTTTCTTCGATAAAATATATAATTGCAGTCAAGCATTGTTAGTCGAGAGGTCAGCAAACAGTTAGTTGCAGACGGTTGTTGCGGGTTCGCTTCCCGGCCGATGCTATGACATATGGAAATATATACATAATTGCATCATCTTCTTAACATAATTTCAATTACTATTTATAAAACTATCTGCTAACTAAACCTGAAGTCAATTTAAAGTGATGAATGAGAAAGAAAAAAAAGCAGTTTGAATACAATCTTTCATGTCATGAAAAACAAATTTGTCTGGTAATCCATGAGGAATTTTTGGAACAGAAGGATTTATTTAAATGTTATTTCATACTTCAATAATTGCTCAGAAAATAGATGAACATTTTAAAACTGTTAATTATAATTATTAATATAAAAAAAGCTTTTCATAATTCAACTGTTTAAAATATTCCATGCATTTGTAATATTATTTATATTTGTTTATAACGCTAGATTTAATTAATTACCCGAACTATATTTCTATTTAGTAAACATTAAGTATTAGGAAAAGATTTCAATACTTCTAAGATCTGTTTTTAAATAAATATATTTAAATAGTTTATTGACGTAGATTTATATTTTTAAAATATTTTGGATAAAGAATTATGGTGAATTATACAAATATTTTATATTTAATTTTTTTAATTTTAAGAAATTAAAATAAAATTTAAAATAGTCACAATAGCCATTCATAGAATATTAATATCATCTATGTTCTTTGTTACTTTTTACAATTGCTTTTTTACAACCCACTATTGATGGTTTCGATTACCCCAGCAATCTTCTTCAGAATTTCTACTTATATTTCCAAATCTTAGTGAATATATTTGTGTATGCTTCCCAAATTAAATGTTGATTGAATTAATTATTAATCATTAAATATTATTATATATAATAATGTATTCAAATGAAGTAAGTTAAATTTCCTTTTATTATTCTTGATAAAAGAAAATTTAGAAATATTAAATAACACATTAATGGTGCAAACAAATAGAGTTTGAAACACATTCATTATATATTAACTATCTTAATTTGAACTATAAAATGTATTAAATATACTTTACATAAGTCAAATATATATTTTTCTTTTTAGTGTTAGTATATATTTTGTAGAATCTACAATTTATAAAATGAGTGCACATAATTTCAAGGTTTGTTTTTGCAAAGTGATTATTATATAATGAGTTTAAATAAAAAATAATAAACTACAAAATTTCATTTCAATCTGTGTAGGCCTAATCTAGTTATCCAAATACAAGAAATGAATTTTCTTCATCTATTTCACTGGATAATGTGTACATTAGCCATGGAAATATAAATAATAATAATAATACAATAGTAATAATGTTATCATCAACCATTATCAATGCACTATAGGATGAAGGTCTCTCCAAGTTCAGTTGATCTTCTCTGATCTCTATCCTCTCTTCTCCACATTCCATCTGCACACTTTCTTATTTCATCCATGCATCTCACATGTGGCTCTTTCTAGGTCTTTTACAATCTCTTGGAATCCAGTTTAAAATTTCAACTGTCTATCTAGTATCATCTCTTCTAGCAACTCCACTCGTCTTTCATTTCTTTGAATGTTGTCAATAACAGAAGTTAGTTCTCTTACCCATGTCTTGCATTTTTGATCTCCTTGTTATTCCTAACATGCATCTCTCCATACTTCTTTGAGTGGTCTGTATTGCTCTTCTATTAAGTGTCCAAGTCTCAGATCTATAAGTAACAACTGGTAAAACACATTTATTAAACACCTTCCTTTTCAAATACATAGGCATATTTCCTTTTAATATTAAGTTATTTCTACCAAAAGCATGCCAACCAAGTTTAATTCTATGATTATTTTCATCCATTATGTTTCCATCTGTAATAATAATCTGACCAAGCTATTTGTAGTTGTTAATTTCTTCTAACTCATTATAATCAATCTTTATTTTCATCTTTTGAGAAAATCCATTGAACATTACTCGAGTCTTTTTAACATTTACCTTTGGTCCTACTTTCATATGGTAAACTGTTGCAACATTTCCTGAAGCTAAAGCATTATTTGAAAACAAAAAAAACAACTACATCATCTGCAAAATCTAAATGACTTAAATAATCTCCATTTACATTTACTCCTGTAGTTTCCCATTTCAATCCACAAAATACACCTTGCAGCACTGCTATAAAAAGTTTTGGAGATATGGAGTCACACTGTCTTACACCCTTCTCAATATGTTGACTTTCCTAGTAGTATTATAATAAACTAATAATCAGCTTTTTAAGCTAATACACATGAACTTTGTGTATCTTAACAATAAATGAACACTCTCATTTTCTAATACAAAATAAAGTCTTTGTGAAAGAATAGAATGAATCCACCTATTCTTTCAACCCAAATGTTTAAGTATTGGGCAAATCTTAAGTATTATTATGTAAAATCTAACATTTTTATAAATATTCTTCAGAATTAAAACTCACATAATCACCATCTCTTATATTGGCACATAATTGTTTATAAATAAGGTAAAACTCTCTATACAGTAGTGCCACCCTGTGCCAACCAGAGTAATCAATGGATGCCAGAAGGCTTGTGCATAAAATCCCTATCTAATGCCTACTCATCCAATATCCCAGACTAGTTTCTGGATTATGGCCTTCATCAATGAGGATCTTTGGATCTGAGAGCACTGCACCTAGATCTTAGGATCTAATGCAACTCTCTAGCAACCACCTTTTATCTCTACTTAACTATAAAACTATGAGAATGAAATTGAAAACAAAAATATTTTTAATCTAAGCTCAATAGCTTATATAATCATATGGATCTGAACTCAATTCAGCACCCATACATTTTGGTGGCTTTAGCTCTTTAATAACCATAGCCACGACTATCCTATTAGGCAGGATTGGTGTTAAACCATTAAGCATCACATGATTACCATCTCTTATACTAGTACATAATTGTTTATAAACAAGGGAAAGCTCTTCAAACAGTAGTGCCAACCAGAGTAATCAATGGATTCCAGAAAGCTTGTGCATGAAATCCCTATCTAATCGCTACTCATCCAATATTCCCAGACTAGTTTCTGGCTTGTGGCCTTGTCATTGAGGAGCTTTGGATCTGAGAGCACTGCACCTAGATCTTAGGATCTAATGCAACCCTCCAGCAACCACCTTTTATCTCTACTTAACTATAAAACTATGAGAATAAAATTGGAAAACAAAAATATTTTTAATCTAAGCTCAATAGCTTATATAATCATATGGTTCTGAACTCAATTCAGCACTCATACATTTGGTGTCTTTAGCTCTTTAACAAGCATAGCCACCACTATCCTATTAGGCAGGATTGGTGTTAAACCATTAAGTATCACATGATCACCATCTCTTATACTAGCACACAATTGTTTATAAACAAGGCAAAACTCTCCATATAGTAGTAGCACCCTGTGCCAACCAGAGTAATTGAGTTCAGACCCATATGACTATATAAGATATTGAGCTTAGATTGAAAATATTTTTGTGTTTTCCATTTTATTCTCATAGTTTTATAGTTAAGTAGAGATAAAAGATGGTTGCTGGGAGGTTGCATTAGATCCTAAGATCTAGATGTAGTGCTCTCAGATCCAAAGCTTCTCACTGATAAAGGTCACAAGCCAGAAACTAGTCTGGGGATATTGGATGAGTAGACATTAGATAGGGATTTTATGTACAAGCCTTCTGGTATTCATTGGTTACTCTGGTTGGCACTACTGTACGGAGAGTTTTGCCTTGTTTATAAACAATTATGTGCTAGTATAAGAGATGGTGATCATGTGATGCTTAATGGTTTAACACCAATCCTGCCTAATAGGATAGTGGTGGCTATGGTTATTAAAGAGCCAAAGACACCTAAATGTATGGGTGCTGAATTGAGTTCAGATCCATATGACTATAAGCTATTGAGCTTAGATTGAAAATATTTTTGTATTTTCAAATTTCATTCTCATAGATTTATAGCTAAGTAGAGATAAAAGGTGGTTGCTGGAGGATTGACTAGATTCTAAGATCTAGGTGCAGTGCTCTCAGATCCAAAGCTCCTCACTGACGAAGGCCACAAGCCAGAAACTAGTCTGGGGATATTGGATGAGTAGGCATTAGATAGGAATTTTATGCACAAGCCTTCTGGCATCCATTGATTACTCTTGTTGGCACAGGGTGGTTGCTGGAGGGTTGCATTAGATCCTAAGATCTAGGTGCAGTGTTCTCATATCCAAAGCTCCTCACTGACGAAGGCCACAAGCCAGAAACTAGTCTGGGGATATTGGATGAGTAGGCATTAGATAGGAATTTTATGCACAAGCCTTCTGGCATCCATTGATTACTCTTGTTGGCACAGGGGCACTACTGTATGGAGAGTTTTGACTTGTATTCTTCAGAATGTGACAATATCCTGGATCTATATCTTGATGATCCAATGCTTTAATCACTGAAGAAATGTTTGTAGAATCAAATGCCTTTTCATAATTTACAAATCCAAAACATAATAGCAACTCATATTCACTGGTCCTTTCTATAACTTCTCTAAATACTTGGATATCATCTACCATACTAAAATCACCTTTAAATCCTATTTGTTCTTTTGGTTGGTTAAAATCGAATGTTCTTTGTAGATGAATTGTAATTAGGTCTGTAATTTCTAATTATCTTCTTTATCATCTTTTTTAAATGTTAATATTAATACTGCATTTTTACAATCATTTAGACATTTGGCAGATAATTTTGCTAAAAAAAATTCTATTTTTTCACCTTTTAATATATTGATTATAATTCCATCATTACCTGGAGCTTTCCCCTTTTTCATAACTGTATTATATTAATGGGACATTACTGGACTTTATGAAGTTAGAAAAAAGGTGAAAGTGGATATACAAAGGCACACATATTGGAAGTATAAGTGGTATAGGATTCATTATAAATAAAAAGTGAAAGAATAACATTATGCAAATTGATGGTGTATCAAACAAGAGTGGCAAGATTAGTTATTCAACTTAATCGCAGATACCAAATGCAGATAATTCAAGTTTATGCCCCAACAAGTTCTCATAGTGATGAAGTAGTCAATTTTTATGTGGATATATAAAAGGCTTTTAATCAAACTAAATATTTTAAAATTGTTATGGGAGAATTTAATGCTAGAATTGGTAAACAAATTAAAGACGAAAGTGCAGTAAGTAAATTTGCTTATGGTAATAGAAATGAGAGAGGACATCGATTTGTGGAGTTTGCAGAAAAAGAAAAACTTTATATTATAAATTCTTTTTTTGAGAAAATTTTTAAAAGGAAATGAATATGAAAGCATACAAATGAAGGTACAGTGGAATTGGATTATATTTTGACAAAAAGAAAATATATATTTCAAGATTGTAATGTCCTTAATAAATTCAACACAGGAAGTGATCATTGATTAGTAAGATGTAAAATACATGTTAATGCAAAACTAAAGACAAAAATTATTAAGAAAAACCAATATTTACAGTTGATATTCCTAATCTCCAGAAAAATTCTAATGAATTTAAATTAGAACTTACAAATTGTTTTCAAGTATTAATAGATTTGGAACATGACTCAGATTTGAATGAAATTAATAGGAAAACAACTGATACACTTTTAAAAACTGCAACAGATACCTAGTAGAAAAAAGCAGCAATTGACCAATAAAATTTCTATTGAGACTAGAGAATTTATGAAGTAAAGAATCCAGAATCTTATAAAATGGTGTGAAAAAGAGTTGATGATATAGGAAAACATAATTGTGAACTAGCAAGGAAAGCTGTAGAAGAGAATAAAAGTCTCAAGAGAGTAAAACATTTTGATATTGGTATCTGCAATAAGAAAAATAGATGGAACTAAAGAGAAATGACATCATAAAATGACTAGAAGAGTTCTATCAAGAATTATATAGTAATAAAGAACAAGTAATAATATTACAATATTTTTTTTTGTTATATAAATTTTAAAAATTGATATGGATGAGACTAATCAAAATTCACAAATAATAAAAATGCATTTAATGATAATTAATTAAAAGTAAAATACGAGATTTAAAATGGCATAAAATATTTTCTCTATTTTATTTAGGAGAGGAGGGTTTGACATTTCACTTGTATTTTTTTGTAGATTTTTTTTAATAATTTAATATCATTGTTATTATTAAAATATTTCCATTTTATTTATCAATAGATAGTTTAAAAATACAATGAAATGTAGATATTAGTCATATAAACACTTACTGGAACAAAGCCATTTTAAGTGCACAATATAATTAAAAAACATGGTAGGGGAGAGTAAAACAAATAAAATTTGGTTCATTTGAAATGCTAGTCTTGTTTGATTGAGTGGATTTGGTAATGGTGCAATTATATGCTACAGGATACAAGATATTTGGAATAAAGTGGTAAATAAAGATGTGACGAAAGAATAATTCAATCAAAGAAAAGAACACATTATTTTTGATTAGTATTGGTATTTAAAGATTATATGCATATATGAATAATTAATATAAAGTATTTATTGAAAACCTATGACTCAACATGATATTCCAGGCAGTATTATCACTTGATGGTATTCTAAATGTATTATTATAGACCTTTTATAAAATGTTAATATTCTTCCTGTTTATATAAATTTAGAATATCCCAGATATGCCAATGCTCCTTTTGCATAAATGTACTTGCTCGTATATTTCCTTACTCTTGTTGTTAAGTATTTATAATATATATTGTAATCCTTAGTTTTATCAGTAAAGCTAAATCTTCATCTATATAATTGTTTAATATTTTTTTAAAAAATTTTCAATACGTTAATTTCTATAGAAAGCGAATTTGTTAGGGTTTGATATTCAAATATTAATGCCTTCTATAAGTTATTTTGTAAGAGTTTTCATAAGTTTTAATTACTTTAAAAAATTTTTAATATCGTCTTGTAATATTTTAAATTCATATGTAGTTTAGGGATATCCTTACCTAAATATTAATGAGTTAACGTTAGAAAATTATTAAATATCAAAACTATTTTAATAAAGATACTATCAACGTTAGAGTTAAACTTTAAAGCTAAGTTTGAATCTTTAATTCTCATTATTAATATTTAAAAGACTTGCTTTTAAAACTACATTTTGAGTTGTTTACTAATAAAAAGTATATTTTTTTAATGCCACTTGTAATAAAGATTAAGTCAACTAAAGAAATTTTAGTTAGTTAATTAAACAAGATTATTAGGTAATAGTATGAATACTGTACATCGCCCTCAGGCGGCCTGTTACGGCTCAAAAATCACCTATTGTAAGTTAAGGCCACTAAAACGGTATATTGATGTGCAGTTTGTGAAAAACGCCATCAAATGGTAGGGTTTAGTATTCATACTTTTACCATTTATTAGTATAAGCTATTAATTTTAAATAAATAAAAAAATTAGTAAATGTGTGTGTGTGTGCTTGGATAATAAATTTCAACATTAACTTCCTGGTTGCAATATTAAAAATTATTTTTAAATAAAAATATTCTGGAAAACTTCACCGTTATTAAATATTGTATAAGTGTTTAAAAATAATGCAAATTAATGGTTTATCTAAAAATAATGTACTTTATTATACAATATTTTGTTTTATTTTCACTGAAATAATTTTTAGTTTTATAAATAATTGTCTTAAAATATAACATTTCAATTAAAATCTAGACAATTATGTAAATGAATTTTTTAGCTATCTTCCAGGATAAGTCAAAGAAGAGGTTGATCTAAGTGTCAATTTCATCCAACAAAATCAGTCATATGATCAGCAATATAAATAGATGGAGAGTTGCACACATGTGCTTACTTGTTACTTTTATACTTTCTACTCATGTAATTTTACTGGGGAAATTTATTTGATTAATAATTAATTTTTATTCAGTTTAATTGCTTATAACAAATTTTTATTTTGCTTAAAATTAAACATGTATGTCAACTAGTTTTCTCCAGGCACTGAAGTTCTAAAGTGAAATTATTAAAAGAAATTTAAAATCTACATAGCCATGAAACATAATGGAAAATTTATCTAAATGTTTAACAATAACTGTAGTTATTTCTATATAAAATGTACATTTTGAAGGAATTGTGACTCATCATTATTACTAAGAGCTTTTATTGATTCTTATTTTCTCATTAATAGTAGATGTCCACTTAGTGTTTTATATACTGAACTGCTAAAGACTTTATGCTATTGTAGATATTTTAAAGTAGTCCTTAATAGTGTTAACAACTTTATGACATAGTGAGAATAAGAAGTTTGTTAAGACTTTAAACATTTGAATATTTTTCAGCGTTTTTTTATTTAAAAAAAAGTTTTTATTTTTAAAATTTTCAAAAAAATGAAAAAGAAAATGGTTTTCTTTGGAATTATTCATCTTTTGCATGAATAGTCTATTTAATTCCAGATAAAAGAACATGCTTAATGATAATGGAAATTTTATAAATTTCTTATCTGAATTTTGAAGACATTTATTTGCTTATCATTAGCATACCAGTGGGATAGAAATTATTCATTCACAAAAACTTCATTTTATTTGTATTTCAGACTTGAGTCAGGAAAGATATTTCCTAATGCAGTGAAATTATTAATGGTCTAACTTACTCTATTGTTCTGAAAATTTATTACCTGACTATGTACTTTTAAAAATATTATTGGTATATTTATTCAAAATTATTACTATTAATCTAAAATTATCACTTGTATTAAATAACTGGAACAAGACATATCTTATATGAAGAAAATATAAATGCTCTTGAATTTTTATTCAAATTTATCATATGCTTATCTATTATATCTTATGTCAAAAGAATAAATGCTCGTGTTTTATCTTCAACATGCATTTCAAAATAGATAAATATTGAATTCATATAAAATGTTATAGATGTATTATTATTATCTGTGCTTTATTTAAAATATTCTTTGCAAAATGTGAATAGCCATTAATGTATTTTGTGCTCATGCCACGAGGAAATCTATTGATTACTAGAAATATGTGAATGTTGTACCAATAATTTAAGTTTGCTGTGTTTTAATAAGTAGGAAATATTGTTAGTATTTGTCAAATGGCAATTGGACTGTATCCTGTTGAATGGTAGAACATCCAGGATGGATTTTTATTTATTTATTTTTGGTAAAGTGGGTATAATTTTAAGTTATATTATGCTATTGTAATTTACCATATTTTATTTTATGCATTTTGCCAAGTATGATTTCATGAATCATTTGCAAACTATATTATCCAGAAATTCACCGAATATCTACGTTATGTTATATTCATAGTGTTATTTGTCTCTTGCCATGAGTTATTTATTTATTTAAATGCATATGTTTATGCTGAACAAGGTAAAGATAGTATATTCTTATTGCTTGTTTTAGGACACGTGTTTATTAAGCCAGATTTGGAAAATAATTTTGACATTATTGGTTTTACATATCAGTTAATTAATGTAGTATTTAGTTTCTCTCATTTTTAATTGTACTTGCTTATCTTGACAGTATTTTCCAAGTGATTCTCTTTTGTCAATATTTATTTTGCTAGCACATTTTATAAAGTAATATATTCCATGAGTTATATCTTGTGTCTCATATTTAAGCATAAAATGCTTTATTTACAGCATTTATAATTGCTCCTATTATGTTTGATGGTTCACTCTCATTTTTCTCATGTTTAGAGACTAAGTCCTAGCATATTTATTGCCCTCAAATGTAGGCGCTTCTCCTTGAATTCATGCCATCACTTTTGTATGGCTTTATTTATATTTAAATTGTAGATGTATTATATCATGTATTTTGTATCAAGCCATGCATGGTGTATCAACAAGATTTTATTTTATGACAATTTATATTATAGTTAGTTCTGAAAAACAACATCTTTCTCTTTTGTTGCACTCTTTAGTGTTCTGAGTGTAGATTGTTTTTAATGTGTATATCTGTTTGCTGTGTTTTGCCAGTATTATAGGATGTAAAATTGATATTTTAGAAATTAAAATTGTAATTTTTGGGCCTCAATATGTGATATACATCTCCTTCAGCATTTATTCCATCACTGGATTAGTAAGTCATTTTTAAGATTTAAATGTACTCATTATGGGGACTACATAATGGTCTGATTGTTTTGTGAAAATGGACAATTTCTTGTGGCAATGTTAATACCGAGAAAGGTTTTCATTAAACAGATAAAGTTAATAAAAGTCACTAATTATTTAATCTGTAAATTTATTTTTATTTTATCTGTAAACTTTAAAAAAGCATATTTCTCCTCTGCAATTGAATACCGGAGAGTTAGTTTAAATAATACACTTTTAATGAGATTATAGATTTCCAAAATTGTTAACTGTGCAATGTCTTTATTGTTAAAATAATATTGTTTTTATTGTTAATTTTGGTTTCATATTCTTTCAATCATCTTCACATATTGTCCAAAATCTTAATATTATAAAATTTATTATGAAGTATCTTTTATGTTGAACATTGAGTACATGAACATATGAAATTCAATATAATAATCACTTTGTTAAAATTTTCATGCAGATGTTAAGAAAGCATCTAAGAAATAAATTATTCATTTTTTTAATTACTGAATGATCACTTTAATTTCAATTATTAAAAAAAACTGCTTTAGTGATAAAGTTTTATTCAAAAGATTACTATTTTTGATTAATACATCATAAGTTTAAATGATAAAAGTATTTATCACAAATTCATAAAAAAAAAATTTAATAGGATTGTTAGGTGGTATCCTGAGGGGGCCATAAAATCGCTTATTCACTCATTATATATGAATGCTATCCTAGCATATTTCTTATTCCAAATTAAATTTTTGATGTCTGAGTTCAAATTCCCTCTAATTATATCTATACTTGTATTTAAATATTATTATTATTGTAATTTAGGTAGATATTATCTTATGGATAAAAATATGTCTCACCATATTATTACTAAGATTCCATTCATTGCCTAATAATCTTTAAATGAAAAGAATAAATTTTATGTAATAAAATTTCAATTATAGAACCCTGAGATTTTAGTACTATGTAAATGAATATGAAATTGTTTTGAAAAATGGGGCACAAATATTAGAAAACATATTGTTATTTATCAAAAGAGATAAATGTGGATCTGATCATAGCAATGAGACGTTAATGATTGTTATTAGAAGTAATGTAGGAAGAAGAGGTGTTAAAAAGAAAAGTATTTAATACAACCTAACCATTCTATGATGTATATTTCCAATATTAAGAGCCTTCATGTAATTTGTGAGAGTTGAGAGGTCTCCTCTTAAATTTTGCTAAACATGGTATATTATATTTACAATGTTTATTAATTGCTATTATTATCCTTATAGTTCTTTTTATTTTAGTATATATCACTTGAAAAACTTCTCTACAGTTAGCCCATAGTCTAGTAATTATTATTAGCCTATAACATTTATATTATTTTGGTATATTTTGAGCTTAGCCTATTATCATTTTAGATCGAGTAAACATTCATTTTTTTTTACCTTACAATTTTGGCATCCATTATAGTGTTTATTATTTTGATTATTTATATCTTGATTGTGTAGTCTTTGATGAGTTTGGGAAATCTCAATATATTATTTGAAGTTATAATATAAATATAAAACAAAATTTTAGAAACAGAGTGGGCAAGCAAGTAAATACCTAACTCATCAATTGATTGATAAAATAAGAGAGTAATGCTACAATATTATATTGTTGCAATTTATTTTAAAATTATTTTATTAGAAGATGTAAAATTTATAAAGGCACACGGTTTTTTTTTTTTTGGTGCCCTAGGAAGCCCAATATTTGATGCTCCTGTTTCCATCCAATGGCAAATAAGCAATAGATTAATGGATGCCAATCATCTATCGCCTGTTTGGTGAAGATGGTGAGCACCAAATGCTGGATTAGCTTAGGGCACTAAAAAAAAAATGCTTATCATGGTTCTGTTACATATACAACAACATAGATTATTTTAAGACAGTCTGATTTATTATGGTTATAAAAATGTATATGCAAATTTGAATATCAAAACCAATTTTAAATTATTGCATTCATGTTTTTTTTTTTTTTAAATATACATTCAAATGTTTCATTTCATTAAATCATATTTTATTCTTGTTTTTGATTACATTTTGATGCCCTTTAATAAATATATTGACTTTTTGTCATACAATGATGATTGTCTTAACCAACAACAGTATTTAAAATATTTTTTTTTTTAAAAAAATAGAAGATTTAAAAATAAAGAACAATGTTAACCATCCAGCAGTAACTCTTAACTTATAAAAATAATTATAGGTACATTTCTTACATACACTTACACACATAGCTATGTCACATACATAAGTACATACTGTGTTATTTATAAAAAGTATTAATATGTTGAATGTATATAACTTTGATTATTGAATGCTTTAAAACATTTCGTTCTGATATATCACCTCTTATTGCTTATCCACAGTAACATTAGAATAATGAAAAAACATTTCTTTAACAGGTTAACAGGAAAAACTCAAAATAATATACCTAATTGTTTAGATGAATCAAACCTTTTAAGCATATTAATACAAAATTGTATTTCTTTAAAAGACTCATAAACTAGGGTAAATGCGATGAAAATTGAACTTTCAATTGGATACGGATCGTATAACTATACAATAAAAAAAAATTAAATGCAAATAATTTTACTTATTTTTGGTGCAAACAAATTTTTAAGTGTTCAATAACCCAAGTTACATGCATCTAAAATATAAAAATTTTAATCGTATCTATATATAAAATCATATTTTTTACACTTTGGCATAAAACAAATATATGTTTCATTCAATTCATGGTGTATCTTTAATTGTACTCAGTCTGATTTTTTTTTATAGAAGGGGGGCGTCAGGCCAGCAGTTTTAAACATATATGATCCAGTGCTGTGTTATAAATAATATGAGAATTACGATGTGAAATTTATTACAAAATATTATAATTAACTTGTACTTTTTTTTAAATACACAAATTAGAGAAGATTAGTAAGGGGTAATGTCATAGAGGAGATAAGCCTATGCATCAAATGCAAATCTTTTATTTTGATTAATTAAAAAAATAAATAACATTTGACTTTGTACTATATTATATTGATCAATGACTTTAAAAAGAATAATAATAACGCAAAAAATTTAATATGCAGTTTTAATATAAGACATAATTAATTATTTTCAATCTTCCCTAAAGCAAAAGATTATAAAGTTCTTATAATCCATTAACAAATTTGAAAATTACAATAAAGTTACATTAATAAAAGTTTTATAAACAGAGCAAAACTCTCTATACAGTATTGCCACCTGTGCTAAACAGAGTAATCAATGGATGCCAGAAGGCTTGTGCATAAAATCCCTATCTAATGCCTACTCATCCAATATCCCCAGACTAGTTTCTGGCTTGTGGCCTTTGTCAAGGAGGAGCTTTGGATCTGAGATCACTGCATCTAGATCTTAGGAGCATTCTGGCATCCATTGATTATTGTTTAGCACAGGTGGCAATACTGTATGGAGAGTTTTGCTCTGTTTATCAACAATTAATGTGCTAGTATAGGAGATGTGATCATGTGAATAAAAGTTTTAATTGTATGGTTTTTTAATAATTAAAATTTATTATATTTTGATTATTCTAGACAATTATCTTCAGTTGGAAAAATTAATTGCGGATTGTTACTAAAACGAATTGAACATGCAATGTTTTAATAATAAAAATTGTATATTTGAAATATTGTTATTCCTTAATTGTAATTTTTCAGACTTAATATGCTTTTGAAAAAGAAAATAGATGTATGAAATGAGTAAATATAATAAAAACGTATATTTAAGTAAAACTACATCGATTTTGGTCATTGAAAAAAACTATATGTTGGACTAAAAATTTACATAAGAAAACAAGAATTAAATGTAAAAAAGGTTGACTATTATGAAAAATAATTATGTGAGAAAAAAAGAGATTAGGAAAAGGGAAGCTACAAATAAATATGCCCAGAAGATATGGAAAAAAATGAAAAAGTAAATTGTTAAGATTTTGAAAATTCTATGTCTTTCTAGCATGCCAAACTAAAAATAATAATAATTGAATGGCTTTTTGTCTTGGGAGTTCATAAAAAATTTAGTGACACAGCTGGACACAATCCTGTAGATTTCAAATTCTGACCTCTTCCCTTTACAACTGCAATAAACTGCACAGGAAAACCAAAACTGAGATTATGGTATATAGATTGTATAAATATAACTCATATAAAAGTAGTAATAACAAATGCTATACAAACAGATATAAAACTTTCTAGTTATTCTTGTAGTTTCAATTATACATATCATTTCATTAAAATTATAAAACAAATGCTAATAACTGTCTCCAGGACAAAGTTGAGATATGCTGACCTGAGCTATGAAAGACTAGCTTTATAACAAGTGACTTTTTTTTTTAAAGGCAAATAACAAAAATGCTTTTTGACTCAACACAAATGTGAGTTTAAAAACTTTTTTGTCCATAAATATTTCAAACACATTAAAATTCTGTGTGAATAAACAAAAATCTATTTGAGGCTATGCTTGGGCTCCTTTCTTCAATCTACTTAGGGATCACTTTCTTTAGGAATTAAATGAGCCAGTGTCGGCCGCCGTTCATGGTTGCTTGTTTCTTGAAGTTCATAATCTTAAAATAAAAAATATAATTTCTTTAAATAAAAGCATAATTTTACAAAAATAAAATAATTGTAATTATTTTTAAATATTTTTGCTTTATAAATACTTAGAATATATAGGAAAAAAAATTTAAAATAAATTATTTTATCAAGCTATAAACAATAGTTTCAATAATCAAAATAATAAACAAAATATCATCTTTACATAAAATACATCTAAGTGTATGTCCTATAGATTAAAGTAAAAAATATGGTTTCAATTTTTTTTTCCTAATCAATTAGAATTTAGATGTAAAATTAATTTAATCAGAAAAAAAAAGGAGTGGATCAATCACAATAACAGATAAAGCCTCAATCCAAGAATCTTAAGCTCTCAGGTCCATCATGCTATATTCAAGTTACGTTATATATTGTAGCACAATATAAAAAAATTTAACCCAATTTTATTCTACAAAGAATTTTCCCACTGATAAATAAATATACATATATAGTAATTCCTTGTACAATGCTTTAATTTATGGCTATCTATCCAATCCTAAGTAATCCAAAGGTTGTATCAAAAAAATATCTGAAGGCCACATCCAAAATAATAAAAACAGTAGTTATATTAAATTATTGGACAATCAACTAGTAGTTAGGTTTAGCAGGTATTTCAAAAATATAAAAAAGAGATGGTATGATTTCTATAAAAGTTTTTATTGGAAGAATAGATCATCATCAACCATTATCAATCACTGCAGGATGAAGGTCTCTCCAAATTCAAATTATCTCCTATCTTTAGCTTCTCTTCTTCACATCATCCCTGCACACTTTCTTATTTCATCCATCCATCTCACATGTGGTTTCTTTCTGGGTCTTTTACAAGATAATGTACACTAATTGTTTATGTCATCTTAAATAAAGTTTTGTGATAGTTCAACTTCGTTTATTAAACTACTTATATCAATTTAATGATAGTAGCTGTCAATTGCAATAACCAAATAGACGAACTATAACTGAACAAAACTAATTGCACAATAATCATTCACAAGTTCATGGTTAATACTCATAGTCTGCAGAGTGGATCAAAACAGTGCAAAACTACTTCTTTGGCACATTTTATATTTGAAAAATATGTGGGTTTACAATGATATAAAAATACTAGATAATATCAACATCAAGATTACATATCTAATAAGCATTAAATTCAAATTATTTTATTTTTTTCATTCGAAAAAACAAATCAAAATCACACAAATAGCTACTGCAGATTATGGTTTGGACAGCTCTGCCTTAATTAATTCAGAGAAATATCTATGCAGACCAATATTATTGTAATGGTTTTTACTGTAATAAATTACTAATAAATAATTTTTGTGCCCATCCCTTCCCAAAAGACAAGAAATAAAAAAGACCATGCATTTTTAGAAATGCTTCTCATTTAAGCAATGACTGCTTTTTGTAAAGTGTTTAACTCAGACAAGTTTCATTGAATGTTAAATTAGTGCTTATGGAAAATATATTCAGCAACATTGAAAGATTATTTAATAAGTGTTTATTTGTAAACTTTCAACATCTTTATCTGTTTTCTCTATTCGCATGCTGGTCTTCAAATTGGAAAAGAATTTACATAATCAAATCCTTCAGAATGTGAATCAATATACTGCCATATTTCTATAATATTCAATTTCTCAGAGCTGAAGCCATTGTTAAGTTATATGTTTTATAAAATATTAGGTTGCATTTTAATTAGTCTAAAATTATTTGGATAAGTGTGGTGAAACACATCTCACAATCCACTTATTTCTTTAAATTCAATGCACCACCAGCATTTTCAATATCATTTTTGGATTTGTTTTAAAATTATTTTATATGCTCTAATAAATATATAAACTATTACATTGAAATATATATGTACATATAAATAGATAGATAGACAGATAAATAGATAGAATGATCGAGAGAGAGAGAGTGGATGAATAGGAGGGTGGGCAAGCAGTTAGGTATGAAGAGCCTGGTACACCCATCAATATTATACACTGAAAATGTTTTTTACAGCTCACAGACATAGGCTTTTTCTTTAGATAGTCACTTCATAACTAACCTAACTAATCTTTTATTAGTGATCAATAAATGGATATTTAATATTCCCTTGCAAGTAAAGGTCCCAGATTGATCTGGGTTGATCAGATGAAGACACAGTAATAATAAAAAATATGATTGTAATATGATTTAGTCTTTCAACACTAATAGATAGATATCTTGATATGGATTCTGGATCTATGGCTGTCTTCATCTTTATATTGTATATGTTTAGTGGTTTATATCAATCCTTCCCATAGGATGATGGTGATTGTGGTTTTTAAAAAAAACAAAGACACCAAAATATACAGATACTGAATGGGATTGAAAACATTAATGGTTTTCATCTTGGGATCATAGCTTTATAGTTAACTAAATTGGTAAAAAGTGGCTTATGGAAGGTTGCATTAGATCTTAAGATGTAGGTGCAGTACTCTTAGAGCCAAAGTTCCTCATTAATGAAAGTCACAAGCTAGAAGCTAGTCTGTGGATAATGGATGAGTAGGCACTAGATAGGAATTTTATATACAAAACAATGATTACTAAGGCTTAAACTAAGTGGCACTACTGTATGGAGAGTTTATTACTGTTTGTACTATAAGAGTCCTTTACAAGTCAAGACTTTTTAGAATCACTCAAATAAACTTGCAAATAATACCATCTTATATCAATTTTCCAACCAGATTAAAAAATAAATGCACTTTTTCTTGATTCCCAAGGCCTTATATCAATGATTAGTCTACCATGCAAAGAGGATTCATTTTTCATCTGATGAGTAAATTAATGTGAAAGATGTTATGTGTAGATTTATTAAAATGATTCTATAATATTTTTGAAATACAAGCATGATTCATATACTTGGGGTTATCAGTTGTATAATATAGAGTGGATAGCTGAAGGGAGCTCGAGGGTCTGTGTTCAAATCCCCTTGATTTGTGTGCATAAGTATATGAAGACATAGCGATAATATTATTATCTGTTTAAGATCTACATATTTAATAAACATTGTTTGTTTATGGAGTCAATAAAATTAGTAGAATTTAATACAATCACTTCAACTATTGATATATTAAACAACCTCCATACTTCGCCATTCTTTTTAAAGTCATATAAATAAAGATATAATAAAAGACATATAATGCCCAAGATGCATTTCGTGCTGAACCAGCACTAATCAGTTGGCCCAGTTCATTATCTCCCATATATATCTCTATTATATGAAGAGTATTGTTACATTTTTATTTAACATTGTCAAACTCACTCCACTCACAACTTTGACACCATCCACCTCAGATAAATACAATAATGATTATTACTAATCATTTCAACTACTAATTGTATTTATTAATTTGAAATAACTTATCTGAAATAACACTTGACATTTGTAGGAAAAAACAGATAAAAACATATACCTGAAGTGGGAGATATTTCTTTAGTTGTTGCCATAGCTGATGAGGCTTGTGCTTCTTCATCTAATAAGTCAGTTTGCTGTTTCGCAAAATTAATAAATACCTTTAAAAAAAACAAATAAAAAGTAATTCAAAAATAACTTAAGCTTTTGTAAGTTAACAACAAAATATGCTCAGAAATATTGATATCACCTGATCTAATGTTGTCTGGCTAATGGAATAGTCTTCAATCTCTAGTTCTTCTCTTACTGCCTCTATTATACTAAATAAATAAGAAAGTTTCAAACCTTTAAGGGGTAGCTGATATTGAAGTTGATTGTTTTGACTTTCTTTTAATATTGCTGCTGGATATTTGTTCTCAATATATGATGACATCTCTTTTAATTTAGGAATTGTACCCCCCAACTTTATGACAAGAGTATAGCCTTCTCCAAACCTAAAATATAAAAATGGTCATAAATTAAAATCAATAAACGTTGAAATGGAAAGAAGAGGCCAAGAAAAGTATAATTAATGTATAGCTATAATTGGTTTCTTTAGACCTATAACTTTCATGTACACAAAGTAACAGAATTGGTCATTAATTATGAAAACAGGAGATTGTGTTTTAGATCAAATTTTGGTAATATTAATAAAAATATGCGTATCGCTGTATGGATATGTAATATGGGTGTATATATACACAAAACATTAAAAAATATTCAATTTTTTTTTTTACTAAATTTTATTTCAGTTATTTACTTCTATGTACTTTTTTTTTTAGGATTCAAAAAGAAAAAAACCCAAAACAAATTAATACAGTTAAATTAAAAACATCAATTCGTATAGAAATATCTAAACTAATTATAGCACGAAGAGTAATTATCATATAAAGCAGAATTAGATTAAGATTATTATGCCAATGAAAATATTATTGGTTATTTATGGAGGTAAGATAAAATTTGTCTATATATATTATAAACAGATGGCATGAGAATACCCAGATACTCCTCCTTATTAAGTATCTACATACTCTCATGGCTAACAATAATATTCAATATATTATATTACATTTATAACTATTAAGTTTTATTTCAATTACTCATTAAATTAATCTGCTAGATAATTACAGATAAACTTTGATTCCTATTATTTTTGATAATTAAGATTGGCAATAATCACAAAAATAACATTACAATAAGGAGATCTCAGGATAATCATTGATTTATTAATTCTTCATACTACCTATGGAATATCAAGAGGGATTTTACGGATTTCCATAGGTAGTGTACAAATTAAGAAAGGCTTATAATTTAAATCCATAATCAAGATTTATATTTATGTTCTTTAATACTTAATATTAAAATAATATTATTAACTAAACTGTGATTAACACTAATACTTTCACTAATAACTAATATATCATTTAATTTCATATTAATAAACACACTTTAATAATTGGCAATGTCACCAATGACCTATGGAATCAAGGCAGTATGTAGCAAGTAAAAATCTCTATTAAGAGATGTGTGCTTATTAAACTGTTAGATTGCTCTAAACTGAATTGATTTTTCATTTAAATTTCAACTGTACATTTTGAATTCGTGTGATGTGGTGCCAATGAGCCCTGAAAAGAAATGCAACGTTTAGAATTTGAGAAAACTTTCAAAACAATAATTTTAATAATATTCATTACAAATGATTACAATAAACATTCGCATTAACATCTAATTTAAAATAACTTATAACAAAATGATATACAAATATATAATAATAACAACAATAGAAAATTAATCTTCGGATTGTTTATAATTAAACAAAACTAACAATCTCCCATTGTATGTTGAGATATTTACCCCTATTTATGTGCCTACATATTACACATCCAGTTTATTAAATAATCATTCTCTCTTTTTTCTTATTTTTTTTAAAATTCATAGTCTGTTATTTCAACCTCTAAAATAATAATAGTAGTAAGGTTATATACTTTGTTATTAAGTAACAATACAAAAACAATTGTGAAAAGATTGTTATAATTCTGGAGTTTACAAGAAAAACAAAATTAATACCTTTATATTTCCCATAAGAAAATAGCAACATTTTTTGTTTATCCATAAGCACATGCAAACACCCCCCTGCCCACTGGATTGCGTATATCTAGTGTTAAATACTTTATTATACTTTTCATACTAGGATATTGAACATATTTATTCATTTAAATGACTAATAATATTTAATCTCAACCTAATTATTAAATAACTATTAATATAAACACATGAATTAATTCACTTATTAATTGATTTAGTCCCCCCCCCCCATTGTACTAACAATTCATAGATTAAAACGTATAAATACCAACATTAAGAACAATTTCTCTTTTAAACTCCCAGCTAAAAGTATAACAACTTTAAATTTTTTTAGCATTCTGGTTGTTCCACACTAAACTTATTATAACTTTTATTTTTTTCTTCTTTCTCTGAAGATTCTGCTTATCCTAAGATTCGCGAGGTATTTGGGTTACTGCAATAATAATCCTTCCGTTTGTTCTTTGTTTAGTAATAAAAATTTATTTATGGATTGCCTTATTTATTCTAGATGACATATATTTCCATCTATATTATATGGCACACTTATGATTTCAATTAAAAATATGTGTCGTGCAATATTTTTCAGTTAAAACTTTATAGAAACTGACATTCCCGCCGGCATGGTTCAGAGTAAATCTTCTCCTATCACTTATTGTAATTAGGAATTTATATGTAGCCGGAATGATAATGTACATGTTTCAGCTATTACTAATTTAGTTCTATTGACTCTTAAAAATAGATACTTAGCTGTTTCCCAGAGATTTACCATTCTTTTATTTATCCTCACTGAATATTGACGGTGTTTACTTATTTCCTTCTGTTTATCACTGAAATTCATTTTCCACACCGCACAATTATTGTTCCCTTCCAGTGAATATATTTATTGATACTTTTTTGATATGTACATTTTATTCATCTCCGATTATTTCCTCACTATATATTAATTTCCAAAAGATTATTGGGAATTATTGACCATTGACTTGCCCAGTAGAAAACGATTAATTTATTCCATTATTTTAAACACAAAGCTTATAGTTATCCAATGTATCGATGCAGAGTTAAAATTCATTACTTTTCTGTTGGTAAATAATAAGATTTTAGAAAATTTTAATCCAACTTTTTTAAAATATATATAACAAGAAAAAACAACACCTAGTTACCCATTCTTTACAATCAAGAAGCTTTTTTCTTTCTTGGATTTTATAGTAAAAGATTGCTTGACACTTTGTGATTGGTTGATATTTCCCACTTTTTCTGTTAAAACAAACATTTATTTGCAAGTTTTTGGTTTATCATTTTAAAATGACAATTTTCGTTTTTTTTTAAAAATAAAATATTGAAATATAATATTTTTTAGAAATTAAATAAAGATAAAATTTACTGTTTTAATTTTAGATCAGTATTATGTAAAATTGATGAATATTTATTTATTTTTAAGCATAATCATCCCAATTTGACTATAAACAATTTTTATTTTTAAAATCAAATGCGCACAAACAATACTTATTGGTCTCTATAACGCATCATGTTTACAAGACATAATTTTAACTTCACTGGTTTTAGATACTAAATGATATTAATTGTCCATCTATCTGCATACATATGACTCTATAGGTTATTATATGTATCTTGAGTTGTTTTATTTGTGAGATCCTTTATAAATTTCTATTAACTAAACCCAAGTTCAAATTTTATAATCTAATATGTCATTATTGTTTTTCCTAGTTTACTAAGTAAATATCACTGGGTTTAACAAAATTTAAAATTATACAACAAAATTTTATTTTAGAATAGATTGGGCTAATAAAAAGTGCACAATATATATATACCTAGGTCTCATTTTATATGGATTATTTTAATGCGATTTTGAAGTTATGTGATTCATATTTCTCCTTAATATCTTTCATATTTCACTATATTCATTAGATATCAAAAAATTTAAATTATTAATAACTTATTTTGATTTGAAATACTTTTTTGTTTCAAAAATATAATGTTATATTAGCAGCTAACGTGAATATGGCCTGAAGCTGTATTTAGAATCTTAGCTTCTATGTAAATAACCTACTTATACTAATGAGTAAATAATAATAATAGATTTATACTTATGTATAAAAATATCTCAATAAATATTCAAAAAATTTTAAACTTTTAAAATGTATTTTGTTAGATATAACAAATAAAAAATTATTTAGATTGTTAAAATAAATAACGAAGATTTTATTGATTTTTTAAACTGAAAATAATCTTTCTAATGATAATGTATAATCTTTTTGTTTTGATTGCAATCTCATTTTTTAAATATAAAAACAGAAAACCATTAACAAAGCACAAGACTAAAAGTGGCACTAATTGTACACATGTCATGAATCTGATTCACAAATGAGCGCATATTCTCAAATAGCGGGAATTATTAAAATATGTATCAATGAAATATAATATAAATCTTTATTATATAATAATAACAACTTGTAAATACATCACAGAAAAATTATATATATAAAAGCCTTTTTCGGTAATTCTCAATTTTTTTACCCTTCTCAATATGATACCTCGTACTAATACTAACACGTATATTACGCATATAGCGACATCTATTGACATTTTCTATAATTCACATTTTTATCATTTTATTTATTTCCCCTTATATTACTTTCCATTCTTTATCCATTACCCAATCATTCATTAAATCAATTGACTTTTTGTAAATGTTCATACATGTATTTATATTATATTTTATATAATTTGTTTCATATATTTTCCTTCTATTCATTTCCTTTATATAATTTAATGGTCTTATGTTTTTAATACAATCTATTTTATGTCCAGATTTTAAATAATGAACATATAATGCTGATCTATCATCCCTCCTTTCAATAGCACTATTATGTTCTTTTGCCCTTTGTTCTAATTGTTTTGATGTTTGTCCATAGTAAACCATTTTACATATCCCACAAGTAATTTTATATACTGTTCCCTTTATATATTTCATATCATCTTTAATCTTATAATTTCCTATTAATATATCTAAATTTTTACTATTAGACTATCCTATTTTTATATTTTTATTCATATAATTTTTATTTTTAGTTAATATATCATAAATTTTAGGTGTATATGCAATTTTAATCCATTTTGTATTATTTAATATTTTATTCCCTCTAATATTATTTTTATTATCATCCGAATAACCTAAAATTTATGATATATTAACTAAAAATAAAAATTATATGAATAAAAATATAAAAATAGGATGGTCTAATAGTAAAAATTTAGATATATTAATAGGAAATTATAAGATTAAAGATGATATGAAATATATAAAGGGAACAGTATATAAAATTACTTGTGGGATATGTAAAATGGTTTACTATGGACAAACATCAAAACAATTAGAACAAAGGGCAAAAGAACATAATAGTGCTATTGAAAGGAGGGATGATAGATCAGCATTATATGTTCATTATTTAAAATCTGGACATAAAATAGATTGTATTAAAAACATAAGACCATTAAATTATATAAAGGAAATGAATAGAAGGAAAATATATGAAACAAATTATATAAAATATAATATAAATACATGTATGAACATTTACAAAAAGTCAATTGATTTAATGAATGATTGGGTAATGGATAAAGAATGGAAAGTAATATAAGGGGAAATAAATAAAATGATAAAAATGTGAATTATAGGAAATGTCAATAGATGTCGCTATATACGTAATATACGTGTTAGTATTAGTACGAGGTATCATATTGAGAAGGGTAAAAAAATTGAGAATTACCGAAAAAGGCTTTTATATATATAATTTTTCTGTGATGTATTTACAAGTTGTTATTATTATATAATAAAGATTTATATTATATTTCATTGATTATAAGATAAACAACATAAAGGAGTATTATTTCTTAGAATTAAGTAAAATATGTATGAAAAAATATAAAATTAAACACTGTAGTTAATAAAAAAAGTTTGACTTGTATTAATTTTTTTTAAATATTTAAAATTTTTTATTAGTCATACTTTATTTCCTTATTTTTTTAATGCAAATTTTAAAGTAATTTTTCTTTGTTGCTTTGCTTTTATGCGATTTCTGAAAATTACTGGAACATGTCCCCCATTTTTCAAGGTAAGATAAGTTTATTTTTGTGCGCATTTTCTGAGGAACCTATCTACCGCATAAAATGAGACCCAGGTGTATATATATATTATAAATGAAAACATTTATTTTAATGCTAAAATCTATAAACAATTCTAATGCAGCAACATTGTTTCATGAATAATAATATTCCCTTGTTGAATGAGACAAATGTAAAGAAAACTATGTTAATAAAATTTATAAATGATAGTATAAAATAATATACTGCTCATCACAAAAGACAACTAATATCATGAATAGAAATGACTATCAATAAATGGCCTCAGATTGGGTAACCCCACATGTGCTGAAAATATTATAACTAAGCAGTGCTAGTTGGCCTGCAAACTAAATGCATTACATATTTGGGCTATTATCAAAAATAAATACAATTATAAACCAAGTCTATTTCTGGACAATTTAAATATTTTGAGTAAATGTCACAACTCTAGCAATTTAAAATATATTGAATAAATAATTAATTAATCACAAATGGTTTTATAATTGTTCATATCTACATGCGCAGTGGATTCATAAATTTATAAAGAGTGCCAATGAATCCATATATATGCTCTTGACTGGCAAAGAAAATAAAATTTATTAACGTTTATTGATAGTGAAATATCACCTGGAATACACTATAGGGTAAGATAAAATATTTAGACAATAGTTCTTGCAGTAGTAAATCAAGACACCTATTGTTAATAACAATAACAGAAATTTATTAAGATAGACATTAATTTATATGTAGTAGTTAGAACAAAAATTTATAACAGCAATTAACAATCTATAATGCACTTTTATAATTCATTTATAGTTCACCTTCACTATAATATAATTAAATCTGACATGTTTTATAATTAAAATTATCAATATATATATATAGTCAAAAAAGGGTTATCTATAAATTCCTTTCATACAAATAAAAAAAAATATATGGATGAATTTAATATTATTATAAAAAATATATAATAATCAAGTAATATTTTATAAAATTATTTCTAATTTTAAATTAAATTATACAAATATTATTTATGTTTTAATTGACCTTTTACTTTATTTGATTATGTAAATGAGGCATTTATTTATATAGCACTATGTTTATAAATTGTAGTAAACTAAAGATTAGCCTTTCAAGCCAATGTACATGTGCTTTTTACGAATGTTAATAATAATAAATGAATACTTTCATTTCCAACACAAGATAAAGTCTTTGCGAACGAATAAATGAATCCACTTATTCATTCAACCCAAATGCTTATATATGGGTAAATCTTAGGCTTGAAAGGCTAATCTTTAGTTTACTACAATTTATAAACATAGCGCTATATAAATAAATGCCTCATTTACATATGTTTAGTTTCATTTAAGAGTGCCGTTTCATAAATCCTAGAGAATTTTGTTGACATCACTCATTCAGACATAGTAAACAGTAATTTAAAGTGATTGATTTATCCTCACGCTTTCATATCCAGTACTTAAGATTTGCCCATATATAAGCATTTGGGTTGAATGAATAAGTGGATTCATTTATTTGTTCGCAAAGACTTTATCTTGTGTTGGAAATGAAAGTATTCATTTATTATTTTAACATTCGTAAAAAGCACATGTACATTGGCTTGAAAGGCTAATCTTTAGTTTATTTGATTAGGAAAATATTGAATGACAGATTTAAATTGCATGGTTTAGAAGAAAGTTTTTATAAACATTTACAAATGTTATCATTAATAGTTTTAACAAGGCTGTAAACCTTAGCAATGAGCGTCTGAAAAAATCGTCATTAGGGACCTCTGTAGGGAGCGTTTAATAAAATTTATAATTACAACTTTAAATTATCGTAATATATTTCTTACTATAAGATCTTTTCATTAACTCGTAGTAAATCGTAAGATTTCGCGAGTATTAATGTATTATTAGAATTGGGGACTTAATTAGTGAAGTATTTAATAGCTTCACACTCTTAGATCAAAACACTTCTGCTTCACCTATTTATATATAAAAGTAGGTCGAAGTAAAGAAGGGATTCTCTCCCAGGGATTCTCTCTGTTCTTCATAGCGTAAGCATGTGTTTTAAAGACCTACAGAGGTCCCTAGTGATGATTTTTTCAGACGCTCATTGCTAAGGTTTACAGCCTTGTTAAAACTATTACTGAAATAATAGTGAGCATTTAATAAAATTTATAATTACAAATGTTATCATTATAATTTCAACTGTTGTTAATAAGTAAGATTTTCTCTAAGCATCTGTCAATATTATTACACATAAAACTTCAGTTTAATTTTCTTACCTTGTAGCATTTACTTTGGCATCTTCATGCTACCACATATATAAGTAAATTTCCATGGGCATTTTAGTTCTTAAATGTCACCCAATTGTTTTCCTTCATCAAAACTACAATCAAAGTAGATTTTGCTGTTTTAGACTCATGGCAGTCAGCATAGCATTTTGATGTTAATCATTCCATTTTAAATCATAGACATTAAATGAAGAGGGCTCCATGCCCTTTTCCGTTCCAGGATTTCTACTCACAATCCATTTTATTTATTTCTAGTCCAAAACTTATTTATAAAATAAGATAATG
Organism: Epiperipatus broadwayi; assembly: GCA_028023455.1. Lineage (NCBI taxonomy): Eukaryota > Metazoa > Onychophora > Udeonychophora > Euonychophora > Peripatidae > Epiperipatus > Epiperipatus broadwayi. Next base: position 1,623,379 of record JAQFVV010012430.1, on the reverse strand, counting down.
TTAAAATTACAAAACTTTTACGGGAAAGAAAGTATACTTTGATTCCTTATGAAAATTACAATGCAGTCTAGATTTTTAAACACATGATTTCTTTCTTTTAATTTTAATAAAGCATTGTTGTCATGATAATTTAACAAAATATATTTTTTTAATTTTAATAAATAAATGTTACATTTAGTCTACATTTATTCAAAAACAAAACCATATTATGTTCTCTTTATTTAGAAATTTATAAACCATAGAAAATGACAAGATAAAAATGCATATGAATATCACAATATATATAATTAGTTTATCTCATACAAAGAATTAGATCAATGTTAGACAAGAGACTTCAAATCTAAGTTCTGTCCTGCAAACATGTAGGCATACATGCAAATTCCATAATATAATAAGCTAATCCAATAATTATTATTAAAAGATATTGGATTAACTTAATATATTATGGAGTTTGCATGTAAGATTGCATGTTTGCAGGATAGAACCTAGATTTGAAGTCTCTCACCTAACATTGATCTATTTCTTTATATGAGATAAATTAAAACATACAATTTTCTTTAACATGAACTAAAAATACAAATATTTTAGATTAAAGGTTAATTCTATTTGACAGTTTTAAATATCTCATCGTAAACTCAAATTATTAATTTTGTGTATATTTATTAATATACAAAATAGGTATATGCCTTATAAATTGATATCATTAAAGAATAAATCTGATATAATGTGACTTAAATTATCTTGCATTATTCTTGAGTTGTAACTAACCATCAGAGTAATTTAGTTTATTCAAATCAGAACTTTCCAATTTACATGAATATAAACAAGGCATGGAAATTATGATTATTTTAAAAATTCATACTAGAATTAGATCTTTAGATAAAGTACTTAGGTACACAAAACCTTGGATCATGCATCTGGCATTTACCCAATACAATAATGTTTTATACATAAGAATAATGCTAGATTATAACAAATAGTACAATTTATTATCTAGTAAGATCAAGTCAAATATCTACATAGATATAAAAGCAACATGTGCTTGAGAAAATACCTATACATGAATTCTCAATATCACAAGATAGTATATGCATGAAGATAAGAATTGGACTCTAATGACATGTTTAAAATAATAAATATGAGTCGTACATCTATATTCAATATTCATGAAAATATAAATTAATAAGCACAAATAATTAACTAACTGAGCTCAGAAGGAAATCATTATATAATATCAAAATAAATATATATATATATAAAATAAATCTGAGCAGGTATTTCATCTGCATTTTATCAGTATGTATACACTGTGTAAGAGAATTTTCATTTAAATAGCTGATAATATGAATTAGTGCTTGACTATAAATAAATAAATAATATTGAACATATATGCAAACAATCATATGCATGCACATCTCAGTTTCAACATCAATATATGTGGTAGACAAACTTTTAATATTCAAATTTTCATACTGTATGCCATGATAAGATTTACGAAAATTTATAAATAATAAAATAAACCAAATACCGATAAAAAAAAAAAAGATATAAAATAATTTAATAAAACTCTAAGTAGGTCATTACTATCTCTAAATCTCGATTCCATACAAAACATTTACTAACATTTCTGGGCATTTATTTTATATAAAGAATTTATGAAAATCTACTAATCTACCTTGTACAATTATTAAATATAAAATCCAAATCCTAAATCTCTCATAAGTTTTCACTTATCACTAAACTCCCTTGAAATAGCTATTATTGTTTTACCTTCAACTTACTATCTATAAAACATTAATTAATTTTCATTAATACACATCGTAACTGGAAATTTGCACTCCATTTGGAAATTATATGTACTTACTATTAAAGAATAAAGATAAAATTTATCTAATTTTTTTTAATAAAACAAAATAATGAGCACCAATTTCCACAGTAAAATCAAAATATGTTTTATATAAAAAAAAAATAATTCATTTAAGAAAAACATATAACTAATTTATATGGTTTTATTTTCTAGAACTTGCTCTCTCATTACGTAAGTCAGAAACCCTTTTAACTATATATATATAATCTATTAATGAGCATAAAAATAAATTATATCCCACATATTTCTATATACATAAAATAACAAATATATAGGAAATAAAGCTCATACAAAATTTTATATAAAGTTCATAAAGTTTATAAAATTGATGAATGATTTACTTATTGAAGGTTTGTGGTGCTGATATAATAGAATTTTAATATCATGAAGTAAGTTTTGACTCATAATTTTTATGGATTTGTTCTCATAGTTTTTTTTCTTAGAACTTTAATTAGAGAATTAAACAGTCAATCTCTTTTAGTTTGAATGTTTATATAAGTCACATTCAGAAAGGATCCATTACTTCAACATAAATATATTGTAACGGAATAGGATTTTACCTGGTATGATAATAGATTTGCTAAGTCATCATAATAAATAAGAGTATATCTTGGATCCTTGCACCTATATACCTACATACACTTTAACTTCATTCTTGGGAGATGAGAAGTTAATAATTACGTAATTATTAAACTATATACCCATACTCCTCTCATCCTTACCATTTTTCATTTCCGTTATTCCCAGATTTCAAAATCATAAAAGGATCTGCATAGTCATCTAATTCAGGGTATATCAATATCACTTAAAATGTGGGTATGTAGGAATGTATGTTGGTGTGGAAGGGTAGGCATAGACACATGAAAATAGGTGTAAATGTATAAAAATATATGTAAGTATGTGAAAAGATATGATTAATTGAAAACTGAATATAGAAAAATATACCGAGAATTTTTAATTTAAACACTTATATATATTTACAATAAGTAACATTTTAATAATAAAATTTATAACAACATATAAAATATTTAATTCAACATCTATGGTTACACTTTGATCATAATAGAAAATTTACATAATTAATAATAAAATTAATTACATTCAAATAATAATAACCACAAATTAGTCCCCCCTCCCCACTAATGAAATTTACACTCAATCATTAGATGTATATAGCGTGATATGTGCATGTTAATATATTTAGTAGGTAAATGAAAGTTTCATATATCAAGGAACATTTTAATTTCATAAATAAACACCTGATCCATGCGCATACTCGCATATTAAATATAACAAATTTTATGACTATAATCTTAAAATAATAATCAAAAAATAAGTAAAGAAAAGTTTAGTTAAATTATAGATAGGAATATTTAAGAAAATCTGTTTCAAATTATAATCTTCACTATCTCAATTCCTATTGAGCTAGGTTGCTAATTACTTTAAAATTTATTGTTCATTATAAAACATTTCTATCTCTGTTCTCTTTCTAAAATTTGAGCAACCATACAGTACAATTACCCACATATACAGATAGTAGTATTGTGTGTGTTCCCATCATTAATAAATCCTATGTTTAATCTTTACATATAACATGTATAACTTATTTTTCATGATATCTGAATTAATACATAATAAAAACATTTTTTTAAAAAAATACATATAAAAATGATTGCATATAATGATAATGAAGTAACACATAATATATTGATAAAGTCAATATACATTACTATTGAAAAACCTCTTTTCTGAGAGAGAGATAAAGTGGAAAATAAAATTGATATTACCAGGCTTCTCTTCTTTTTCCAATGTAGAGACCATTTCAGTGAGTTTAATGAATTTCATTTTAAAGTCAGCTTGTTCAAGGTTAAAAATTTGAATTCAGTCACATACCAATGTTTGACGTGTGTAGATATATTAATTGCAACGTTTTACTGGAAAAGTTCGGTTGAAGCTTAGACTTATAATTCTTTCTGTTTTTTTTACTGCAATGATGATTTTTTTAAGGACACTATTTTAGTATTGTGATGAGTTCTTCATTTCTTCTTCTTTCTTTCTGTTTGGAAGCATGCTAATAGACAAATGAATATTTTCTGCTTTTTACATATATTTTTAGCATTTTACATTATGCTTGGTTGGACGTGAAGCAATAGCAAGGTTCAGAGTCTTCTTTGGTCTTTGGAGATCAGCCATATGATGCTATTTATTAATTTCCTTCTTAAATTTAACTCTTCAAATGTGCATAGAATTCTTTGGGTAGTCAAAAGGTACCTCAACAAAATATCGTTTCTGCCCCTCCATTCTGCTGTGGAAACCTTCAAAATATATAAAATAATAATTCTTTGCTTCCAGGAGACAATCAGACCTATCAATCCACTCTAAATCTATTTTTCAGACTATATATGTGCTGGCTTTTTAATGACATCACACACACTTATTTTAATGAAACACCTGGTTATCTATGAAATGTACTTTATCAGTGTAGCTGCAATACAATCATCTGATGATCCCTTTGATCTCTATCTTTCTACAAAATTTATTCTTTGGTGGTCCAAAGTAATATGCAGTCTCTTTGTAGCTGCAAGTTATTTTCTCACCCTCATGTTTCTAATACTGAAGTTATTTCAAAATTGACTATTTTTCTCTCAAGTTTAACACCAGATTGCAATCTTTAGAATTGACAATCTCTTCTCTCTCAGTTTTAACACTTTTAAATAAATAAATAAAATGTATTTAAATAATATAAAAAGACAACCTTTTTACACAGAAAATATGAAAATATTAATAAAACCTTTTTAGTGTATCTATAAATGTTTAAATTTTAATGTTTGGACATATACACACATATATTCTCGTACATAAACCTTGCTTCCCTAGCTAAAGCACAGACAAAGAAAAATATGTGTATTGAATCAATACATGATTATTGAAAGTAATATAAACGATTTAAAAAGCTACAGATTATTAATATTATTAGTAATGAAAGCTATAGATCAAATTAGTAATGACAAATATTAAATCAAAACACTGTTAAGAAAGAACAACATTATAACTTATTAGATGTAAACTGAAATATAAAAGTTAATAAGTAGCCTTAAAAAACTAATAATGTATGGAGTTTGTGTCTACAGACAACTATTTATATATGCTCCACATTTTACTTCTTAAATATAACTATATCAAACAATTCAAAATCTATATGTTGTCCCTTTCACTAATAAAAGTTAGTTGAGGAGAGAAAAAGAATTTCTTTCCCTTTTTAGAAAAATTACCAGTTTAATTGATAAGTCTCAAATATGCTGCCTTCACAACTTTGACACAAATCACTTAATGAATGTATATTAATAATTTTTATTAGTCATTTATTAGACTAGAGATTATATAATAATAAATAATATTTCTGTGGGGTAATATTGACTACACCACTCTCATGCAAGTAGGAAATGGTTTCTATCAGCTTTTAACATCTTGTGCAGAGATGTAATCATAAACATATGACCAAAGCTATGTGAACAAGATCTATGACCCCCAAAATATTAACTAGCTGAGAACATCATGGTAGAACAATTAAAGTCTTTATTTAAAAATAGTAAGGAGTTGAGTAATTTTCCATCTTTGATTTATCCTCTAGTTAAGAATACTGGGATATCCATTTACTGATCAATATTGGATACTTAGATGAGTTAGTTAAGAAGGCTACTGAAAAAAAGTTTTAAATTTGATTAGAACCTGGAAAAAATGTTAAGTTTTATCCCCCAGATTCAAAAACAGACCAAGAATTATAATTATATTATTTTCAATTTCTGCAATTTTTTTTTTTTTTCATTATTTAAACTTATAAGTTGATAAAAAGTTACCCAAAAGATTGCAAAATGAAAGGTTACAGTCTATTTTGTAATAACAGTAAAATATATTACTTACTTATTTTTCAAATGTTGTGTGCTGCCAATGCACTTAAACTGGCCATTCACCATAATAGCTAGTCTGGTACATAATGCTTCACATTCCGCCATACTGTCGTCAAAAAACAAAAAAAATATATGTGTGGATATACATATATTTAAAAACAATATTTACTAAAAAGTAATAGCATTCATATAGACAGTTAATAATACTATTTCGTAAAAAATAAGAAAAGGATATATATATATGATTTAAAAAAGTCTTACAATAATAATTTATGTAGCTGATTTATAATTTGAGACTTTGTGCATGGAATATACAAAAAGTGAATGATTTCTCTACTTTTGAAATAAAACTTATTTCCTTTGCTTAAAAGTTAATGAATTTCATCATCTACTAATGTTCCTTTCATTTTTGAAGTAATTTTTATATTTTAGTAACCTGGAAATACTTTTTTTTTGAATTGCAAGTGCTTCCTTTATTAAAATCCACAGTACTGACATCAAATTATTTATGACTAAATATCCATACTGCAGTTTCAGAATCAATCTTTATATATCAATGTTATGTTTCATTATCATGAAGTTTTTTCATTTCTTGGAGTTTTCTCAAAATACCACATTTCCATCCTTTATCTAAAGCTTCTTTTATTTTCTTCTTTCATTTAATAATTTATTGTTGATATTATGACCAGCAGTAAAATTCCAGTACAAGATGAGAATCTCATTCAGATACTTCTAACAACTTTTCTGTCCGTGTTATTTTTGCCAAAAATGTTTGTATAATGTTTCAACCCATCATTCTATCATCTTATAATATCATTTAGTCAACAGTTTGCTTCATCTCCATGTAATGGCCCATTCATTTTCATTTTAGATATTTCATTTCTTTTAGAGTATCTTCCAATCTTGTTAATTTATTTACATTTGTGTTTTACTTTTTATTTATGAACCATATTCAATATGTTCTTTTTATTGATTTTCAAAACAATTCATAAAAGCCAATTAGGAGACAATTGCCAAAAAAATTTATATGTATAATAAATAAAAATTAGAATCATTTAAAATAAATGTGTTGCTGTTTAAAACACCAGAAATACAGAGGCCTAATTATAGCAGTATTATAATTTGTGTTATTTGATTGGCATTTTATTAGTATTTATTTTAGATGATTTCAATTTTTATTTATTATATATAATTTACATGTTTTATATTATGTAAATGTTTAATCTATATGAAGTTTTTTTTCCAATATATAAATAATATGTAAGGTTTCACAGCATTATTAACTGCTAAATAGCCAAAATAATTTTGCTTGTGACCCAAAAAGTTATTGGGAATGTAATTTAAACAATAATATACATGAGAAAAATTCCTCTTTTACTTTTAACTTATATAAATTATATATTTTCGCTACATTTAGAATAAAAATATTTATGATTTTCAAATGATATTGCTTTATCATATGTTGCGTCTCATATTTATATTAAAAAATAATGATGATTTATTTTTAATTAGCAAATGGTTAGTTTTTAATTATTTTTCAATTAATCTGAATAAAACAAAAGCAATACATTTTTCGTATAAATTTATACCATATTATCTTGACATTGTTATTTGTAAGAATTATTTTTTGCATTGCAATAGTATTTGTATTTGTGTTAATATTTTATTTGTTAATAATTATTGTTATCTAAATGTATTTATTGGTTGTATTATATTAAATAATATTTTATGATTTTTAATATAAAGGGTGGGCCAAAAGTTTCCATACATAGAAAAAATAAGCATTTTTTAAATGAAAAACCATTTTTATTTATATAATATGCTTCTACATGACTGCCATTGTTTTGAAAACGCATTTCAATACTTGTCTGGTACTGCTGATGAACACATATCACCACAGCTGGAATTATGTTTGTAATGAATAGCATTGGTGATACGTTCCCTAAGATGATTTATGTTTCATATCTTTTCCTGATATACCATGGCCGTTAAGTGCTCTCAAAGATAAAAATCAAGTGGGGCAAGATCTGGGAGACCATGCTGACTAATCTCAGCATAGAAATGTAGGGAAACTAAAACCCACCCTGTATATATTGTAACGTCCACTGCTCTATTAGGGTTTTTTTACGAGTTCACTACACATACTCGGTGACTAAATTAGTCCTATCTATTAAATTTGTTTCGTTAGACAATTCAGTAAGATTTAATGGATGCAATTATTTTTCCTGGTCACACAACACCCTTTTAACTAATGTAACTACTAAAATAATGGGATCATGTAAGCCAGCTTTTAATTTATTTGAAAGGCCCCGGGATTCTGTATTGGAATCCACTGGAGAAACCCCATTTATTTATTTAGTTACGACAAAATTATCTGAAAATTCCGGAGGATTGAGTTTCAGTACAGCTTTGGCAAAGGTTAATTATATTTTCAAATCTTAATAATTAACATTAATAAATTTATTAATAATCATTAATAACGTACAATGAATAGTTGGTATTAGAAATGAATATTTTTATTCTAACAAATTAAAATATAAAAATAAAAAAAACACATTATGAATTAATTAATTGGAAAGATGACACGCACGCCAATCCAGATATGAATCAATTAATAAAAAAATAGTTCAACAATTATAGTTCTTAAATAAACAAGAGTCTCTTGATAATAGAATTTAAAGTCTTTATCGGGATTATTTTAAGCTTATTTTAGGAATTGTTTGCAAACTTTGTCACAATTGGGAAAAGTTACTCTTAACTTACCAGTAAGTTGGTGTAGGTTTATGGGATCCTGAGCTCATAAGAATTTCCGTTGGTCTCTATTGCTGGCATCTTCCATTATTGTTCTGTTCTATAGCTGGAGAAAAGGCACAGTTGTAGTGACCCTTTCATTGCAAAAAGCGGTCTTCACAAGGCCAGTTTCCACACTTGTGTGACAGCTTGATACAGCATGTGGCGTACCTGTGCAGATGTATATTACTGCCACAGGTTATGCTTGCAGAAACCTCCAACTCGCAGACACGTAACTAGAAGGTAAAGAGAAGACCTAGATTGAAGTTGTCCTCCTCTTTTTATATCTCAATTCTGTTTTTGAAACTTCTGTGCATTCTTTTGTCCTTTTATCAGCATATAAGGTAATAATCTTGCACACTCTCTTAAATTTAAGTTACAAAGTCCTCCTTTCACAAAATCTCTCTGCCATCTTTAATTAGCTAAAATATTTTTCTTTTAGCTTATCTGGATTAGTAATTTGTGTGCCTTTTGTTCTTTCCAATTTTTATCTTAATTTTTAATTAGATACAAAAAAAAATATGGACGGAAATTTTACTTTCATTGTAGGTTTTAAAAAAAAAAAAAGATTATATAAACTAAAAATTTAATTGCGTCTTTTTAATAAGAACGCTAAATTTACTTTCTTTTTTTTCTTAACTTTTACATATCTTACCGGATGCCAATATATTTATACCATATAAACAAACGGTACAATATATTATGTTTTATATTTTATCTGTTATAAGATTTTGGTTTTTTTTCATACATTATGTTTCATATTTTATCTGTTATATTTCTAATTCCTCACTCAAGAGTTTTCTTGTATGAAGTTTATATTACTGTATTATTTATTTATTTGTTGTTTACTGAATAAATAAATAACTGTAAACATTCAGAATATCAAAAACTTAAATTTTAATACTGCTTTGATTCTTGGTATTTGTATTATCATTTTAAAAAACAAATAAAATTTAAACTTTCCAGAATTATTTAAAATCTTGTTTTCCATATTATTTTTTCCAATGCTTCCAAAATTTATCTAAGATCACATAGTTTAAATGTTTATTTATTAGATTATGACAAATGTTTATAAAGTAGGGTTTTTTATTTCTTCTTTTTCGCAATCTATTTTCAACATATAGAGCAAATTACATTCAGTAGTATGACTTGGAAGATTGATTTACCTATGATAAATACTGAGGGTTTCAAAAATTATATAAGTTCAATACAGATCAACTGTTCATTCATAAAATTATATAAAATAATAAAAAAAATGTAATTATTCACTTCATACAATATAATGAAAGTATCTTTCTACTCTAGTGCCATCTATCATAAACTTGGATAATTCACTGATCACCAAATGCATTTAAATCCCATTCTCAGATCAGTTTCTGGCTTTTGCTTTCAACAGTGTAAAATAGGATTTCTTAATTCTTCTTTATTATAAAACATTTTCAACATATAAAACAAATACTTTAGCAAAATAAAAATAAAAAAACCATTTCATCTAATTACACTTCTTCCAAACTGATTATAACAGTTAAATTCCATTATTTTGTAATTTAAAATTTCATGTTCACACATACTTTTTTTTTTAATTCACATATGGATCCACCCACATAAGAAAATTTGTACATATATACATGAATTAATCCAAATATACTTTTAAAAAATTAGCACTTGAATGTAAATGTTATATAGAAAATTAACTGAATTATTTAAACCAGTTTTGCAAGTCATGCTAATGAATGTAATGGCATCGTGTCTTGTTATTTATAGAATAGATATACTGAGAATTAGTTATAGCGTTATCATATTTTAATTGGTATTTTATCAGTATTTATTCTAGATACATATACATGCATGTAAATTATTTACATGAAAAGAATATTACATGAAAAATAATCCACAATTACAGAATAATTTAATACTGATCAAATACTACTTAGAGAATTTGAATTATATCATTTGTTATCTATATAATAATAGACATAATGAATTCTCTTAAATGTCTATCAATTAGTAATGAAATTTTAAAAAACCAAATACCTGTGCGATGTGAGAATGACTACACATTTATTTTTGGTGATATCTATAATACTATTCCATAAAAACCTACGAGCCTTAGGATCCATCCCAGCTGTTGGCTCATCCTAAAATAAAAATAGTTCTGACATAAAACTCAATTTTATAATCAATCTTTGATTGGAGAGAACTATTATGACAAAAAACAATCAAAAAGTACTCTTAACAAATAAAGAAATTAGTTAATCATAAATGCTGTATTTATCATTACACAACAAAAAAACTAAAATAAAATAAATAAGGGAATTTTGGAAACTCTATCAGAGGTGTTATAACTAAAATATTATACTTTGAGCCATATATGTTAACAACGGAAATTAAAGGATTATATTCTGCGTAAACAGAGATCACTTTTTATCTTTGATGTTGCTAGGAAACTATCAATTACTAACTGACAGTACTGAGACTAAATAAGTTTTCTCTATTAACCTATACAATAGCTCTTTTGTCCTAAGTTTGGGTTAATAGATTTGTTTAGCCTAAGCAATGTTAGTTAGCAATTGATGATTTGTTGGCAACATTAAAGGTAAAAAGTTATCTTTGCTTACATGAATATAATCTTTTAAGTTCCATTGTTAAAATCATTAAATTCCAGAAAATCTTTAACATATATATGTATAAAATTTTATGAAGTAACAATAAAGTATCCATCTGTCATGCTTATAATTTAGGCTCCAATTTGAGATAAATAAATTTCAAACTGTTTATTTATTTTTTTCAGTCCCAGTTCACATTCAGCTTGGCTAATAATTCACTAGTAATCAGTAAATGGATTTTTAAATATTTTTAGTTAGAGAAAAAAATAAAAATAAAAAACATTCAAATCCTCAAAACCGAGAAACTGTTAAGTTTGATGAGTTCTGCCTTCCCATTCTTTCCTTTATAAGAAGCTGGCCCTGCAATAAGCTTTTATATATCCCCCCCCCCATCATATTTGTTTATATAATTAAAAATAATTCTGCTCTAAAAAGCCCACATCATAGGAAACACTTCTCTAGTGTCTTTCACCAGAGGAACAATAAAGAAGATAATCATTTCTCATCAATTAACTGTGAAGACTTTTAATTTTCCTTTCTTGTCTTACCCTTTAAATAAGAATAGTTAAATATTCATTTACTGCCAACTAAGTGAATAATTAATTAGTTTGTTTAATAATTGATCACATGAAAAAGTTCTACACTTGGCTAGATCTTAGGCTAACTAAAAAAAATTATAAATTCAGATAGCAGGCAGTGATGTTACACTGCACCATGATACCTTTTACATGTACATTACATATTATTTTCAGATAGATGAATAATTTTGAGTAAGATCTGGGTTTTTTTTTCTCAGTAAGCCAGCCAATCCAGTTACAGCTCAATAGTGGTCAGAAAATATATAGTTATTTTTAGCTAGAAGTTACATATTATGCAAATTTGTTTATTTTTAAAATAATCTGTCATTGATTCATTTTTGAAATAAATCAAGTGTCAAATAATGGCTAATAGATAACATTTATAGCCATCACAAAGCAAAAAGTAATGATAAATGAAGAAATTTATTCACCTGCTCCTAAATCATGTATTAATATTTTATAGATTACATATAAATATTTCCAGATAAGCTTGGGATGTTTTCAAGCAGTTTGCTCATAGTCAGCCCAATCTGCCATTTAGTTTTTGAACAGTTAATGGATATCTGTCTGATTTTAATGAGAGGTAAAACAGACAAAAATCTTTAAAATCATCACCAAATAACATTCAACTAAGACAATAAAGTCAATTACTCAAGGCTTTAATAAGCTTATAAATTTTGATAGCTTAAGGGTTGATTGTTATCTTCAAAATTCACCTAGTCTGAGAATAACCACCTCTTCACTGCTCTTTGGTGAAAAAGTTTTGAGAGGTTGTTGATTTGCAGCAAGTTATTTAAAGCTATTTTATCGATACACAAATATATTATAATGGTAGGACAATGCCTGAGATACATTTCATCTATAAGTTGGACACATGTTGGTTACTCCAATGTAATAATAAGTTAGAAATAATGCATGAAAGTCATTATCTTATAAAATTACTAAATATAAAGTTCATTTGCTGATGATCATACCGCATTTTGGAGAGTGAAATGCAGCAGGATGAAAAATGATTAGAGTGCAATAATAACAAATGTGCACTTACACATGTTAATATTCTATTGACTGAATAATAATATTGATTTTCTCATCAGTTTCAAATACTACAAAAGCATAAAAATACCAATGATTATAAATCCAATCCTATTTAATTTTTTAAGTGAATTGCAATTCATTCTTCTAATAATGATAGCTAAATTTCCAGATATACAACACTCACTAGTATCAGTTAAATTCTCTTATTCTTCTCTTTTACTTTTTTTGCATAGCTTCATATATATATTTCTTATAATACTTCTTTCATATACACTTCAATGCAAATAAATTTTCTTAAAAAACTTCTTTATTTTCCTTACAGTTTCGACTGTTCATCAGTCTTCATCAGAGCTTATCAAACTTCCTCTGCTTTCAGCAGTCTTCATCAGGGATTATCAAACTTCCTCTGCTTTAAAAAGCAGAGGAAGTTTGGTAAGCTCTGATGAAGACTGATGAACAGTCGAAACTGTAAGGAAAATAAAGAAGTTTTTTAAGAAAATTTGTTTGCATTGAAGTGTATATGAAAGAAGTATTATAAGAAATAGTATCAGTTAAAGTATCATCTGGAAAACACAATTTTCCTTGTTAATAGAGTAAAATCTATCTTCCACAATTACCATTTCCTGAATAGTATCACAATGGCTCTTATTTAAAATATTGTAAAATAGAAAATAGTGATTTTTCTTCCCGTTAGTGCTTCTGGTTGTGAATGAGTGTGGAACAGATATTTATGGCAAGAATTGCACATATATGTTACTGCTTTTAGCTAATTATGTGTATACATAAAGAAAAAATGCATAAATATATAAAAGTATTCTTACTAAGTATAAAAATTTTATTTTAACAAACTATTATTAATATCATCATATCATAAAGTTAAATATCTGTTTCAAAAAAAAAAGTTTGAATAGATACATTTGCCAAAAATACTTTTCTATCCTTTATCAATTAAAACAGTGGTTTAAATGTATTATACAATATTCATAAATTTATTTTAAAACATTTAATTTGTTATAATTATATTTCACAAATGTATTTTTACTCCATCAATAAGATTGAGAAGAAAAAATAAAATTGCAAATCTATTTTGAAAGTATGATAGAAAAAAAATGTAATTAATAAATTAATTATTATAATTAACAATAATAAACACAAATTTAAGCCTTTCAGAAATTAACCCAAAGCACAAACTCTGACTATTCAATCAATATTTAGGTACATAAATAGTTACAAGTATTTATACAGCTATAAGCTAGACTCATCATGGCAAATCTTGAAGATTTTGTTTCTCTCTAGAGTAACGATGCCCAAAATAGGCAAAATATTATTTGAATTTTCAATATGGTTAGCCATAATCCTGGTATAGCTTTTCTTCCTCAGATTGTAGACCTTTTTGATTCACATATCCATCTTTATGACTAATTCTCTAATTATTTTTATACAGGAACATAAATCATGTCAGCATTTTTGAAAAGTTCAGAATCACATCTCAGGCAGTTAGTCAAGAAACAGATTATCACTTTCGAACTTAATTCAGATTTTTTCAGTACGACAGCTTTTCATCTCTAAGGAACTCACATAATGGGTAGATGATAGCACACTTCTAGGTGTCTCTAATCAATTATTCTATAGACCATAATAGCTTCAATGAGAGATTTCATAGTTTTTTGTTTGAGGAATATAAAATTCTTTTCCAAGGATATGTTATTACCTTTGTTGTGATCAGTATCCAACATTATAATCAGACTAATCTTATGGTTGTTGCTATAAAATTCTTTACTTCTAGCTTCAATATAATTTTAGCTTAATGGTTTGTTTAATTTCAACTCAGTTACAACTTTTTAACAATTCCCTAAAAATTATTTCCAAAGATACTTTTCACATTGACCAAAAAAACATGAATTCCATAACTTCCATCTCTATATTCTTTTATTTATTTTATTAAACTTTGTTGATTTGCTTAACCTTATTCCATTTTATCTAGCTCAGCGGTTCTCAACCTGTGGGTTGCAAACCCTTCACAAGTATCACCTAATCATTAGAAAACATATATTTTCAATTCATAACAGTAGCAAAATTACAGGTTGGGGGGCGCCACAACATAAGGAACTGTATTTCGTGCATTAGGAAGGTTGAGAGTCACTGATCTAGCTTTTATGTGTGGGCATTGTTATTTCTTATTAATCACAATATTTATACATATAAATAGGTAGATAAGTAAAACATAAAAATGTCTCAAACAGACACTTAAAACAAAATAATAATAAGATATTAGCCAACAGCCTAGGAATTGCTGAATAATGGAAATGTGAGCAAATTTCCAGCCCTATTTTAACCTCTAACTAGGTATATATTTACTGATCAATAAAGGATGGTTAGCTAAGTTAGTTATATATTAGCTATCTGAAAGAAAAATCGTAAATAGTATTAAAAATCCTGAACATTTTTCAAATTCTACTAATTTGAATTCAAACTATATCATAGGCAGACAGGTGAATGCACTATTATCATACCATAAGAATCTTCATTCAGTCTTTAAATACTAATGAGTGTATTTATGTGATGTGAGGACATAGTTATTAGTAACATTTAAGACATCTCACCTGTCATCATCTAGGTAAAATGGATAACTCTAGCTACTTCTAGAGACACTGATAACAGAAAAAAACTGCTATTCAACCACCTACATAAATATCTAACGAGATCAAGAAGAAATGTTAAATATATGAAACAATTATGTAACTAATCAAGTTAATTCAAACTGCTCCCAAAATGCACTCTATAAACTCATAAATTATTAAATCAGTCAAAAAGATATCAGAATAATTTCTCTCACTATGTACATATTTCAAGGGAAAATCCTCCATTTATCGATTGAACTAGGAATATAACTAGATTTTCTATGCAAACAATAAGATTGCATACTAGTTGATTTTAAAGTTTAAATTTATTCATAATCAAAGAAAAAATACATAATATTAAATCTTCTAATCGAAATTATGACCATTACATTCTGGATGAAGATAATTTCTATTCACATTAGAATATCCAATATAGAATATTACATCTCACACTTTAAGCCATGTCTATTTCAATGGTTAAATATTAATCAATGAGATTTACAAAGTGAAATTCAAGAGCATTATGGATTAATTTGATTGATACTCATATGTACACAGAAATCAAGTAAATAATAAATTCCTCTATGGCATTATATATTTATTTTACATTTGCGTGTATCAAAACAAAAAATAAAAATTAATTCTCCAGGCCTTTAATTTGGAAGAAACATTTATTAAATCTTCATAATCATTTAAATAATTATTTTCATTGCTTGATTCTGAAATAAGTAGACTTTCTGGATTGACTTCTGTTTTTAAATAATTTCTAAAGCATTTTATAAAACTAAGCTTAGAGTGATTTTTGTATCTCATATTTAATCTCTATTAAGTAGCAATGATCTCTTATCTTCATTTTAGAACCAATCTAAGAACTCTGATACAAAGCTTTAATCTATGACACATCTAAAAATAAACACACATCTATTTGTGTGGGTTGCATAGTATGAGATCTTATTCAATACCACTCTGACTTTCTTTGCCACTCCTGGTTCATAATTTACATGGAAAGTCTTGTTTATTTTTAAGTGTCACACTTTATATATATATATATATTACAAATCAATGTTTGTATTTCTTCAAAATAATATACATAAATTTATAAATAAATATTAGAAAATACAGTATTTAAAAGTTTATAAAAATATATCTATAACCGTCACTTAGAAGCGTTTTCAACTATTTTTGTAGTTTTTGTCAACTAATACTTTTAAAATGTCAGCTTTCCCATAATTCCATGATGTCAACTTTCCCATAATTCCATAATCTTAACATTTGCTGCTTGCCTATTAATTAAATCCTTCTTGTATTTATATATTAACATCGCTTCTTTAATTTTTATTTTATTATTATTTCTTTCAGTTTCCAATATTTTTACATTATTATAATTAAAATCAAAACCATATATACATGATTTATTGTGGCCATAAAAGACAAAAGCTGATAAATTATTATTTTTATAATTTTGTTTTGTATTTTGAACCCTTTTTAATAATAACAAGTGCCTCGATTCACCTATATATCCACTGCCACACCTACATGTCCATTTGTAAATGATACAATTTTTATTTGACAATAAAGTCTTATCTTTTGAATTATTTACCAATTTATTTAATGTAGGTGGTGTATAAAATGCAATATCACATATACCTTTATAAATTTTCTTATTTATTCCAAAGAGTAAGCTTGTGGTTTAAGACCTGTAGAGGTCCCTACTATCACATTTTTATAAGCATGTTCTTGAGGCTACAGCCTTAATAAATATTACTTACGTAATCAATGTGCATCTAAATAAATTTATAATTACAAATTTTCTTAATGAAACTTGCCTGTTGTTGTTGTTGGGAAAGTTGACATCATGGAATTATGGGAAAGCTGACATTTTAAAAGTATTAGTTGACAAAAACTACAAAGATAGTTGAAAGAGCTTCTAAGTGACGGTTATAGATACATTTTTATAAACTTTTAAATACTGTATTTTCTAATATTTATTTATAAATTTACATATATATATATATGTAATAATATTATTATTCAATGTCTGTATTTTTAAAGCAATATACGTAATTATATAACTGAATATTTGTAAATACAGTAACTAAATAATTAAAAAATTTTATCCACTTTGGAGTGCTATTATTAAAACGAGTTCAGAAATTGGAACAAAATTGCATAGTAGATAATAATACTTCAGCATCTGTTTTTTACGATCATAATAAATCATGTATTTATGGTTTTGACTTCAATTTTAATAATGTAAAAATATTGCAAATTGAAAAAAATAGCAATAAAAGAAAAATAAAGGAAGCTATGCTAATATACAAATAAAAACATGACTTAATTAGCAGGCAAGCAGCAAACGTTAAGATCATGGAATTGTGGGAAAGTTAGCCTTTTAAAGCTTTAGTTGACAAAGATTACTAGGATAATCGAAAGCGCTCCTAAGTGGATAAAATTTTTTAATTATTTAGTTACTGTATTTACAAATATTCAGTTATATAATTACATATATATATATTGAATGAGAATTACTTAGGTATTACTTAGTAAGGTTTTGATAAATATTTTCATACAAAACTAAGAAAAACATAATTCCTCTAGAATATGCTCACTGATATGTGTGAATAGTGATCACCTTCTAATCCTAAAATCACAATCTTTAAACATGAGAAAACAATGGACTCTGGATGATTGGCCATCTTTCAGTAGAAAACTTGATTACATTCACTATCCATCTAACAATCAGTTTCATCACATTTTTTTGATATCAAAATCTTAGGACTGTTAAAAGTGGTCTATGAATGATTGGCCACTTTTCAAATAGAAAACATAATTTATTTTCATAATCCTTAATCATCTTTATCAAATTTGAGTTCAAAATCTTAGAGCTGTTTAAAATGTCAAATATTGAAAGGCATAATGATTAAAGATAAAATTCAGGATAAGTACAGTGTAAAAACAAGAAGACAGTTAATACTGATACTTGGCATTCTTTGGTTGATCATGATTATAAAGTAAAGACAAAAAAGCGACTACTGCTAATAAATATAATACCAGGGATCAAGCAAAGCATTATTTTTGTTTATACAACCTTTATGCCATAAGGTCAAAAGCGTTTAAAATTAAGCTACGAAATATATAGTTTCTAGATAGACAAATAAACCATCCGACTATTAAAAGACAATATAATGAATAAAAGGAAAAACGATTAAATTGATAGAGCGTGACAGCTATAATATTTCATAATGTAAGATTTATAAGACAAAAACATGTCATAAAAATTTGAATTCCTATCTAGTGTCCAATGGTTTCTCTTGCTTATATAATTGTTTCTGAAATGAAAGGGATGATTTCTATTAGATGAAGATTAGAAAATCTTAGAAACATATGTTCTTAAATACATCTTATAACATTTTGAATTATGTTGAAAGAATGATTTTAATAAAAATCAAGAACTACCCAGATTACATTTAATTAGAAAATAGTGATTACCTATCTTACTATCTCTACTTTTGAAGTCAATACAAGAGCATTAAATCCATGACTTCAACATAGTATATCAATCATGACACTGAGTAATAAGATGGTGCAGTAGTAAATAAATGGCATCCATTGGAAAACTAACTATTCAAAAAAAATCAGAAATCTGATAGCACTACCATACCATGTAGTGCCTCTTAATATATTTACTAAGTATATTTTGACTTCTAAGTACAAAAAAAAAAATTAAATGTCAGCTGTGAAAATTATGTGATGCTATTTAATGGTAATAATTGTTCATCCTATTTCAAAAACGAAGACGTCAGGGGATATAACTAAGACCTCAGGAATGTGCAATTGATTTAATATCAGACATATGGTAGCTGACATAGATTCAAAATTTTAGAAAATTGAAATTTTAAATTATTAAGGAAAAGACTTAAAAGTAGTTACTGGTTTGACACAACACAAAATTAAAACTTCTACTATAATATAGTCCTGTGATGTGATGTGATGTATTGTGACTTCTCCTTAAACAAAGTCAAGAATATCTCAGCAATTATACCCAGATAAACCTGTTAGCCACTTTATTTTCCATTCCCCACTCTAAATTTTCCCATCTAGTGCTTACTATTTTAGTCATTACTTTCATTTTGTTTCTAGAGTTAGTAGTGCAAAATGTAATCTCTTTGAATCATATTTTTACATAGGTAAAGCAGTGAAATTTTATTACTTACTAAAAATATTACTGGCGGGCATCCTATTAATGCAATAGCTGTTGAAAGCTTCCTTTTATTGCCACCAGAGTACTTATATGATGACTTATTTCTAAACTCTTGAAGACCAAGCTGCTTAATGCCCAAGATTACTACCTAAATAAATGAAAGAAAATAGATTAAAAGAAAGATAGGGCATATATATAAAATCACAGACTCACCACTGCCTTAATGCTTGAAGTAGTCATTAGGTTAAAAATGTATTAATATGTATAATTTTAACTCTCTCAATCTGTTTAATCTTTTCTCTCTCTCTCTCTTTATTATTACTCACTGATTCCTAATGGAGATTAGGCTATGACAAGTTTTCTTCATACAACTCATTCTTCTGCTATTTAACTTCAATGTATGTATGCCTCAAATTTCTGGTCTTCTTCATATATAAAAGTTTAGACTTATATTAGTGTTCATATAGTTGTCTTTCTCGATCTTAACATTATCATAACGTGTCCGAACAACTACTATCTTCAACATTCTACTTCCAATTGCACAAGTCTTTTATAGGATTTTTTAAAATAATTTTTTATTTAATATTACTATTAATGACAACATAACTAGCATATGATCGAGGTTATAGCCTCAGTAAATATTTAATTACGTAATCAATGTGCGTTTAATAAATTTATAATTACAATTTTAAAGACATCTGTTAATTTTATTTTATTAAATAAATTTAATTTTCTTTCAACATAATTGAAATGAAAAACAAGATAAATTGAAAATATAAAATTTGACATAAAAAAACAATGAGGTATAAAAACTGCTAAGTCTAAAACTGAAAAATAATATTAAGACAGAGTAGTTGGGATGCTTGAAATGATGTTATTTTAATATAACTTATTAAGAAATTAGTTTTAGAAATTAGATAAAATATGTGTCGGAAAATATCATACAATCATAGTTTTTGCTATTCAATAGCTATACATTTGCAATTGGGGTATATATATTAGAAGATTTTCAAAGGTTTATAGATACAAATATTGAAAGTTTTAACTACTTTTCATATGTTAATAATTATGATGTAACTAGGCAAATAACCAATTAACAACTAGCATTGCAAACTGAAACTATATCAAATAAAATATTTTTGGTCTGATCCATATCCTAGTTTTAAATGTTTACATTTTAATTCCGTCACTTAAAACTAGGGCATCAGCTGAAAGTGGTTCCACTTTTGATTTGTAAGTAAGTCAGATTAAAACAAATTTTACTAAATAATATATTTCAGTAAAAAGTGTATTTAATTGTACATTTTATATAATAGGATTTAGTAATGGTTTTAACAAGGCTGTAAACCTTAGCAATGAGCGTCTGAAAAAATCGTCACTAGGGACCTCTGTAGGTCTTTAAAACATGTGTTTTAAAGACCTACAGAGGTCCCTAGTGACGATTTTTTCAGACGCTCATTGCTAAGGTTTACAGCCTTGTTAAAACTATTACTGAAATAATAGTGAGCGTTTAATAAAATTTATAATAGGATTTAGTAAATACATGGTTTAAATGTAATTAACTTTGTACTAAGGTATAATTAAAATAAAAATTCATATAACATTAATTTTTAAGATATAATTATATGAAAAAAAAAGAGATAAACCAAAAATTTATTTGGCAGACGAATGTTGGATAATGCCTGGATAAGGAAATTTCTTTCAAACAAACAATGATCAGGTAAAGCAGAAAAGGGATAAAAGTCAGTTGTATTGGCTGAGCTGTGCAGAGATGGTACTCAGAAATCACCAGGTAAAGAACAATGACTATTATATAATGATATAATACATATATATTGAACTGGGTCCGTTTAGTAGAAGTTGTTTAATTGGGTTTCAACCTTATTTAACATAATTTTAAATTTTATATTTTTAATATTATGTGAACGGACCGGCCCTTCAAGCAGAGGGGAGAAAACCATCGATAGCAGGTCCATCAACAATACCCATGGTCAGATCAAGCTATGCAAAGCATAACTCAATCATAATTCCAGACCGTGGCCCACTTCGGCTGCTAGATTCGAACTCCAGCCATCCAAAGCATTTTATTTGTTTTGAGGATCAACCTCAGGTGCCAGCCAATCATAAGGTATATAATCAGAATGCTTTGGCCTACAGACTCACAATCCAGTGTTCGAAATATCCCATGACTAGCTCACACTCTGTCTCAGGGTACAGCATACTTACTTAACACATAAAATAATTCTAATTTACTGGTGATGCAGTGACAAGAGAGAAAGATAAAATAGACAAAATAATAATTAAAGCAAATATTAATATTTAATTATTTATACACACTTATATTTGATACAATATAAAATAACAATAAATTTTTACATAAGAAAATTTTAAATGATTACTTTAGGCTATAGTTATAATAGTCCGTTAATTAAGGTTAATTTCATTGAAAATTAAGTGTGTATACAGTTATTTAAAAGTATATTTACCCAGGTTTTATTTTGTGCATATTGCCCAATGGTTTTGCTTCCCAACCAGTTGGCCTTTTGTTCCTCCATCGATGGCTTCATGGCTTTCCTTCCAGGTTTATGTTGAATAATGAGAGAGAGTATGTCACATATTTTACTTCATAACTTCTATATTGATTCCTGGTCCTGATCCAGTGGGATAGTCGATGGCTGAGGGCTTAGGGCATGAAACCCTGTCAGACACTTCTATGGATTATGCAATCTCTCCATTAATGTTGACCGCAGCACTAACGATTGGCTTACTACTGCATTTACAATTTCTGAATATTCTGAATTCTTTAGAAAGAACCCGAACTCCGGACTAATAACAAATTGATGACTGGAATAACTTGATCACAAAATGCAGACCAGACTGTATATCATAAACCAGACTGAAGCACAATAACCAAGATGTAACTTTTATATTTTAACTCACTCATTGCTTTATTTTGTTTTGACTTAAATCTTTTAATTAATTTTACATTTTAATTAATTGATTTTTACATTTGCCTTAATCTTAATCCATTCAGATTCATCTAAACGATCTCTATAAGATAGTTTACAGGGTTTTTTTTAAATTAATACAATTTAATCAATAATCTTATAAACTAATTAATTAGATTTTTCAAAGTTTTACAAATATTTTATTTTTACGGACTAAATTTTAGTCCGATTTCACATTAGCTTATTTTATACATTCTAAAAGTTTTCTTTACAAAGGGAGAGAGAAAAAAAGTTTTAACTTTTCTTTAATTGTATTATACATTTCTCCCCCTTCTGCTAAGAAGTTTTATTCTAAAAGAAAAATAGGAAGCAGTATTTTTATTTTTTAAATTTTTGTTTTTAAAAAAAAAAATCTTTAAGCCACTTATAATTTATTTTTATATTAATTTTTTAATAAAAATTAAGGGCATGTAATGCTGTTCATTAGCGGTACAATATATATATATATATATCTCATGAAGATAATAAATATAATCTAGTATAAAAGTATCATTGCAATGTGTGGATAAGCCTCCAAGTGTGTTCTTTTTGTGATGTAGTTAGTGATTAAGTAGAAAGAGAGTGCCCTAAAATATAGTTAAATCTGAAGATAAGTCTGTCGCTATTGAAGAAGATTTACCATCATTCACAACATCTATTTACCAGAGGCCAATATATTGTAAAATAGTGATGAAAAAAGAAAAATATGTAAAATAAAAGGGACTACAGATTTAACATTGGATTGCTGATCATTTTAAGGAAAAGAAAAATGGACCAAATGAAATGAATCCAGCTGATACTGGAATGAGATCAAGAGCTTTGTAATAACTATTCAATTTTCAATGCATTTGAATTAAAAGTAAATCAAGAAACTGGTCAAACTAAATGATTGTGAATTCAATAAATTTGAAACTATTAAATAAGAATTCGAATATACACCTAGAAATAAAGACTCTAAACAAAGTTAAATATGAACACAAAACAAATAATGAATTGGGTAAGATTGTTCTGTTATTCTATTTTTTTATATAGGCCTAAATGAGGAAAATATGTTTATTCAAAATCAAATTATATTATGTTCTTGTAAAACATTTTCGTTTTTTTTTTATATTTATTTGCTTATTCAATGCTATCATATCTAAAAAAAAAAATTATTTATTTTTTTTATTTCTGTTTCAAACATTTTGTGTGTGTGTGTGTGTGTTTATGTTGTGCAGATATAATTAACCATAATATTGGAGTTCCAGTATTGATTTAAAGGTGTTAAAGAAGATCCAATCCTAGATGGATTGAAACATTCATTTTGTATTGACAGTAATGATTGGTTAGATGAATCTGGGAATCAAGATATTAGTTGGGCAGATAAAATATAGCAAGTTATAAAGTAAGAAAAAAACCTTAATATGAATGCCTGAACTGAGGCATTGATTTCCTTCAAAGTAATGATTATTGTGTAAATATACAGGATTAATTAAATTATGATAAATATAATAAAATTATTTTAGTTATAAATAGTCTATTCTCTATACTGTGATGTTCTTGCTTAAATGTAGACGTAGTTGCAATACAGAGATAGTTTTTTTTCTTTTGGAGATAAGGAATGATGTATGTTTGTTGAATCAATAAAATTCATTATTCTCTAGTTATTATCATGTTCAACTGAGTCAATTGCAAATAAAGAAAAGGGGGTATTTGAATTTATCATATGGATATTATGCATTTATAAATGTGATGCTCTAGATTCTATCATAGCAACAGATCTCTTATAAGTAAAAAATGTTTATATATCAACATTTTAAACATTTGAAAAAAAAAAAAGATCATTCAGTATTAAAATCTTTAAAACTTGCTAAGCATGCTTTCGACCATTATGGCTAAAATCATAACACTCATAATCTGCAGAGTGCATAGTGAGATTTAAATAAGATGGATATTATGTAAATGACTAATTTAAATATTCCATTTTTTCAACAATGGAACACTATTTTTCATTTTTGTTGGTAGTGTGGGTGTTCTTAGAGATGAACAACACTTCCTTTATTTTGCATTTTCTATTGTCATGTTTGCAACATATGTTTATCTTTACAGAGTCAAAAACATGGCTGTATTCCTGCTCATGCTTGAGAAAAATTGACTTATGTTCAGAGTTATTCATTGTTCATTTATATAGGTATTTATGTTCTGCACCTATAGCAGCAATGTTTGTATGTGACTCCTAATAATATATGGCACTACAGGAAGAATTGCTGCATCCAGTTTTATATACTAATTGGGGGATTTGATCCAGAGGCAATATTCTTAGTACTGTTTAGCAGTCTTTTTAAATTGGGAGGAGTTCTTAAACTAATACTGTATGTATTAGAGAATATTTTTTCCATTTTTTGTGAAAGCCAAGATATATAGGGCAGACTTATCAGGGATGAACTCTTTGTTCAATTTGAACTGATTTTATGGGGAGTGGTAGTCAGAAAATATGACTGGTATCAGCGTTTAAAATAGATAGACTTAACAAACACTCAGTCTGATCATCATGCTAAGTTGAAATGTTCATACTAAATGTATTAGTAAAGATTAATCATGACATCCATTAACACTATTGTGTGAAATCCATGTACAGTACAGGAAGTGTTAAAGGGGGAGCACATGGATACTATCATAATATAGGTTAACAGAGAAAAACTTGTTAGCATCAGGACCATCAATTAGTAATTGCTTTCTTGGCAACATCAAAGGTAAAGTCATCACTATTTACATGTATATATTCTTTTAATTTCCATTGCTTTTATTATATTAAAATTCATAAAAATATTCATTCTAATATATATATATTTAAATTCAGAAAAAGTGTAATATTTATAAGCTAAGATATCAAAAATTCCTTTGCCTTTAGTAGCCTTATTCTATTTAGCTTCGACCATAAAAAAATTCTCTACATTGAGAATTTCCTACATTAATTTTTCTTTGACTTGTTTTATATAAAATTCTTAATATATATTTAAAAAAAAATCCAGATACACATTTAGTAAAATTAGTCTTGACACATATTATACACACACACATATTTATGTGTCATATAGAATGGAACAATTTAATAATATTATCAATCAAAAAAACACCAATGTCCCAATAAGCATGCACTGGAATATTGACTGGTCAATTTACTTAAGTCACCATAAGTCTGATACATAGTACTGAAAGCACACTTGGCTAAATATCACTAATATCATTAAATTGTTCCTCTTTGTATGGCACATAAATATATGTGTATGTATAATTTACATTATAGAGAGAATTATTGATTTATTTACTTACTATCTTATAGTATAATTATGATTACAACTTGAAGTATGTGGAAGCATTGATAAATTAGGAGTGTTTGAAGTTCTTAAAAAAGGGCTTGCACTATAAAGTCTTTCTGAACTGTTGCAGTGCCTTCATTAAGCCATCTATTTATATGACAAAGAAGCCATGATTATTGCAAATGATGTTGTTAAAGTTTATTATCAGAGAATATATAGCAATAGCAAAAAAAAAAAAGAAAACTGATAATGTTTTATGTAGTGTCAGAAGATAGAATAAACTGATGTAAAGTATTACAAACATGTTTATGATGGAAGTTTGATAATAAATTTAAGTTTTTAGCAGAGAAGCAAAATATAACAGGCTATAGGGAAGCACAATAATATCATTGAATTATTCCATTCTGAATAACATATAAATATATGTATGTATAATTTACATTACAGACAGAGTTATTGATTTATTTATTTACTATTTTGACATATATTTAAGTAACTTAAATCTAGAAAGAAAGAGAATAAACTAAGACTTGTGCTGAGTTCACTGTTTATAATTAAGGCAATAAGGACTATAATGAAGCCATTTGCTATTCCATTCATCCTCTTAGCTATACTGTTAGCTTTGATGTTTTGAATTATATTACATTTTAAATGATAATAAGGATAGTTACAACAATATATAACTCTTGCTGAAGATTGTAAATTGATATATTAAAAGAGGGAGAGAAGTGTAAATATAAAATATAAGCAAACAATTTTACAAAAAAAAAAAAAAAATCCTAGCAATTAATATTAAATGTAAAAGTTGTGATGATAAGCTTGGATATAATACTTTAACAATTTAATATGATTAGTGTGACACATCATGAGATTGTGAAAATGTATAATATAGTAGTTTCTTTCTTATTTTAATCAAAGCAGTAGACTCAGTTATAATATCACTTTTATTTTGAAACCGATGTCAATATTTTGTTGTTTAATTGAACTAATAAACAACAAATCATCAAACTCTCAGCTTAAACAATAGAAGAGCAGTTCTTCATTCTAGTGCCATCTTATTTAAGCTTGAGTAATGAGTGATTATAAATTGCATATAAGATCCATAATCCTTAATATTTAAATCCTCCACCATCGGATTTGGTTCTGACTTTTGTCTATATCAGTGAAGTAATGGTAATCAATGTTGGAAGGAATGCAGATATGCATCTAGTGACCACCTTTAATTACATTTAACTTACCAAGCTAAAAATTGGGAATTTATATCAACTTAACTAAGGCTTAGGATCTACATCAACCTGGTTGAAAAGTTTCAGGATGGGGATTTAAATATTAAAGATAGGAATTTTATGTTCATTTGCTAAATGCTGATTGCCCAAGCTTATGTTAAATGGCACTGGGGTGAAAAGCTGCCCCGGTTTTATCATATTGTTTAAGCTAGTAGTTTGATGATTTGTTGCTACTATTGAGATTCCTAGCTAGAAGAGCAAAGTGCCTACAATTAAGGATGAATTGAAGGTAATAAAGTATATAATTATTGAACTGGATTGAGATTTATATTCTGCTTGAGTGCAATGATTTAAGTTCAATACCTTACATTGATTTGAATTTTGAATATTTATCTTGATACCAGATTAAATGAAATTAAAAGAAGTTGTTGGAAGCATGTTCTCATTCCTTCCAACTTTGAGTACCAAGCCTCACTAATAATAACAAGATCTGGAACGCTGGTCAAATTATGGGAATTTTAATACTAAGGATCAAGATTTTATATGTATATGGTAATTACTAATTACTCAAGCTTATGATAGATGACACTAGAGTAGAGATCAGTTTTCATCTTAACTAATTATTTGCTCAAATTATTCAATTCTTCATTTGATTTTTGTTTTGTAACATATATTTTTCTTCTTTAGAAATTAAAAATTCAACAAATACAGGCAATTTCAACTTAAGTAGTTGACTTTTTGTTGAACATTTATCATTTACCATTGATGCAAAGTAAAATAATATTTTTTAGCAAAGGAAATTAGGAAGTTCACAAATGAAGAAGAAAATAAGACCTGAATTCAATTTTGCACTTTATGTTTAATGGGAATTGTCTATGCAATTCTAAATTAATGTAAGTCAGATTATATAGTATAAATATCTTAGTTAATTTTAAGTTTCTAACTGCATACATAGTCAAAAGGATGTTAGAAGTAAAAATAAAGTAATAATAACAAAACAGTCTGTCCAAACTCATTCTTTTATTGATATAGACTTAATCAAAGTAATGGTCTGTTCACTACTTTTGTTTTAATATGTCTTTTATCAGAAAAAATTATTATAACCCAATATCTGGCAGTTTAAAAGACTACAGCTCCTTCAATTCAAATAGCTGGATTAAAACATTTTCTCCCATAAGTATTTATTGAAAGCTCGATAAATCGATGGACTGAAATTACATCTAAACTTATACAATAAAGATCTCCAGAAAGAATTTAAAAAACAGCTTCTAAAAGGATATGTTAAATCCAAGAAAAAAAACCCTACACAAACTCATTGCATTTCTATTTGAAAATTAAAATCCAGAATATTATTCGTTAGCAAATTTCCTATTATTAAAATTAAAATGCTTTGCACTATTTGAAAAATCATCTTTACAATAGCTAAATAACTTTGTCTTACTAAAAACAAACTGTTTTTATAGATTGATATTGTTTTACAAACATAATCGTTCCATCGTAGTCATTCTAGAATATTTTTATGTAAAATCAAAATAATCAAAGGGCACTAGATGTCAGGATAAATAGATTTTCACGACTAATTTCTAACTAGCCTTGTTTCACACCTATCTAATAGTCGTATTTTTCTATTTTATGCTTTTAAGACAAAGGGACTAAAAATACAAAATGTCAATAACTATTAAATATGTGAAAAAAGACCACATTTATGAAAAAGTAAAATTAAATGTAATTACAGATAGAGAAGTAGGAAGATGCTTTGTTTAAAATAAAATTTTAAAAAGAGCTGAATAGTTAGTTAAGTAGATGATATAACACTCAAATTTCTAAAGTGATTGGTTGCACTTGAGTCTATTTTATTGCTGTGTTAAACCATGCAAGTCATGTGTTGTTTTGGAATTATTAATAGTAAAATCATTAAATTATTGAATACTAAAAAGAATTGTGAGAAACAATAATGGGAAAACAAAAGAAAGAAAATAGATTTAGAATAATTAAAAATAAAATATTACAAAATGATTATGAGGAGAGGGGAAAAAAGTACTGGATTATATAAATAATTACTACACTTCAAGGAAAGAAGAGATAAAAGAAAACATTACAAAAATTATTAAAAGATATCCATTGACTGGTTATCATATTCAGATATATATGTAATCAAATCTAAAACTATCAAACAAGTAAAAACATATATATAACAAAATTTATAAGATTCTTAAAAAATTTGTCAAGATTATGATATATATATATATATTGTACCCTCACTTTCAGGAAATATGTAATAACAATAAATTGGTCTAGCTCAGATAAATAATCATGTTCACTTAAAAATGTATCCAATCAATAATAATATATTCTTTAATACTATAAATCATTAAACTAGCTTTAATTAATAAATAATAATATAGTTCTGTTTCCTAAATTAAATAAATAAATATCTAATAAAAATCATGAGACTATGAAGTGAGTTTACAAGTGGCAAGATGAATACATTGAGTTAATATCTCATAAGATACCACCTCAATGGCATAAGAATACTATTCCCTCCTATTATCTCAAACAATAAATCTATAGCATTCCTACGTCTACAAATAGTTACTTATTTAATTAAAATTATCTCAATAAAATAATTCTCATATCTTTATCTAAATAATCTAACTCAAATAATCTCAGGTTCTTTTAAAATAATTCGAAGCAATTATATTTTATGTAATCAAGCATGATAAGGGATTTTATATCATTCCTAACTATATCTGACTAATACTAATAATAATTAAATAATAATAGTAATAATCTTTAATGTATACTCTAATCTCATTGTAATACTGATCATGTATAATAATAAATAATAACATAATATATTTTTTATTATCCTTATGGCATTTTAAATAAACATGTGATATGATCTTATAATCTGAGAATATATGTGGCAACCAAAAATAATACAATAATTCTGTGTAAATATTTTTTAGTTATTCTATGACCATAATAATGATATGATAAATGAAGTTTCTTAAAGAAAAATCATATAAAGAAAATATAACTCTTAAATAATAATGTTATTTGTGTTGTGCAAATATTAGATCTTAATTCTAATTATCTGTGATTATGTAACTGTGATGTGGAGAAATTGAATCAACACCAAAGTTTATAAAACAAACTTAACAAATTTTATTAATAAACTCAACACTAAAATATGTACATTATTTACAATATTCATGAACTTTGTTTACTCCCATTTATGTACTTTCAAAAAAAAAAAAAAATAGATAAAATAAAATAAAATAAAAATATGGAATACAGAACATTTTATTAAAAAAATATCTACTATTAAAAAAAAATATCATCATAGTATCTCTATTACATCTCCATTAAGTTTCATTAAGTCAATAAGTTTAAAAAAAAAAAATAATAAGATAAATTAATTAGTTCAATATGCATTTATTACTGTTATTTAGTTCTTTTTCAAAATAATTTTACTATTCCATATAGTCATTCCTAACTTATTAATAATGTGAATAACTTTAATTAATAGCATAGCAATTAACCTAGACTGCTTACTAATCATTCATTTTAATGTCAAATAAAATATATGTACTGATGTATTGTTATTATAGAATACCTTGTACAAACTTATGATTACTTATATTCTTCAAAAAAACACGATTTAGTTTTATCCCTTTACTTGTAAAAATATGCATCATAATTAAGTCTTTTAAAAACTTAATAATTAAACAACATCTTTATAAACCCACTTTAATTATCATTTATTCATTTGTAATAAATAACAATCAATTCCAAATATGAAAAGTTTTATGATTCTTTACTGACAAACTATATTCTTTTACTCTTTGCATTTATTTCTATCTTTACTTAAAATAATATAATCTATCTTTTCTTCTTCAATAACAATTCTGCACTTCAAACTTATCCATTATTTTATATTTTAAATACCACCCTTCACGATGCAATCCGAGAAATTTTGATAGTAAATAAACAGGTAAGTATATGGAATAAACTAGAGTTTTAATACAATAGTACCTCTAACAAATAATCATCATGGTAACAGTGTATAATAAATGAGGTATGACTTCTTTGTCTAATAATCTCTACTACTAAATAGAATGTCCAGGCTATTTATTCAGCTCTATGGAACATTCAAATTCAACACACAGGAAACACTGACATGAAAAATATACAAGATATAGGGATAAATTATCTATACTTGCATAATCATTATTATTGACTACCCTTATTCCAATATAAATAAATCCTACATAAAATATTACCTCGGTTTCATTTAACTTACTGCCAAGCTATTATCATTAAAGATCTACCACCTTACATCACTAAATTCTTCCCACATCTCTATAACAATAAATAAATTCATGTGTAAATAACAATCTAACTGATCAATAAGAAAAGATTACTTCATTCCTTAATAACTCTTAAACCCCCAAATATAAACAATCAGTATCGATATACCACTTTAATAATTAATTCAGTTATAATAGAATCATATACTTATATTTCCCTTATATTAAAATATACTTATAATATAAATAAAAGTATGCATATTTTTAACATGAATAAATAAATTATAAGCTATGTGTATGCATCGTGTTTTTCATATACATTTCATACATCCACACTAAAAATTAAAATAATAAAATACATTATAAAATTATCAATATTCTTACAATTGTTATCATAAATAATACGTATTCCCTGGCGATTACTCAATTGATATTTCTGGATCCCGAACTAAATAAAACATTATTTAATTATCATTTTTTCCACATTATCACACTTTAAAATATATTAAGTTTTTTATTTTTAAAAAAAAATTATTAAAGATTTTTTTATAATAATCTAATCACTAGGTTAGTAAATAATTTAATGTTCTATGTTCCTTTCCTATTCCTATTCTATGAATAAGCATTAATATGAAAGTTAGTAAAAAATAAATTTAAGACAATATTTACGAAAAGAAATTCCTTCAAAAAGTTCATTAAAGAGAATGTCTTTTTTCTCCTAGTACAGCATTCATTGACAAACATCTTCCTTTGACGCCAAAAAACCATGCATGCTCCAACGGTTCCACTTTAACAAAATGTATGACAACTTTTTTTAAAAAAATAAATAAATAAATAAACAAAGGTAAGTCGACTTGTAAAAATATCCAAATTGCTTTATAATTAGTTCATGGTTCTTCTTATTTCAAACAGTAATTGTTACATGTATTTTTAATATGATATAACGACATAAATTTCCAAAGTTTTACTTTTACACAAATTTCCCGTTGGTTTCTATTCCTGGATACAACAACGAAACTGGCGTTCCATGGCATTTACGATGTAAATAAAATTCCATAAATAATTTTATGACTCTTGTATGTCCAGCATACATTAATTAACAATAGGATATTTTTTTTTATTACCTATTTTCCAAAATATAAAAAAAAATGTACCAATAATGATATTAACTTTTTACATTTTTTCTTTTAATCATTATAATAGCTTTAAATCATTTATAAAAATATCTCTTCATAAAGAAATATTTCTGCATCTTAAAAATCATTCTTTTTGTCACATCAAAAGTTTTTTTTAAAAAATTCATTATCCTCTTTTAAAGCAACTTTCTGACTCAAATATTTTATACTTTTTTATTCTCCATTTCTGGCAAACTTTTTCTTTTTAAATATCCTTCATGATGTCCCATTTACTAAAACTCCATAGCAAAGTAAAATCATTTATTACAACAGGCAAAATTATGTGCCCAATAGAAAATAACAACTCAACATTTTTATCTATAAATTTAAATTCAGTGATGATTTATTCATGTTTAGTTTGACATTAAAATTAGGTTTAATAAATTAGCAGGTAAGGAATTACTTAACTTTTAGCCTTGCATCTCTGTATTACACGATCTTTTAATAATGAATTACTGTACTTTCTTCAGAATTTCAAAATAATAAAATTGACTATTACTGGTACACTTAGTTAACTGAAGTTGTAGTAACAATAACAACAATAGTAGTCGTACCCTGAAAAATAGTTGTGCACCTGTTTTATACCTGCCCAAATTACACATTTGATTGGTCAACTTCAACAATGCTCTGCTAGCTTACTACAGCAATGCTGCATTAAAATTAAAAAATAAATGATGACTCATCAAATATTTACAAATTATTACATTATTTATTTTACCAGTTAATTTTTATATTTTATTTAAATCAATTAAATTCCTCAAAATAATTTTTAAAATCATATCATAATATTTATTATTACTTTTAGCCTTCTTTTAAAACGTAGTTATCTTTTAAAACAAAATAAAAATTTAATTTTACTTATTACATTCATTTCTAAAAACCCAACTTAATATTTATAACAGCTAATATTATTTTATTCTATGATAAACAAATATACTATTTTTAAATCTTATATTAAAATTTTAAACAGCTTCAACTTTATTAGAAAAACTCTGCAAGCGCACATGTGAATCTACACATCATGTGATTTACAAAAATAAATGAAACACTCATAATTTAACTAAAAATAAAATAAATGATTTAATTTACAAAATATTACATAAAAACAATATTATAGCAAAATTTAAAATAATTATTTTAATATTATAAAATCGAATATGCACTTGTCTCCCATATTATCACTTTTAATTAAATGATTTTTTAAGTAGAATTATTAAATATAATTATTATTATTAAATAGTCTATTTATTCAACTTTAAGTTATTACTTTTGAAAATTTACTTTAATCATTTATTTACAAGACTTATTAATGCAGTATTTATTATGGCCAGTTTTCCCAACCAGACAATATTATAATTTATCTATAGTCAACTATTTTTTTAAAATACTAACACAATATTATACAGTAATTATTTTTATTTGCTCTAATTAGATTTTTAAAAGACCATCAATACATTATATACATCATTCCCTTACTTAGTTTTGAAATTTAAAATTTTCAAATAAATTGATCTAAACAATTCATCCTAACCTAAACAAAAAGGTACAATATATATATATGGGTTTGTTATATTAACATCTCTTCTGAAAACCAGATTAGGGCAATTAGGCAAAAGGATATTATGACCAACTGCCACTATCTAATCATCATCAGTGACAGTTTGTCATTGCTTACAATTCTTTTAACATAATCTATTCTTATATCTCAAATTTGGGACCACATCATAAAATAACAATTTTTATAATTAAAGAAACTTTGAGAAGATATTATCTATTTTGTTTTGACCATGAGGCACTCTCCTCTGAGAGTTTTTAATAATTTTCCCAAAACCTGTTTTAATTTTACATTTAAACAATACAATCTTTTGTTACAATATATATATATATAAACTAAATGTGCATATAGCTAAATTAATAATACTAATATTGACTTCATACTAAAAAAAAAAGAAACTGGATAATTATTTCAATTTTAAAATCTAATTAATCTTAAATTTGATATTTATATGAAAAAGGCTTTATATATTATGTTGAAATACTACCAGTGGACCCATTGCCAATGGAACAGCAGTCTTGACTACATAAAATAATTGTCTTGGAAAAGCTGATTGAATCATTAATTTACCATAATGTCAAATTTGATAAAAACATGTTACTTGGATTGTTTACTTCAATAACTAGGGTATATATATATATGAATATATGTACAGATGTCAGATTAACCTAAACCAGTTCTACATTCATTAATAAATTTTCGAAAAATAAACACACACCCAAATTTAACAAAGAGTTTATTACCCCGAATATATATTAGTATATTTTAATACTTCAGCTAGCAGCTTGCAGATTTTGCATTAAATTAACTTGCATATACAATTAGGGAACCTTCTTGAGTTTCACCTACAATTGTACTAAACTCATTGCATGCACAGTTCTTCAATAATGAACTATAATGCTGCATTTTGTTTCACTGAACTTTATTTGGCACTGTTAACTGTTTGCTGTTAATTCTGTACTATATGCATTCTTCAGCATATTAAATTATTCATGCCTACTGTGACTGTAAGTACCATATTGCTGACATCAGCACTCTGTAGGATAATTTGGTTTTTATTTATTTAATAAACACAATTTTAATTATAATGCATACTATTTTTTTCTAGAGTGAATTCATAATGAATAGTATTATTGCCTAATATTACTGACTAAATTTATCCACATATAATCATTCAACTATATTTATTATTTTTACACATTAGGGTGGATTCAGTTTTAAATGAATATATAATAATTATACCAAATCCATTTTGTTTTGATTGTAAGAAATTTACCCCTACAAGAATTTCTTAACAGTATTCCCCAAAATCTGTTTTAATTTCAATTTTAAATTTCAGAAATTTTTATTGCAATATATTGTAACAGGATGGGGTATATCGTAAGTGGAATGCTAGAAAAAGGATTTGAACTGGGTGATGGAATAACATCATCATTTGCAAAAGTATATATAAGTATAAAATATTTAAGGGGAGCATGAGATCAAGAGAACTCTGAGAGAGAACATTGAGAGATCAGCCAGCTACTAAAAGCATAATTAACTATATATCAACAGCATTATCAAAATGTAATTATAAGTAATACTAATACTCAAAGTAAATAATCACTCATCATCATGAATGATCCACAATAAAATATAATAAAATCTGAACAATAAATCAACAGTCCATCTTGAGGATGGATTTGAACTTTAAATAAAAGTATAAATCAACAGTCAACCTTGTGACTGAATTGGAAATGGGTCTTCTGTAGACCATGCTAACTATTGAACCATTGCCACCTTGGACAATTATTTAAACATAACTTGGATGCACCAGTTTAATGCCCATCCATTAAAATACACAATAATCAGAAATCAAAACAATAATGCTGGGACATTAAAACATGCTGATCATCATCAATGCTCAGGCCACTTGTACTGCCAACTATAAACTTAACTTTTAAATAAGATAAAAAAATATAATGCATGGGCTTTAAAGAGTATTCTCTTTTGCGCCAACCAGGATGAAGATTGATCATCTCTGGATGCCCCAAAAGCACTAATTACACATCTCCATTTATATATTCATCCCGCACTCGAATCTAGCTCAGAGAACACAAGCTCTATTACTGTACATGATCAAGAGATGATGCAATACAATTTTGTAACAATTGGATACAAGTTTATTAACAACAATAAAAAAATTGAAATTAAGGTCCATTTCTGATTTTGATTACAATACAAAATTTCAAATGATTACATTGCAATTAACATAATTTCTATTCAAAATTTAAAGTGTTACATTAAGTTACAAAATTACAATTTACAGCTCATGTTATTGCCATGGTTTACATATATATGTGCACACTCGCACAATTTATAATATACAATTAATATCCATTGACAAAATAATTATCAAAATCTTAAGTTATATAAAAATACAATAAATGATTAAAGTTTCAGTTATAAGTTCGCCCCCTTTTTTTTTTTTAAAAAAAAACATATAGTCAATTTTTGACAGGTATTTGTTGATTAATTATCAACGTTTTTTAAATTTAAATTATAGAATCATTGATTCTTTCCTTTTTTTAATTTTGTAAATCCACGCAAAATTATTTGCTTGTTTGCTTCACTTTTAAAATGTTTCTTTTTTCTTTTTAATAAACAAAAGATAATATCGTTTTATAGAATCAAAAAAAAATATAAATTTTAAAATGTCTTTCTGCTTGATTAGTTAATGCTGATGAAGTAGGCAAGGTGAGATAAAAATGAATACGTGAACTGCTCCCTATGTCATGATAAGCAGACAGCCAAGCATGAACTACCAACACATAAGGCCCCATGATGTCGAGAGAAAATACCTCATTTTTAAGCACTGCCACTTCTAAGTACATAGACAGATCATCCTCAAAGTGTAGTATCCAGAAAAAAAATAAAAGGCATTGAGCCAGCCCGCTCACCTCTGTGAGACTTAGGGGTATAAATGAGGTCTATTAATGAGGCCTATATATATTCACCACTGGACTATTCTGAGAGCTCAACATCTAGGTCTAGACAGTGCCGAGCCTATACTTCAGAGCATCATGAACACACTGCATCCAGACAGCCCTGCTCAACTATACACCCACCATAAACATAAAAAGTACAAATTCACGCATCACTTTCAAAATGTAATTTTAATTATTTAACATTTCGTTATCATATATAACTTTATTCACCACAGCTGTATATGTTTCTATCTGTTCTTCTCTGCATTTAGATATATCAGCATATAAATATAATTGCTTCTTCACCAAGCTTGGGTTCCCTAGTAAGTTTGGGATCATCATCATCAGGAAAAAGTATAATCCATTTATAATGTTGGACCGTAGTTGCTCTCCCATCTGTGTAGAAACTGTTCCAGGCAAGCAGCTGTCTTGGTTTAATAGATTTCAGGTAAGCAACTGTTCTCTCCACATTTAAAGCTATGAATTTCAGCACAAAGAAGTAGGTCATTTTCTCCATGTATATTCAAACTCCTGCCAGGAAAACAGTAGCGGTTCCTGAATTTACTGTCCTGCCTTCAGCCATATTACTTCATGGTAGCTATTTTGCCAACTCTCCAGTCAGCTAAAACTAACTGCTGCAAATTTCAGCAAGTTGCAACAAAATATTGTAACCAACTTTGCACTGACCTGTTCTTACAAAAAACTACTATCAGACTGTTCTCTTCAAATATCACTATCCAGACTGGAGCTAATTTTGTTATCAGCCCTTTTATAGAATCATCTAAGGTGAGAATAACACCTTGATTGAAAACATTTTTTATTTTTATCTCTCTAATCTCTTTGAAAACATAATGTTTTAATTAATTTAAAAAAATTTTTAAAAAGAAGTATTGTGTTTTTACATTTCACAATCAGAATAATAATAATAATAATAATACAATATAATAATAATAATAATAATAATAATAATAATAATAATAATAATAATAATAATAATAATAATAATAATAATAATAATAGTAATAGTACTTTTACATTTCACAATCAGAATAATAATAATAATAATAATACAATATATATTTATTCAAACCTTTTAAAAGTTTAATTTATAAAACAATATTTTAAATCAGTGCTATTATTTATTTATCTTTTTTATTTCAATGAATGTAAAAAATATCTACTATAATTTTTGTCTGTGTTTATTTCTAGTTTTCCTTTCAACTTTATATATATATGCACACACACTATATTAGTGTATGCTATGTAATCCAACTGGTTACAATATATTTTAAAACATAAGCATTAGAAAAAGATGTGGAAAAAATAAGAATTTATGGAGCAATATAATATGTTATTAATTACACTACCATCTTACCTCATTTACTTTATCTTTTGGAATACCTCTTAATCGAGCATAAAGTTGCAAATGTTCTTTGCCAGTCAGAAGAGAATGAAGTGCATTGAACTGTGGGCAGTAACCCATATTTTGATGTACACTAACTATATCTGTTAATATACTTTAGAAGAAACAAAAGATTAGTAACAAAATATTTTTAATCTTTGGAATTGTTTTATAAAATTTACAAAAAAATATTATTAAATATAGTAATATTGAAACGGTCAAATATGTACATTCGCATAACAAAATCTAGTTAGTAAATCATCCTAAGGTGACCAGAATATGGTGGTGAAATCACAGGTCTGATATAGCCCTAGTTCCTTTACTATTGCTCAGAGATTTACCACCTTACGGATGACACACCTGAGTTTACAGCAGTATTTTCCTTCATCATGTGCCGGCAGTAGAACATCAGTAGAGCAAAAACCTGGGAGAAAGTTGACATTCTAGCTAGTATAGCTATATAGATATCATGTGGCTAGGTTATGATTATTAAACAATGAAAGAATTTTTAATAACTAATAATAAATACTTACTAAATGATGGAATGATTATGAGTTGGTGAGCAAGACTGAGACATGAAACAAAGTTAAATTTAAAATTAATTTAATAAAAGTTAAAATATTAAAATAACAAATAAAACAAAATTACAATAGCTAGGTGTTTTGTCTCACACGCAGATGATTAAGGGATAGTTTACATTAAAGTTTGGGTTCACACGCAAGTGATGGTTTTAGATATATAATTCTTTATGGCTGAGTTAAACATAGCTTGGTTTACATATATAGGTGGTGGGTGAAAGAACTTGCAGGTGATATTAAATTTCTAGTTACAAATTATTTGGTTTATTACATATATGTATAACACTCGTAGGTGATAATTTAATATTTATGCACTTCCGGTTTATATATAGCATTTTAATCACTTGCAGGTGATTGCAGTTTTTAGGTTACAAATATTTAATTTACTTAGCTATATATATAAATCTATCACTCGCAGGTGATAAAAAAATTATAGGTTGGAAGATACATTTTCATGAGCCTTAATGTTACATTATAAGTTAGTGAATTTGCTCATGATTATCTATGCCTAGTTTATGCTATATCATAGGATGTAGATTTGCTTTGTAGTTAGTAGAAGTGATTATAACTATTTATAAAGATCATAACATTTTATTAAGCATGAATATTCAATGTATTCTCTATATAGCTAATATGCCTATCAAACTAGATTTGAATTCAGATCAAAGCTGAAAATAACAATTATAATGGTGGGATGAACTGATTATTGGCAGCCAGACTTCAGATACTAAGGCGTATAGAAAACATACAATTCTGAGTCTCTGCGTCTCATATATGTTCCTTATTCACGAGATTTTTACCAAGTAATGGTTCCCTTTTACCGAACTCATTGCTGTAAAATAAGAGATATTTAGTCCGGATAATCGAGCAATTTATTTAAGTAGGAGTCTCATGCTCCATTCCTAAGGATGCAGAATGGGGAGGTGCGAACCCGTCCACCATCTGGAGAAGATAATTGCCCAAACTAAGAGTACTGGTGTAGCCCTAACAAATACGCCCAGTAAGGAATACAGCAACAAGTAATTATGCCATAGCATGTCTTAAGGACACATATGCACCACTGACAACATTATTATATAATAAAAATTAAGACGCTAAACAGTAGTTTCCTTCATGAAACTACCGTGTATCAGTTCATTTGATAGCATCTATAATCATGCTATTAAGGAAAGCTTAGGAATCTAATTTGTAAAGCTATCTATATAGGCATTTATATTTCTAGGGAGGGTTACAGCATATTATGGAAATTACAATATAGGATTATAGATTCTGCTGTATTTCATCACTTCAACTGAATATTACTTAAATATTATATTTAAAAGCAAATCTATCTTAGAATAACAGTAAGCTTGTAATTATATCTTAATTAAGATATTTTATCCATTTCAAAACAGAGCTTTAATTTGTGCATCAATATACGCAAAATTAGATATATATATATATGCGTGAGAATCTAATTACCTCTCACTAATGATTTAATTACGAACAAAACTCGGTTTTGAATACATATAGCATAAACAATAACATAACTGAAAATAATAAGATTTGGCATAGATTTAATTAAAAGAAATGTAAGATTTAAAATAAGATAAGATTTCACGTATGTGAAATCTGAAATTTGGCTTTGTTTTAAACTGACACTTATGCGACATTTGCTGAAATTTGATTGATTCAGTTTAAGACAATTATAATAGTTTAAGAGAATTGACTAAGGCCAAGATTATTATTAGCTTAAAATATACAAAATAACTTAGAAATTTAATGGTTATTTTAAAATAGATCATTTTGCATTATACGTGACAAAATTATATTAAACCATTTAAAATATAAATTTTAGTAAGTTAAAACTAAATAACCTTTAATTACTCAAAA
This sequence comes from Epiperipatus broadwayi, assembly GCA_028023455.1. NCBI lineage: Eukaryota > Metazoa > Onychophora > Udeonychophora > Euonychophora > Peripatidae > Epiperipatus > Epiperipatus broadwayi. The sequence continues at coordinate 1,582,400 of JAQFVV010012430.1, read as the reverse complement.
TAGGATGAATACGTAACTAAATCAATCATAAATAAATTCAGCAAGTAAACCAATAAAATAAAGAAATCACATTAACAAATGAAATATGTTATTAACGCAAATAACTCAGATAATAGATCATAAAGCAGTTAAATCTGTGAATCAGGTATATAAATCCGTTATCAAATATTAAATCAGTTTTCAAATCAGGCAAGATTTTAGGATTGAAACAAAATAAAAATTACCTTTAAGAAATAAGTTTAGTTTACATTATTATTATTATGGCCATAGATTTAGATTTAGCTAGCATTTTAGAATTAGTTGACTTTAGTTGAAAAGCTTTAGAATTGAAGAAGTTTATTACTGTTTTCTTCTTTTCTCTGCTGACAGACTGTTTGACCATCGAGGAACTTCTTTTAGGTGGTGGCGGCTGTTACTTCATCTCTTTCTGCATCAGGTAGATTCTCATCGAGATTGAGAAGGCAAGAGTTTTAGCCCTCTACCCTGACTTCATCATCATCAATCTTTTGCAAGTACTTTGTTAAATTACAATCATAGACTGTTTCAAAGATGGCTGCAGCAGCTTATATATCAGCACACACCCCTCTCCTTCGTTATATTATTTTTAGATTCGTTTCCTTAGCTTACTCGCTGTTTCTAAAATTTAGTAGGATCCTGCTGTGATTATGTTTCACTTAGATCAATTTAACCTCGGTGACTCGTGGTAATTTATTCAATTTTTTTAATTTAAATCTAATTTTAACCTTAAATTGAAATTGGGTCAATTTTCAGAGAGAAGGATAAACTTTTTCTGGCGTCATCCTTTCTAGAAAAACAAATCTAAAATTTTAAAAATATTTTGTTATATATGTAACTCAACCGTTTAATTTAGCGATATATGCAGAATTATATAATAATTTCGAATATTACTTTTAGAATAAATATTTTAATAAAGAAATCTTAATGTTTAAATTTTGTTAACATTATTCTCCTAGCATATATGCAGTCTTAAGTTACACATACAACTCGTTTTTCATTTATTTATTATTAGAAATATATATGTGCACATTTATAGAGTTTACGTATATAAATGCAGTTTTCTCTCTATATGTAAAGATATATGCACACATACATGGTTAATGTATTTAGGTTTAAATTTAGCCAGGTTTTTATGATAATACTAGCATGATATACGAGGATTTGGTGGTAGTTATACAGATAGAAATACTTTATATTTAAATATGTGGAATGGTTGGGTTTTAAAAGGTGGGTTTTTTATATTTTCAAACTCACAGGAAAATTTATGAATTTTTACATTTTGATGTCTTTTCTCTGGGTATTAAAATTTTTACAAAAGAAGTACAAAAAATTTTTTTACCTTATATTCCACTCAATTTAACAAACCTTTAACGAACCCTGTCTACTTTTCCCGTATCCCTATCTAGTGAAACCCTATGCATTTTACTACTATATATATGCTAAACAAACAAAAATTATCTTTTTGCTAAATCTATTAAACTAACTAAATATATAATTATAAATATTCTTAGGCATTCTAGATCCTTAAGTCGGCTCTGTAGTCCTAACGAGCACTTTACATGCTTTTAAGGTCCTTGAGTTATACATCCCTATAATCTTCTTTCTTGATTCTAGGAGGAACGAGTTGTAGTCTTTCTGTGACTTTATCTTAAATGGGCCTTTGTACAATGGAAAGAATTTGTGGAATTTATTCTGAGCTTTGTTGCTCGGCTGCGCGGTTTTTACCCATACCAAGTCACCAATTTTGAATGCGTATGAGGCTTGGTAGCGAGTGTTTCTACGGGCAGCAGCTTGGTTTAAGCATTTCCTAGCCTTTTCTTGGTCTGCTTCTGGATCTATAATTTCCCCGTCTTCAGGTAAAGGAATTTTTAAAATGTTGAGGCATTTTCTGCCAAAGTGGAGTCTGGTAGGCAGGAGTGCTGTGGATTCATTAACTGTATTGTTGATGTTTTTCAGGATACTCTCGGTTTGATTAACCTAGGCCGTGGTTAGAGCCTACCATGGCCCGGTAGTCTGCCGAGCTCCCTCATCATTCGCTCGCATGTATTCGACTGGGGGTTTCGCACTGACGTGAGTATGTGCTGGATCCCTTGTCTTTTTATCCACTCCTTCCATGCCGATGATGTAAAGGCCGAGCCTCAGTCGCAAATAATTGCCTGGGGATTCCCTACTTTTGGGAATTGAACCCTGTTCAATACTCCTATCATTTCCCTTGTTTTGACAGTCCTCATTGGGAATGCCTGGACATACTTCAAGAAGTTACCAGCAAATGTTTGTATCTTTAATCCATATTTTTGGAATTGTTTTTAGGCCTATCACTTCAGAACCCTTAAAGGGTTTTTTTGGGGGTTTATTCATGGCACAGTTTTTGCAGTTCTCTAAATCTTTTAGAACATCTTTATATAATCCGGGCCAGTAGAATTGTCTCCTTACCGCCTCTTCTGTTTTACGTGGCCCGTAGTGTCCAATTGCCTTATGCGTGTGGTTTATGATTTGGTCCGAGTTTTGGTAGAAGCATAATTTTCCAGGATCCACCATCTTGGCTTACCTTTCCCTGCAAGGTACCGTTCTTTACTCTATACCGGCCCCTCCTATTGCCTCTCACATTCCTTGAGTATTCATTTCCTTTTATTTCCTTAATTAGCTTCATATATGGCAGAAAGTTCTCCTGCCAAAACTGTAAGTTCTTGAGGTTATCTTCAGTCTTCCTATGGATAGTATTCATCAAGATGCCTTTCACATCCTTGGGTATTTGTGGATTCTCATGTTTCACAATGATAAAATTCTGGCTCAATTAATCTGTGACTATTTTGAGACCCTGGGCAATATTCTATCAGAAAATTAACTTCTACAAAGAGAGGCTCCAATGAATTAGTCTATCATTTGTCAGGTAGCTTTTATGAAAGAACTCTAAGCACTTATGGTCCATAATGATGGTGATATCGGATCCTAAAAGAAACTTTAAATTTTTCACATGCCCATACTATAGCTAAGGTTTCTTGCTCCGTCACTGTGTAATTCATTTCCGGACCCTTCAGCTTCCTGCTAGCAAAATATAGGACCCACTGTTGTTCACCGTGAATTTGGAACAGCACAGCCCCCATGCCCAGATGAGTACAATCTGTTTGGACATAAAACCTCTCACTAAAATTTGGATGATTGAGCATGACAGTTTCTAAGAACTTATTCTTAACGTGCTTAAACTTTTTGGCCTTTTCCTCATCCCATTTCCACTTACTATCCCTTTTTATCAACTCTACTAATCCTGCCGAATCCTGGGCAAACTTAGGGTAAAATCTGTGGTAATAATTACACAGACCCGAGAATGACCACATGTTTTTTTTCGTGGTTGGAGTGGGAAAGTCTTGGATGGCCCTAACCTTATCTGGGTGCATTTTGACGCCCTCTCCATTTATTTATTAGGTGGCCCAGGAATGCTATCTCCGCTTGCATAAATTTACTTTTCTGCAGATTTATGGTGATGTTCTTCCTAACACATTCCCCAAAGAATTCCCTCAAGTTTTTTATGTGTTCACTAAAAGATGTGGATGCTATAACAACTTCATCCATATAGCAAATAACATTTTAATATGGTCAGGCAAGGCTTGCTCCAGACATCTCATTAGGGTAGCGGTGCTATTAACTAGGCCGAACAGGACTCGCTGGAAGATATGCATTTTCCCTTTTATAACTAAACATTGTATATTTTCTGTCTCTAGGGTCTAGATAATCTGTCAGAAGCTTGAGGTAAGGTCTAGTGTAGAAAACACCTTCATGCCTGCTAATTTCAAAAAAATTTCTCATATGTTGGGTTGGATGTCCCTCTCTGGTATAGTCAACTGGTTAAGTTTCCGAACATCCAAGCAAATTCAGACTAACCCATCCTGTTTTTTGACAACCATCAACAGGTTATTATACAGGGATGCTGCCTTAGTGATAATACCCACTATGTCATTTTCTGGATTTGACTATCTACATCATTCTGGTATTGGAAAGGGATCAGGTAGATTTTTGCCTGAAAGTAGGTTTCCCGTTTGATGCGGGTACAATGGGTGTATCCTAGGATAACCCCTGGCATTTTAGAAAATATTTTATACTGGGTCAGTACCCCTTTTAATTCCTCCCTTTTTCCTACTCCATTTGCGTTCGCCTGCCTTATTTTCTCCTTAATGGGCTCCTGTCTCCCTCATTTAGGTACATGACTCTACTAAGTGGTATATTTCCAGTGTACATGGGCCTACTCTCCTCACCTAGAGTGACTTTCTCTGTGGTAAAGTTAATAATGCCCTTGTATTGTTTAAGAAAGTCAGCCCCTATCACTTCCTCCTGTAATAGCCCTTTCATAACCAAGAAAGTATGGCCTAACTCTCTGAACCCCATGTCACCTCACACCACACTTGAAAGATTTCTGTTGGTGTTTTCCTACCATTGGCTAAATACATTTGCAAGGGCTTGATCAGTAGTTTTTGCCATTGGTACCCTTTCCCTTCAGCAGTCACCCATTCTTTAGCTATAAACAAGAGCTGGCTCCCTGTGTCTATTAAGGCATGCACTTTATTCTGATTTATGGTAATGGTCACCAAGGGGCAGGATCCGGGGGTAACTAATGTGTCCACCTCCTCTACTACCTCCCTGATTGTTCCCATTGCCTGCTCTTGCCTTTTGTCCCTTTTTTCTTATATGGGTGTCGGGATTAGGGATCTATTTACCGACACCCTCTGTAATTTAACGGCCTCACAGTATTTCCTGACCTATCCTGACTATTGCTATATGTCTTTGCTTTCAGTCTCCCTTTAAACTCATTATTCCCTACTATCATGGTTTGGCACTTGGGCTCTATCCTCTTAATCTTCTCTGGAGGTTCTTTGTGAAATGGCGTGTAATCTACTGACATGAGAAATTCTGCCATTTCTTTGACCATTTTACTGCAGCATCCTACCATCATCTGTTGTACTGGGGAAGGCATATTCTGCTGTATGATCATTATGGTCTGGGTTTCTTTAAACGGCTATGCCGTCAAGGACCTGAGGCGGGCAACCTGCCTCATAAAGAACTGGGTATGTTTCCCTAGTTATGGAGCCATTATGCTCCCTTGTGACTGTCAGATATATGGCATGCTGCCGTTCCTCACTCCAAAAGGTTCTAATTAGTGCGGCAGTATATTGTTCAAATGTTTTAGGCTTCTCACAATAGCACTCCCAACAGGACAGTGCATATCTGTATAAATAATGAGTGGCCAGACTGACCTGATCTTGGGCTGCTACATTCTGGAACCTAAAAAGTTCTTTTAGGCTTTGCAAGTTAACTCTAGGGCTCTCCCCTACCTCGCCTTTGAACATTTTTACTTGGATGAATTTGGCCAGTATAATGGTGGATTAGTTTCTATACACCTGGAGCTACTTTCTCCCTTTTCTTCCCCTATACTATCATAACCTTTGGAGTCTATGGATTCAGTGCCTTCATTTCCACATGGGATTATGGCTGCCATTTAATCTTGTTGAACTACTTGCTTCCCTATCAACTCCTTTCACATTCATCTCTATCCCCTCTATGCCTGTAATTTACTTTTCTTCAATTTTCACTGTGTATCATATTCATTTTCCCCACATGGTCCTCTCTTTGTTCTATCTCTTGCTCCTTCTACTTTACTGAACCATTTGTTCTAAACCTTGTACCTTTCTCAATTACCAATTCTTCCTCCTTGCTCCCTATTCTTTTTTGGCTTAGCCTTCACACTTTTTAACTCATATAGGTCATCGTGGATCTGTTGACAATAGTCATTTAGTTCCTTTATTTCCCTTTTTGGGTTTCTTGCTGCTCTTCTGTCTTATCTATCCATTCCTGGATTTTTTTTATATTTTTACGCACTAACGTGCCTTGTTTTTCTATGTAGTCCTTTTGCCTTTCTACTGTACTTCTCACACTCAGGATACCCCCTTGAACTTCTCTAAATTTTCCTGCCGTACTTTCTTCATGTGCGGCTAATCTACCTTCACATTTCTTTTGAATCGGCTACATCTTTGCTGACATTCAAGAGTGAGTTGTTCCATTCTCTTTTCCACGCTTTCTAACTTTTGGTTCATTTCTTTCCCTGCTTTCTCAACCATTAATTCCATCTTTTGTAATATTTCTTTTTTGTCTTCTGCCCTTTCTTTTTTATCCTTTTCTTCCCTGTCCTTTCTTTCTTTCTTGTCCCTTTCCTTTTTATCCTTTTCCTTTTCTTCCCTGTCCTTTCTTTCTTTCTCTTCCCTTTCTATCATTCTCCCTTTCTTTTGCTCTTTCCTTTTTATCATTTTCCTTTCTCTTCTCTTTCCCTTTTATCGTCTTCCCTTTCCTGTGCTCTTTTTCTTTCTTTCTCTTCCCTTTTCCTTTCCCTTTCTTCCTTGTACTATCTTTCTTTCTCTTCCCTCTCCTTCGTGTCTTTTTCTCTCTCTATCCCCAGGATTTCTACTAGTTGCTCAATAGTTACATTATTTTCCCATTTTTAGATTTCCTTTACAGGAAGTATGTTTCTTTCTGGTCCTTCCTTTATTTCCTCCTCTCCCCAATTCTCTAGCTCCTTTTCCCAGACCGTAGCATTTTTCCTTTTCTCTCAACTGACTTTCCTATCCTCACCTCTTTACCATCATCCATTTCTTCTACTATTTCCCCTATGTCAGTTTCCATCTTTAGCTTTTACCTGAATTTTATATGCGGCTGCCTTGCCCTCCTTTCCCCGACAAATCTACTCTGGCTTCATTTTACCACCTTATTCTATCATACATCTAGAAGTCCTCAACTTAATTTCTACTTTTACAATTAACCTTGCTCAGCATTTTATATCTCCAATACTAAAATATATAATAAAATATAAAAAAACACAAACACACCATCTGGCCTGCTTCTGCATACTCCATTCTTGATTTGGCTAATTTTATTATTATTATTGCATATTATATCCCGTGGTCTGATAAATTTTGTACACCAAACACTCGTATATTTATATCTTGCCTGATTTTTCCCTTTTTGTTTGAACATTGCTCACTCCAGTCTCGACTCGACACCCTCATCATTGGAAAAAAAAAATTTCAATAAAATATCCTCTCCCTCTGATAACAAATTTATGTGAGGACAACTTTCAGTTTCCTTAAATTACCTCGGGCACCAGCTATCAGCAGATGAGATATAAGTGCAATGCTTTTAATATGCCACATCACTGATATTCCATATATATATCCAGCTATACCCTTTTAATAATCTTTCTTTTCCCTAATTTCAACATAAACATGACTATTATATATAACAATTTATACAATTATATCCATCATATCCCACTCATATATTTTATTTTCAAAAATCTCACATTGTGGCAGCATACCCGGATAAAAAAAATGTACATTCACGTAACAAAATCTAGTACTTTAGTAAATCATCCCAAGGCCGACCAGAATAGGGTGGTGAAATCACAAGTCTGATATAGCCCTAGTTCCTTTACTATTGCTCAGAGATTTACCACCTTATGGATGACACACCTGAGTTTAAAGCAGTATTTTCCTTCATCACATGCCGGCAGTAGAACATCAGTAGAGCGAAAGACTTGGAGAAAGTTGACATTCTATCTAGCATAGCTATATAGATATCATGTGGCTAGGATATGATTATTAAACAATGAAATGATTTTTAATAACTAATAATAAATAATTACTAAATGATGGAATGATTATGAGTCAGTGAGCAAGACTGAGACATGAAACAAAGTTAAATTTAAAATTAATTTAATAAAAGTTAAAATATTAAAATAACAAATAAAACAAAATCACAATTTAAGGGATAGTTTACATTAAAGTTTGGGTTCACACACAAGTGATGGTTTTAGATATATAATTCTTTATGGCTGAGTTATACTAGCTTGGTTTACATATATAGGTGAGGGAAACACTCGTAGGTGATATTAAATTTCTAGTTACAAATTATCTGGTTTATTACATATATGTATATCACTCGTAGGTGATAATTTAATATTTATGCACTTCCAGTTTATATATAGCATTTTAATCACTTGCAGGTGATTGCAGTTTTTAGGTTACAAATATTTAATTTACTTAGCTGTATATATAAATCTATCACTCGCAGGTGATAAAAAAATTATAGGTTGGAAGATACATTTTCATGAGCCTTAATGTTACATTATAAGTTAGTGAATTTGCTCATGATTATCTATGCCTAGTTTATGCTATATCATAGGATGTAGATTTGCTTTGTAGTTAGTAGAAGTGATTATAACTATTTATAAAGATCATAACATTTTATTAAGCATGAATATTCAATGTATTCTCTATATAGCTAATATGCCTATCAAACTAGATTCGAATTCAGATCAAAGCTGAAAATAACAATTATAATGGCGGGATGAACTGATTATAGGCAGCCAGACTTCAGACACTAAGGCATATAGAAAACATACAATTCTGAGTCTCTGCATGTCATATATGTACCTTATTCACGGATTTTTACCAAGTAACGGTTCCCTTTTATCGAACTCATTGCTGTGAAATAAGACATTCAGTCCGGATGATCGAGCAATTTATTTAAATGGGAGTCTCATGCTCCATTCCTAAGGATGCAGAATGGGAGGTGCGAACTCATCCACCATCTGGAGAAGATAATTGCCTGAACTAAGAGTACTGGTGTAGTCCTAACACATATGCCCAGTAAGGAATACAGCAACAAGTGATTACACCGTAGCGTGTCTTAAGGACACATATGCACCACTGACAACATTATTATATAATAAAAATTAAGATGCTAAACAATAGTTTCCTTCATGAATCTACCGTGTATCAGTTCATTTGATAGCATCTATAACAGTGGTCTTCAACCTTTTTACACCTGCGGACCGGTAAAAATAAAGATAAGATTTCACGGACCGGCAAAAATAAGGATAAGGTTTCATGGACCAGCAGAAGTCTATAGATAAATTTTTTTAAAGATGTAAACATCTTAGCCTTAGATGAAGTTATATATATATGGAGTTTGTATAATAAAAAACTTTTTTTTTTTTAATTTTGAATTTTTTTAGAAAAGTAATAAAAAATTTAATTCTATCCCCTCCCCCCATAAACATATGTGATAACTAGAAAAAAAATTAATTTATGTATGATTGATTAGATTTTGTTCTGTTTCTTTTTTTTTTAATCAGGTAAAAGTGCGATGAAAAAAATAAATAAAAATTGTTTATATTAATTAAGTTTAAAGTCTTATTATTTTGTTATTAAAACTTTCTTGCCAGTCTATCGTAGATTAGCAAAAAACTTCTATGATCCGTCACTGGGCTGCAGACCGGTGGTTGAAGACCACTGATCTATAATCATGCTATTAAGGAAAGCTTACGAATCTAATTTGTAAAGCTATTTATATAGGCATTTATATTTCTAGGGAGGGTTACAGCATATTATGGAAATTACAATATAGGATTATAGATTATACTGTATTTCATCACTTCAACTGAATATTACTCAACTGAATATTACTTAAATATTGTATTTAAAAGCAAATCTATCTTAGAATAACTGTAAGCTTGTAATTATATCTTAATTAAGATATTTTATCCATTTCAAAACAGAGCTTTAGTTTGTACATCAATATACGCGAAATTACATATATACACGAAATTACATATATATACGTGAGAATCTAATACCTCTCACTAATGATTTAATTACAAACAAAACTCGGTTTTGAATACATAGCATAAACAATAACATAACTGAAAATAATAAGATATGGCATAGATTTAATTAAAAAAAATGTAACATTTAAAATAAGATAAGTTTCATGTATGTGAAATCTGAAATTTAGCTTTCTGTTTTAAAATGAAACTTATGCGACATTAGCTGAAATTTGATTGACTCAGTTTAAGATAATTTTAAATGGTTTAAGAGAAATGACTAAGGCAAAGATTATTATTAGCTTAAAATATACAAAATAACTTAGAAATTTAATGGTTATTTTAAAATAGATCATTTTGCATTATACGTGACAAAAGTTATATTAAAACATTTAAAATATAGATTTTAATAACTGAAACACAGGCTTGTTATATACCTGTGGCTATATATATGTAATATAGCATATATGTGTTTAGGTGTATCAGTGTTATTAGATAGAGTGGAGAGAGGTGGGTGGTGTGAAAGTCTGTGCTCATATACCCTATATTAAATATAGACTTTAGTAAGTTAAAACTAAATAACCTTTAATTACTCAAAATAGGATGAATACGTAACTAAATCAATCATAAATAAATTTAGCAAGTAAACCAATAAAGAAATTATATTAACAAATGAAATATGTTATTAACGCAAAAATAAGTCAGATAATAAATCATGAAGCAGTTAAATCTGTGAATCAGGTATTTAAATCAGGTATATAAATCAGTTATCAAATATTAAATCAGTTTTCAAATCAGGCAAGATTTTAGGATTGAAACAAAATAAAAATTACCTTTAAGAAATAAGTTTAGTTTACATTATTATTATTATGGCCATAGATTTAGATTTAACTAGCATTTTAGAATTAGTTGACTTTAGTTGAAAAGCTTTAGAATTGAAGGAGTTTATTACCATTTTCTTCTTTTCTCTGCTGACAGGCTGTTTGATCATCGAGGAACTCCCTTTTAGGTGGTGGCGGCTGTTACTTCATCTTTTCCCGCATCAGATAGATTCTCATCAAGGTTGAGAAGGCAAGAGTTTTAGCCCTCTACCTCGACATCATCATCAATCTTTTGCAAGTACTTTGTTAAATTACAATCATAGAGTGTTTCAAAGATGGCTGCAGCAGCTTATATATCAGTAACCCCCCCTCTCCTTCGTTATATTATTTTTAGATTCGTTTTCTTAGCTTATTTGCTGTTTCTAAAATTTAGTAGGATCCCGCTGTGATTATTTTTCACTTAGGTCAATTTAACCTCGGTGACTCGTGGTAATTTATTCAATTTTTTAAATTTAAATCTAATTTTAACCTTAAATTGAAATTGGGTCAATTTTTAGCGAGAAGGATTAACTTTTTCTGCCATCATCCTTTCTAGAAAAACAAATCTAAAATTTTAAAAACATTTTGTTATATATGTAACTCGACCGTTTAGTTTAATGATATATGCAGAATTATATAATAATTTCGGATATTACTTTTAGAATAAATATTTTAATAAAGAAATCTTAATGTTTAAATTCTGTTAACATTATTCTCCTAGCATATATGTAGTCTTAAGTTACACATACAACTTATTTTTCATTTATTTATTAGTAAAAATATATATTTGTGCATTTATAGAGGTTTATGTATGTAAATGCAGTTTTCTCTCTATATGTAGAGATTTACGCACACATACATGGTTAACATATTTAGGTTTAAATTTAGCCAGGTTTTTATGATAATACTAGCATGATATACAAGGATTAGATGGTAGTTATTGAAGCAATCGATGTCTAATCATCATCGAGGCTTCATGTTTCACCATCTAGACTAACCTCCCAGGGGTCGCAATTCAGACCTTGCTATAAATATATGCTATTCACTCACACCCTGTATACTGAATCATTAGAGAAATTAGTAAAATTAATTTTTATTTAGTAAAGTAAAACAGTAGTGTGTGTGATGCGTATATATATGAATGAAGCAATAATATTATTAATGTTTATTGCTGACAACTAAACATTTTCTTTATATAATTGTAATTTTTTTTGTTATATCTATATGTATTTTGATTTAAAGTATTTAATTAAACTATTGGAATGTAACAACAAAGAAAAATGGGGAAGGCTTGAATTACTGAAATTATCTTTATCACTAGTCAGATCGTTGTCTATAATTAAAATTTATAAATCTTAATTAAAATCGTTTATCAGTTGTTGTCAAATGATTTGAATTTAGCTTGTTGCCTTTAATTAAAATTGTCAATCGCAATTTAGATCGAAAACAAATCATTTATCAGTTGTTGTCGAATGATTTAAAATAGCTAAAAATGGTATTTCGAGCCTTATCTATTGAAAATATTTGCTAATTAAATGTTGTTTTTAAAGGGATTATAGAGATAGGGTTGGTATATGAAATTGCATTCTGGGCAGTATTAAAATGTCTATAAAAGGAACCTCAGAACAAAGGAAGTTAGTTGACTTTCAGTTTTTAGTTGAGTTCAGAGGAGTTTTTAGTCAGTTGAGTTTAATTACTTTTAAGAAGCCAACACAAGTTTTGCGTGATGAAGAGTGAGTAGTGGAATCTAGCATCTTTTTCTTCTTCTCTCGAAGAACTGTCTACCAGCCGTCAAAATTCCATCTGACCAGCCATACAAGATGATGTAGAATTGCTAACCTGCCTGCCTGCCGCTATGCTGATATCTTAGGTAAAATCATGTAATTTAGAGCTGCCTTAATACGAACATTCTCAGGTGATTTACAGTTTGTAGCTAAATTAATTCATAGATCCATTTATGATGTTTTGCTAGTTTTGCTCGTAAACTCTCTCTCCATAATCCTTTATTAATACTTATGTAATTCTAAATATACGTTTGCTTTCACACTTAATTTATGTTTATATAACTTTATGCGTATCAATTAAATGTATACAATTTATTTTGTTTAATATATATATTATTTTCTCTAATATGGCGGTATCAATCAATCTTGCGACTGTAATTAAATTCATTAGTAAAATTATATTCATTTGTTTATTTAAAATAGAAATCATTCGCAAGGTTGGTTGTATATTTAAAAGTATTTTATCGTGGATGCTTATTTTATTTTGTTGTTTAGTTGCCTTTATAAAAGATTGCGACACCTAATATAAAACTTTACCTTTTCTTACCATTGCCTGAAGGGCTAATTCTTTAATTAATACATATATGGGAATCGAATTCAAATATAAATTTTATTAACTTAGTAATATAAATAAAAGTTATTCTTCATTATGATTTGTTAAATGACTCAGAATTGAAAACAGATTATTGAGCAAGAGGTTATACAATTTCCAAGTTCTAAAATAATATTATATGAAAATTATGTTATAAAATTATATTCATGTCCAATAACGTTGCTGGCATAGCATCCACTTCATTCTGATATTTTATCTTCTCCATTTCATGACTGTTTAGTCATTGGGAACGTCTAAAGCTCCCATCCTACTTTTAAAATCTTTCGTAATTAGAACACTACTTCCTGTGAACGTGAAGTTTATGAGGGTTATGATATTATGTGCTGCAGAAAACAGTGCATTCAGATTCTGGGCTCTCAAACCCAGACCCTCTTTCGATATCGCTCCGCCAGAATGCACGGACATATCAAATCTAAGTTCGTTTTTCAAATATGCTTTAAAATGATAAAATATCTACAATCGCCATGAAGGCCAGATTTCTTTAATGTATGCTAATACCATTACTCTTGTCCTTAATTTAATCACCGTCTACCTAACTTCAGTAAGTTGCAATGATGTGTTAAAGATAATGATTCATTTCGTAAAATACGTTCTGCTCATGAGTTAAAATGCTTTCTTTGAAAAAGCATTATCGATTCCCATAGACATAGACAAATGTAAATTATTTATTATATCATATAATCTCGTAAATAAAGTGCATTGTTTGTTTCCTATTTCTAAAAAACGTCTTTGCCAAACAATACGAATAAATAATGGTTCTCCTAAGAAATACATGATTGAAATCATATATTTTGCCCGTTATCAAATAAATCATTTACTGTTAAAACTGTCACGATCTTTTATATTTATTTTCAGCATCCACAACACTCCGTAGCAAAGTTTTCTTTAATTAGCTTATTAACTCCGCATAAGTTATAAAACACTATAAAGTTGTATCTATAAAATTATATTTATTAAATGAGTGATAGAGGGGATTTTAATCAACAAATTCCCAAGTCTTGTAAATAAACAATATTGTCCTAAGCGTGAAACTAGTTGGTAAAATATACATATGTTTCCTTAATCTTTTGTAATACATATATGCGTTCGTTTAATATTTATTAAATATATATAATTTCATGTAAATCCTGGTTTGTTTTGAATTATTTCTAATTAGTATTTAGAATTATTTCTTTAGCTAATAACTTAGCATTAATGAACATAACTATAATATATGTAATTCCTGGGCTACTCCGACCTCGACCATCATCATCAGTCTGATCTTATGCTCTACCGCTTTGCTTTACTTCTGGGCACGGATTTAAAATAATTTTACTGTGTCATCAGAATTGTTGTTCATTGGGTCAGAGACTCGAAGAATAGGCAAATAGGATAGAATTTAGGACTGCTCCAGACCTGTGTATCTCGAACATGATCGGATTCGAGGTACTTTTGCTTAGGATTTGAATCTTGTTAAGTGAGCATACTATTTTGACCGGTACAGTGGATTTTTTTTCCGGGCTTGGCTGCCCAAGTGGGACTTCGATATAAACACCCACGTACCCTGAGTACTGAATTCTGTTTATATGTATGTTTTAGAAAAAAAGGTTGTAAGAGATCATTGATGATAGATATGTGTATTTCCTTCCTACCCGAGTTTGTTTTCGATTTTATAAATATAAAATGTGAAAATTTTGTATTAAAACCAATGTCCATGTGTTGCAACTATAGAAAAATATTGTTTTTTCATGTTAATAGCTACAAATGTAAAAAAATCTTGTTTGTAAAAAAATGAAAAGAATTTTGATACCCATGTGTTACAACCATAAGTGATTTTTTTTTTTTTTGTATCTGGTTTTATAAACATATAAAATGTGTTTCTTATCATATATATGTAAAAATAAAAATGTTTTGCTAATAAAACCCATGTATTTCAGCCATAAGTTATAAACCTTGATTGTAACAAGGTGCACTTCATGTTTCATTCATTTTCTGTACATTATATATGTAATGGAGTTTATAATGTGTAACAAATACTTAGTTATATTTACTAGTTGAGCAGCCCAGATGTATTTGGAATTGTTTTTAGTTATATCCTGTTGGCTGGCGCCATATAAATGTGCCAACAGTAATATAATAAAATATGTATCAAAATGAGTTCAAACCAGGATGTTAGGGGTTGAGAGAGAGTTTGATTATTTTCCACTATTTTGCCATGTATAATTGTAATGATCAAACATATATGATATTGCTGAAACAAATCACTAATCAATTTTTTTGTAAGAGTCTATTATAGGTGCAGAAAACCAACCAAAACTCAAGCAGCAAGGCAGTTGAATTCCAATAGATCATACACATACATATTATGATGAAATATTTTTTTCCTGTTATCAGCAGCAGTCAGCAGCAACAAACAAATGGCAAAATGAAGACAGTTGAAGAGAGGAGGGAGAAAGGTGTATATCCTGAATAAAATAAAAGAAGAAAGAAACAAGCCTTATTTTCAAATAATTAGAAATGACAATACATTTAAAGTAAAATAAAAGAAGAAGGAAACAGGCCTTATTTTTCAAATAATTAGAAGTGACAATAAGTTTAAATCAAAATATTAAAATATATTTCACAGAGACATTTAAAATTGACTATCTTTCAAAAGAAAAACAAAAGTGAATTGTGAAGAAACCATAGGAGCAATGACGCCAGAGCAAAAAAAGCAGATCTTGCAACTCATGCAAGAAATGATTAAACAAAGTCAAGATTGAGCAGAACAAATGATGAAACACAAAAGAGACCAAGCAGAAAGAGATGCAGAATTTATGGAAATGATGAAGGGGTTTAGAAGAGATCTTGATGAATTAAAAAGACGAAAATCAAATATTGATCTTACTATCATTCAGGACACACAAGCTGATGGTTTCAAAGATATATCTGTAACCAAGCAAAGTGAGACTATTGATGTAACCAAAGCCCACCAGGAGAGAAAGCCTCATGAAGCCAGGTCAGCAGAAATGATCGATTTCATCCAAGAAATGAGAGAAGACCAAAGATACTGGAAAGAAAGGATGGCCATAATCCAAAATAGAAAAATAAAAGCCATAGAAGATCTGAAACAAGAAATAAGTCAGCTCAAAAGAAGCATGAAACCGGTAGTAAATGAAGAGACAGAAATCAAATTATTACAAGCCAGACCTGTGTATCTTGAGCATGATCGGATTCGAGGTACTTTTGCTTAGGATTTAAATCTTGTTAAGTGAGCATACTATTTTGACCGGTACATTATATAGATATAAATACTACTATAGAGTATAGTAGGTGAAACAGTTGGATTGTCAAAGCTGACTGTTTCAATATGAAGAGAATTTGAAAAATAAGTTTGCATCTTTATTGTATAAAATCTTTCTATACTTAAATGCCAAGAACCTTTTTCTTAATTCATATATTTTCCACAGAGGTTAGTCTTAATTACTATATCAAAGAATTATTTTCAAAATGATAACTGAAATAATGAACTAATATTGTTATTCATTTTTATTATGGGCAAGTTCTCATTAGAATATTTATCACTCCCATTAAATAGTAAATATTTATAACCTGTCCTCACCTTATAGTATAACGTGCTGCACATGGTTTTGCAAAAATTTGATTTATGAGTAGGTTATAAGCCTATATAGAAGCTTTTATTGCTTGAATTTATGAAATTGTTTAATTTTTAATTATTATATTTACGAAAAATCCCATATTAAAAATCATTTTGATAAAAAATCATATAGTAGTAAATTGCAGAATCTACCCATTAGGTGGAGCTACATATTACTACTTATCAATGACTCAAAAAAATAAGTTATTGATAAAATATAAAATAATTGCATTTATTCTTGAAATCATGACTACAAGTGCCATATTAAAGAAAATTAAAAAAATAGTATATATATATTTTTTTTTTTCCCATATGTCATAGCATCTGCCGAGACGCGAACCCACAACCGTCTGCAACCAACTACTTGCTTGCATGGCAGCTGCGATACCTCTCGGCTAACAACGCAAGACAAAAATAGTATATTTAGTAATGAAAATAATTTATTTACCAAAAAAACAACAACTATTTAACTAAAAAATATCATTAAGAAATAAATTATATAGAGAAATGTACATTCATAATAATTGAATGATAACAATCAACTCTTAAGCTATCAATAACTCGCCCTGTAGTAACCCCCTTTAACAATGAAAGTGGCCCACCTTTATTTACAGTCTGATATGTTCATATAGATACTAAAGATTCCAACTTGACTAAGGAGCGTGAGATTAAGAATGCAAAGAAGTTTAAACAAACCTCATTAATCAGGGGGAAAAATCTGTTCTGAAAGCAGACTAATAAACAGTCATTTATAATTTCCAATTCCCACATAAAATATATATTTACTAAAACAATAAAGCCGGTTATAACTGACTATTTATTAGTCAACTTTTAGAACAGGTTATATTTACCTGATTAATGAGATTTTTTTAAACTTCTTTGCATTATTTATCTCACCCTCCTTGGTCAAGTTGCAAACTTTAATGTCTATGTAAACATATCAGATGATTCACCTTTATTGTTAAAGGTGATTATCTTGACTACAGACTGAGAATGTCGATAGAGTAAGGATTGATTGTTATCATCTATATTTACAAACCTATTACAACTTTGAGTAATTGGCTTAATGGTCTTATAATAATTGAAATTCCAAGATTAAATCCATTTATTGTGGCAGGCCTATAAAACTAAAAGCAAGTACAAAATATGTATTAAATAAAAGAAAACCAAGATAGGTGAATCCATTACTAATTCTGATGGAATGAGTTGATTGATATTCTTTCCAGTGGCCCTTATAAAAGTGTAACTAATTTTTTATGAAGTTTTTCTTCTCACACATAACAAAACTGCATTGTTCATAACATTCTCTTAATTGCATATTATTTGGCAATAAATTTTTTATGTCAATATTTGGTAGTTGTGGAAGGATGTGCTCAATCGCCACCAGGCAATGCTGCAGTACCATCAACAACCAGCCCTAAGCTTGCAAGTGATAAATTTATATTCGAAAGTGGCTGAAAATTGATAAATAAAAATGTAGGCTGACTTGTTTCATTTTATAATACATACAATTTGATATATTCTCTAGAGTAAACGTTGATTTTTGGAAACTGCACTTGTTTTTATTTAATAGAGTTGTTGCCATGAACAATATTTTTGAATTTCATTTATTATGAATTTGCATCTCTGTGCAAAATTCATTTCCTTCAATATGCTTTTTTGTTAAATAAATTATTTTCATGGCTAAATATAGTTTTCCTGATTTCATTTAATATACATAGACAACCATACATTCAAAAATAAATCCAGATTTTTTTTACAATTACTTATTTTTGGATCACTGATAAATTTTATATAACTTCAACTAGTGAATAGATCATACACCATATGAACACCAGATATATATTATGTGAAATATTATATTGTTAATAGTATTCAAATAATGGACATCCTAAAAATAATTTTGTAATTAACAAAATTTATTCTTCTTCTATAAATGAAGAATATTCCCCCTCTCCTTCTTTTTAACTATGATTGGTTTAATAAATGAGTGAAAAATTTTATTTTTATTTTTCACACGATTGTTTATTTTTTATTCAACTTTAAAGAGTACAATATATTTGAAATATTTTATGCATTTTCTGTAAACTTTGTTTGATATCTTTTATATAAGAATTTGTCTATATTTAGATTACATAAGCAGAAAACTGTACATTAAATATATATACTATAATATTATGATGTTATCCATAATTTTTTACTATATATTTTTTTCAAACTTAATATTCATTACAAAAAAAAATTATAAATCAAATTAGTCATAGAAAATATTTTAAGACCATGTTTCTACAAAATGAGTGAATCCCACATTGTTCTTATGCTTACTCTTAATTGTTATTAAAACAGGCAAAACTCTCTTTACATATTGCCACTCAGTGCAAACCAGAGTAATCAATGGATGCCAGAAAGCTTGTGCATAAAATCCCCATGTAGTGCCTACTCATCCAGTATCCGCAGACTAGTTTCTGGCTTGTGACATTTGTCATTGAGGAGCCTTGGATCTAAGAGCACTGCACCTATATCTTAGGATCTAATGCAATCCTCCAGCTGCCAACTTTTATCTCTACTTAACTACAAAACCATGAGACTTAAATTGAAAACACTAATATTTTCAATCCAAGTTCATCAGCTTATAGTTCTTTAATAACCATAGCCATCACTATCCTATAAGCTGATGAGCTTGGATTGAAAATATTTTAGTGTTTTCCATTTAAGTCTTATAGTTTTGTAGTTAACTAGAGATAAAAGGTGGCTGCTGGAGGGTTGCATTAGATCCTAAGATCTAGATGCAGTGCTCTCAGATCCAAGACTCCTCAATGATGAAGGCCACAAGCCAGAAACTAGTCTGGAGATATTAGATGACAGGCACTAGATGGGAATTTTATGCACAAGTCTTCTGGCATCCATTGATTACTCTGACTTGCACTGAGTGGCAATACGTATAGAGACTTTTGCCTGTTCTAATCATATAGTAATACTTCATAATATATTTGCACAATCTATTATTGATTATCATTACTGATTTACAATTGGCTAATTAGAATCCTGATAATTAACCTTATATTCATTTTTTTTACTATTCAAACTAATGGAGTTAAAATTTTAAATGATATAAATAGTTGGAGAATAAGTAGAGTATTTAGTAAGATTACGTTTACTGTATCCATTAATAAAAAACTATTTTAAGTTTACAAATAAAACTATAGATGGAAGCAGCAAACAAATTTCTGAGTTAACTATATTTTTTCACTATTTATCTGAAATAAAAATTAGCTCAGAGTTTATTTTAGTAAATATTTTTTTTATAAAAACAAACACAAAAGTTACGATGACTTAGTGTTGATCGAACTCTTCAATCAATAACAGAAATATATAAATAATTGTATAAACAATAAGTACCAACATCTAAATAGTTATTATATACAAATTATATAATTCTTAGCCAATGCTTAAATAAATCAATAAAATATCAACAACATATTGTTGATATTTTATTGGTTGATATGATTTAAGTAATTGTATGTATACATACATATCGATTTATTGACAAGATTAAATTCTATCAGTCTAAATTCAACTTTTTCTTTTTTTGTTGTAGAAAAAAGATGTAAACTGTAATAAATAATGAATACGTAATTGTAATGTACATTTTGTGCACAAAGACTTTTTATTATAACCATAACATAATATAATATGAGAATTAGTATCATATATTACATTTGTATTATATAGATGTCATTGATAGCAATGTAGCTTTATTTAAATAGTTTGTTTTAAAATTACATATAATTGTAATCTAGTGTATTATAATCTCTTATTTAATCATTAATAAATACACTTTTTCTTTCCAGATTTTTCAACTATCTTGGAAAGCCTTTGCCAAAAGAGTACAAAGAATGAATATCCACAGCTTATAATCACAACATGGATTAAAATCTGGTGAAACACTGAAATTAAATATCACCTGCAGATTTTGGAATAAGTTCAGGATTTTAGCCACCAAAGTATTGGACAAAAAGTGTGTATCAAAATATTCTCTTAAAAAAAGGAATGTCATAAAGGAACTCTCACCAGCTAGAAAATAACTAACATGCTAATGTTTTTCCTTTCACTGTTAGTCAAAAATGCTGGAAACATTTTTCTTTTAGCATAAGTTATGTTTATGTATGTAATGTAATGTGCCATTGCATCACTTTCAAATAAAAGTGGAAATGATTTTCTATAATGATATAATAGCAAACAGTCCCTTGGGTATTTAACCGATTGTAAGTCAGATGAGAGATTAATTAAAAAAATACTAGTGATAAAATTTTTGAGTTCCCACTCTAAAGCAAACTGGAAATAACGATGCAAATGAATATTTACATTGTTATTGGCCATCATCACCAATAAGAAAAGTGCCAAGCCAGGCAAGATCAATCATGGAATTTGGTGATAAGAATTCAAAATGATATAAAAAGAAAACTTTTTGAATAGCTTTTGCTGATTATGCATTTATTCAAACATATTTCATATGTGTATTGCAGATCTCCAAAATGTAGGGTCATGCAATAAATTACATTTCCCATATTTGCACCAGTTGAAGTAGCCTCCAGAGTGATGGTTCCTTGAAAATGGCCAGCAACAAATTCATCTCTACCTACGACAATATTAATATGGAATGGAAGAAACTGTGAACTAAATTGTGTGATATATCAATGACTGCAAAGATGGACTTCAATAAACCTACAGCCAAGGGAAGTATGAACTTTTGTTTTAAATAAAATATGAACTTTATAATTAATTAATATGAACTTTTCAAGCATTAATTTTAGGCATCACTTAAGTTTTAAAAGAAATCGCTTATCTAACTAAGTAAATTTAAATTTTTTTTTTAATGGTTGCTACTATTTCCATTCTCATTAATTTCATTTAAATAGGCATATATGGCTGCATAGATTCGTAAGATTATGTTAGTTTAGGTTTGTTAATTTTGGGCACATTGTTTTGTATCGGTGCTGGTGGAGGGATGTATGGGTGTTTTATGTCAATGTCATCTGAGGAGGCGAATTGGATTCTCATTCCCTTATACCACATTAGCATACAGGACATAATAACCCATCTGAATGCATGGGCCAAAATGGCAGCCATCGCGTTGCCAATAGTCGTAGATGTATTTCCTATGCCATTAATTTTCTTACACCCTGGTTGGGATGGTAAGCCATCAAAGACTGCTATCCCGATTTATAGAGCATCTTTTATATATATTTCAAATGATTTTGTTCCTCCAGTAGATGCGCATTCCTGCTTCTGAGAAAATATAATAGCTGGGTCCCTTTTGACTATGATCCATGCAAATGTGGGAATATTCCTTTCTATTTCAGATCTAATGGACTTCGCTTTGGTATCACCAACTGGGTAACAGATCGTTCCTGCTTGTTGGTGAAATTTATTAATGATCATGGGGAAGATGCTCATTCCTTCCCACCATGATCCATTATTTCTCTAATGATATCCTGCGACAGATGTAAATTCCTATCAGCATGATTGTGTTATGCTAACATTCTCACTTTTGCATTAATTATATCAGTATATAAGTAAGCTAACATTGATTTGGATGCGAACTTTTAGCCTAGAGTTAAAAGAGTTGGGTTAGTTAAATGTGTATTCTATGTAGTGTATTTATGCTTAGCAAAATATTAAAATTGTGTTAAATCTATTGAAAGTCCTCATCTCTGCATATAATTGAAATCAAATCTATTTAATAGTTAATTCAATCTTCAGAATGTTTGTATTAATATATGTGTGCGTAATAAAAAAATGTTTTGTTGAATTAATTTGACAGTAACTTATTTTATATATTTTATTAATAATATTTTAAAATCAAGAATTAGAAATTTTAAATATACAACATGATATATTAGCTCAGCTTCTCCATGAGCTAGTGACGGGACTTTCGGTTAGATAAAAGTTGAACCTCACCCATATGCATCTGCTGCCTTTATAAATTTTCTAGGTTTGAATAGTCTAGTGGCGGCCTGGCATGGGTGATAGGTTTGTGAGGTTCCAATGACCGTTATAGTATATATATATATTGTGCCAGTCCGTGTATAATGGCCATGCACAAAATGGCTGTTTGCTGAAGATTCAGCACAGCTTACATGTATCACATGAAAATTATAATTTTAATACAATTTATTAAATTATAATTCAGAGGGGAAGTGGGAGGTACGGATATAGTACATAAATAAATGGGTTTGGGCTATATTATATTCTTATTATACCCACAGTACAAGTGTATGCAGTGTATATATGTTTTAATAATTTATTCGACTAGCAAACCTGTCTAAAAAAAAAAAAAGGGAAAATAAGTTGTAATATTTGTTTATGTGTAGAACAGTTTTTTTTTTTGTTGTTGTATTTTACTACTTATAAATGTTCGAACACACATATATAGAAATGTATTTTTATTTTTTATTATTTTCCTAAAAAAAGAAAAGAAAATTCTAAATAGTTAAAAATTTTTTGCATTTATTGGAATTTATCTTTTCTAATTGTTAGAATGAGAGGGTTTGAAATTAATTAATTAAATTTGTAAAGGAAAAAAAAACCTTGATGCTAATTACAATCTACTTTCAACCGAAGAAAATGTTTTGTATAAAAGAATTTTCGGTTGATCGTGAATAAAGATAAAATAGATTTTATCTAAGAAAGGAATGTAAGCACAATGGGTGTCAAGTACTCAATATGGAAGCTTGCAAAAGTGTACTTTAATAAATAAAAAGGTAAAAGAATGTAGAAAGGTATAATTAAATTTATTATTAGCTGATGCAATAGCTCGTAGAGGGGGTCTGACAATTGGACTATTTGGGCTATATGTGCTGCTTACTGGGGGCTTTGAGTCAGTCGAGTACTAGCTTGCTAAAGCGTGCGGACCAAGGGAGATTAGCCTGCTAAAGAGTGCGGACAAGTTAATGCTAGCTTGCAAAAGCATTCCAATGGCAAAGATTTAGAAAATTAAATCTTGTCTCCCGCTAGTCTAAAAAAATGGAACAGTATAGATTTGTGAAAAACAATCCGACAGAGAGAAAGGAGAAAATGAACTGTGTCTGTTAAAATTATAATCACTTGGTTATTTCCCAGAAAAAGAATTTGGAAAATTAGCATTTAGCAAGGATTGTTAAGTGGAGTTTGGAAAATGATCAACAACATGGATTCTCAATACGTTTAAATAATAAAAAAAAAAAAAACGAAAGACGAATCATAGTTGGAGAACTGCAATTTATTTAGGATCTACTTGCCCTAATCAGCCGTGTGCGATATACATATATACGGGAGAAGTATACTTACAGATCCGATAATTTGAAAGATGGCTCAATTATACGTTCCGGGTTATTATCCTACCATGGAGTAGACTTTCAGCCGTAGTACACCACCTGTTTGGCTATCAAGTCCGAAGATGCCTTAGAAGAAATAGCAGACCCTGATGACAAGAAAGACTCAAAGTATATCGGTGAATGGAAGCCTTATCTGCCCTATGAAGTAGCCGTGTGGCCCAGGAAGTTCGAATTGAATACAAGAACAAGTTCAGAGGAGCGTGTATAGTTGGTTACATATATATATTTTTTTTATATTCTCTTATATATTTTTTTTCTCTCTCTCATTTATGTTCTTTGTAAATTTTTTTTTTATGATATATATATTATTACTGCATACCTTGTTATATGGATTTATTACTCTAAAGTGGGAAGGAATATAGGGCACACCCATTGTGTAATCTTTTAGATATTGTGTTTTTTCTTTTTATATATATCTTGGGGTCATATGTATATGCATCGGTGGAGGGTAAATATAATTTAAATATTTTTTATATATATTGGACTTATATGTATGCATTAGTGGAGGATAAATATAATAATCTGGGGATAATAAATATTCACTTTTGTAATTAAAATCGGTTATAAGTTTTTGACTTAGCTTTAAAATAATTATTAAGTTATTAGTACAGATATATAGTTTTTTTTTTTTTTTATCAAAATGCAAATCCACGTAGTTAACCTGAGATTTATAGAATATAAAGTGAGCTAGATAGGGATAACTTACTGGGGAGTTGGATTGTTTCTTTTATTTTAGTCCGAACGTCTCGAAATATTCATATTCGTTAATGACTAGTCACATTTTACACACTCTTTCGGGAAAGAAAATGAATAAGTATAATCTTGAACGGGAGTGGCGCTAGAGACTGAAGGAAATATTCAGTACTCTTAAAGGTGTGTAAGGACACTTTAATTAGTCAACGTATAATTAATCGGCTAATGAAACAATTTAACAAGGAAGATCTGGATGGGCCTAATTTTAGGTTCAATCTACTTCCTCTAATAATTTCTTTGAGGTATTTACTCATATTTAATCAAAAATATTTTAAAGAATTATTATCGATGTCCCATTCGGTAGCATACGTCACTTCATGCTCGGTGCGTATGAGAGTCTAACCATGCAAGACCACTACAGGGTAGTCGAACCGGTACAATATATATATATATATATATGTATGTATCATATCATATCAATTATAGCATTAATGTTTATGCTTCTATTGCAGAGTAGATGTTTTAAATTTTTTTAATAATAAGCTATTGCTCATAATTATGATAAAACTAAGTTAGAATTCATTATTGAGAAACTTATTTTATATATAGGTTTTATTCCTATATATTTCAATGCATGCTTAGTTATATGCCATTTGTTTATTTATTTATTAGCATAGCATTAGAAGCATTAATGCTATCATTGATTTTATATATGCATACAGAGGAATTTATTGTATACTTATATACATACACAAAAAATGCTATATATTTTACCTGTATCCACTTAGGTATGCATTCCCACTAGTTACTGATATCTGACCAGTTAACATCTTAAAAGTTGTTGTTTTTCCAGCACCATTAACACCTAATAAGCCGAAACATTCTCCAGCAGGAACACCTACACACAGGTGATCGACAGCAGGATACTTTCTTTTACGATAAACCTGATATAAATAAATAAAGTTATATCATTTTTATTTTGACAATGTGATTACTCTCTTAATATTTATGAATAAAAATTATTTAATTATAATGCACAGCAAACTACACAAAAACTGTCCAATTTTTTTTTCTATTGCTTAGTTTGAAAAAATGTTTTTCATTCATCAAATCATTGGTTATTATGAGAAAAATTAACAAGATATCAATTAAAATGAGTATAGAAAAAGTGGGATCATTGATTAAATGTACGGTGCACAACTTAAGTTACACATATTATGAAAAAGCAAGGTAAGAATAATTTGGACAGGTTTACTTTCTTTTAAAAAAACACTGTACATTTTAAACTTTTCAGTAACCAGAATTATATACTTCTAAATATATATTAAGCTGACTAACTGAAGGTGAATGGAAAATACAAATAATAGGCTATCATAACCAAGCAATAATTATTGCCAATAATTATTATTTGTCAATGCTAGGCATATCCTTAAACCAGTTTACTCTACTATCTCAATATTTAAAACAATATCAGCAACTTTAACAAAACATTTACATTATTAAATATATATATATATATAAATATATTAATGATAAATAATTATCCACCTATATAACTATCAATTAAATCTAATATAATTTATCTACTGCCAATCTAATTCTTTTTCAGATTCATAATTTCTTTAACAAAAATACATTCTTGAATATTTCAATAGTCTGTATGGTTTAGTATAGAAGCAGAGTGGTGAATTTGAGAGCTAAAAGTCTATGGATTGTAGCTGAATCTGTCATTTCTGGTGTTCAAATATCATATGACTTCATGTATAATAGACTGTTCAATTATTATTAAGACCTCAATAATACTTACATTTCTAATTTTTATTATTCTCCTCTATTAAAAAAGCTTCCCATCACTTGTTTAATTATAAAGATTATTTAAATTTAAATCTATATTTATAAAATTAAAATAGAAATAATTGTAAGCCCCAATGAAGTATGAATAAATTAATAATCACCTGCTAATAAATGAAAATTGAATGATACTCTGAAATCACTATTAGACATTCAGAGGATAAAAGCACCGCCTCTCATTTTTCCTAACCCCTAAAGGCCAAATAAAACGTCAATTTTAGAAAATATAAATAATCATAGCTTAATATATACTAAATTGAAACAGAAGTAACTGTAATCTCCCATGAATTATATGTAAACTAATAATCACTCATCAATAAATAAAAGGAATAGAATGATACCACCTATTCTTTCAGTTAATGCAAATGATTGCATGAATGATAGAACAATAGCTCTGTTATCTCACAACTTAAAAATTTTATGCATAATAATTAAAAACAGATCACAAAAGAAGATATATGATAATATGGATAAAGATCAATATGGTTTTGGACCTGGGAAAAAAACTAGAGAAGCATGATTTTACAAAGATTGGAAATGAATAGGAAATCTTATGTAGTTTTGTTGACATGGAGAAGGCTTTTGACAAAATAGATTGGAAGTTGTTGCTTTAAAACGATGAAGAATGTAGGCCTTGAATGGAAAAATAGCTGGTTAATTTTGAATTTATAGAAATGTCAAATTACAGGAAGTTATAAGCATGTGTAAAACTGATGCTAACATAAAAAAAGGTGTGAGACAAAATTGGCCACTGTTACTCTCCCTATTCAACTTATTTATTGAGAACTTAATAAGTATTATAATAAAAAAGAACTAAAGAATTAAAATTAATGGGAGGCATGTTCATAGTAGATGTTATGCAAATAATGTAGCATTAATTGCAGATTGAGAAAAAAATAGATTAAATGTTTAAGACATTAAATATTCTTAAAGAATTTTTAAAATTAAGAATAAATGTTAATAACACATAGGCAATGGTGGTAGACAGACAGAAGATAAAAAGGCTTGATTGATATGCATGTAATCAATATTCATTTAAAACAAATTAAGGAATTTTATCCATGGAATATGATTTGTGATGGCAATGGTTGTCTAATGGAGATTAAAAAAAGAATAATGTTAGCAAAGCATGTTTTCCAAAAAAAACTTTCATTTGGAATATACTGACATATGGTTGTGAGATCTAGTCCTTGGAGAAACAAGAAAAAATAAGAACAGAAGAAATGAAAATGTGGTTTTGGAAAAGATTAACTACAATGAGTTAGATAGAAAAGAAGACTAATGATTAAAGATTAAGAGAACATGGAGTAAAAAGATATTTGAATACAAGAAAAATGAGAAACATTAAATTCTTGTGATATATTTTACAACATGACAGGCTTTTACAAAATAATATGGAAGACAAAAATTAGAAAAGAAGAGTGAGAGACAGACTAAGAATATTCTATTATAAAAAAGTGATCAGTGAAATCATATGTTTTTCATATGAGATAAGAAAACAATTACTGAAGAGAGTACGATGTAGTTGTAATGTCAAGACATTGCCTGTAGAAGCTGCTACTGCTGATGATAATATATTTGTGTATTAGATTTGATTGATGTCCAGTTTCAGTTTATCATGCCTTAGTTGTGTGTTCATATAATAATATTAAATCTCCGCATAATTTACTGTAGTGGTGGAATGAGAGATTTGAGGGCTAAAAGTTTCTGGATCACAGTTCAACCTTTCAATTTCGAATTTGTTTCATTATTACATAAACAATTATATTTATATAAATGATTAGTAATAAGATGAAATCACAACTTTCATACATTTTATAAATAGATGCAAATAATTATATAACTTATTGTTTTATATAAAATGTCTAGGTTTATATTTAAGCTTGCATTACTGTTTCATAAATGCACTTTAATTTTCTGTAGATTATATATATCATAGATAAATAAATACTTATTTTAGTATAACAAATTGTGTGGCTGATAATATTTTTTCTTTTCCTTTTATAAGGACAGCCATTTATTTATGACTTTTTTCTTGTTGTCATAGGATGCCCACTATTTATAAAGAAGTATTTATACAGTGTGAAAGATAAGTTCACTAAAATATTTGATTTCTTTATATTTAACATATTTTCTCATATAGTCTGGAAAACAAAAAACCATATAAAATTCATATATCTTATTATATTCCATGATGACATATAGATTGATTCTATTCAACAGATAAAATTTTAGGTTATAAATCATAACAACACACATTTATAAAATTAATTTATATATTGAAGATTTATCTTTATTTGTTTCATATAGTTCTCTACAATTTAATCACTTATCTTATGGAAGGAAAATCTCTTATAACAATAATATAATTATTTTATTTATTATTTCAAGTTTTTTTATTTATTTATTGTCAGCATAATATTTGATAATAAAAATCACTTAAATATTATGCTTTCAAATTCCTTGTTGTCCATGTCTTGAGTTGGTTTGAACTCAATTTTATACATCTAGGAATAGTTGGAGTTACTGTTATTCATTTCACAACTAATTCATTCAAATAATTCTATGAGAATCTAGCTTGTGAATTACCTTAGAAAGACATCATATTCAAACCTTTTTTTTGTTCTGTGAATAGATTTACAATAATATATATCTACATATGCTAAAAGATAAACATTAATATTATTACAAATATTCAATATTTTAATAATTTTATTTCATTGCAATATTTTTAAATTTTCTATAATATTGTTTTTTAAAAAATAAAAACTTATATTTGATGCATCTTACTCCTGCTTCTTTCCATCAATAAACTAACGATTTTTTTAAAAAAAGGGTAGTTAGTTTGTTTGAAAGAACAGTAATATGTTTAATGTAAATTTTTTAAAAAAGATACAGAAACTTTAATAAAACATTGTAATTAATATAATACTTAAATTATTAAATATTTTTAATAATAATGTTAATATTTATAAGCATTATTAATTCTTTTCGTTTTTTATTTGATGGAATTTATTTAAAATGTATATATTATATATGATAATTGGATGTGTACATACATAAAAATATTAGATAAGTTATTAAATGTTTATGTAATAGTTAACTGTACTATAATTATTTTTTAGATCCAAAGAGAACTAGTCAATTGAAATTGTCTGTATTAAATAAAGCATTGCAAAAAGTAACTTTTGAATCAAGTGTATTTTTTATTTTGTAAAATCTAATTTTTCTTCCTTCTTAATATGATTTGATATCTAAATAAAATGAATCATCAGTTTGCAATAAAATTATATTAAATTAATACCAAATACATCAATGCATTACATAGTAATTAGTCTACTTTCTATTAATGTATAAATGCAAAAGTCATTCTATAAGCCAATAGCAAGTTTTCATACTTACTTTTGTAAGATTTTCTAAACGTAGCACATCTGAATCAGCATCACCTGACAGGACTCGTTCCCGTTCATTAGCTACGTCATCATCTTCAGCAATCTGACTGCCTCTTTTAACACTTTTCACTCTAACAAAATGTATATGTAATAATTAATTAGATAATTTTTAAACACATTTATAAACTTCATAAATATAGATAATGAAGATACCAAAATTCAGGCAGTATATATTAGAGAACAGAGTAAAAAGATGAGATTATATATTAAACATGAAGAAAAACAAAATTACAATGTCAGGGAGAAAAGCTGATTCTAAAATTGATGTCGACATATATAGCATACATAATTTTCAATTTCTTGAAACATTAATCAACAACAGGTCCAACAGCCAAGATATTAACCATAGCTGGACTTTAACATTGCTCTGAAAATCCCAGAAAAGATCTTAATATGTTAACAAATATCTATAAAAAAAAAAATTAAAATTGTAACTATTGAAGCTATAATATTTCCTGTGATTATTTACTCTGGAAAAAAAAAATTGATAATGCTTTTAAATTACAAGACCTTAACAATAACAAAAAAAACTTCAATGAAAATAAAATACACCTAATTATATTCTGGTTCAGGTAGATGTTCAGCTATGATATAATCACATAACGACCAAATAGTTCAAAGTGAATTGCACAATAAAGAAATTAATAATTTCATTTATCTGATTTTACTTTATGTTAAAATGTGATCACTTTTAATAATTTTTATTAGTCATTCATTATACTAGAAATTATTCACTTAATGAATATTTTTGTTTGTGATTATATCATAGCTAAATAACTTCTACCTAGACCAGAACATAATTATGTGTATGTTTATTTTCATTGGTTTTTTTATTACTGTTAAGGCATTGTAATTTAAAAGCATTAGCAATTAAGTAGATATCTAGTCTAAGGAATTACTAATAAAACTTATCAATGTACTTTCATTAAGTGGTTTGTGTCAAAGTTGTGAGAACAATAAGTTTGACACATCAATTAAACTGTAGCAATTAGCTATCTATATATACTGAACAATGATAAAGATTTGGTGTAAAAACTGTGATCTGTGCTAACTGATGAATACTGGTTCAACACAAAATGTGCACCTTGGGAATCATACTTTTTTTTTTCATGTCTTGGGTCATATATTTATGATTACACCCCTCCACAAGGTGTTAAAAGCAGAGAGAAACAAATCCCTATCTTAAGTGAGATTGGTATAGTGAAAATTACACTACAGAAATATTATTCATTAAATTGCTTTCGGTTTAGAACTCGTGACTTTAGATAAGTAGTAAATCAGATGATACTTTATTATGAATGAGAATTTGAAAAACCATAGCTTCATTGAATCCTCATATTTTAACCAATCATCTCTTCATAAGGGTTATATGTGTTTATTGAAATGTTTTCACAGACTCAGTATGTAAACATAAAAATAATAATGAGTTTTACATGTATTAAAATAGAATATTCAGTTATGATGTAACCAGGTATAAAACAATTAAAATTGCTCATCTGAATCGCACAATATAGAAATTACAATTGCACTTATCGGATTCTAGTTTAATATTCAAGTTCTTATATGAATAGGAATGCGAATTTGAAAATTCCCAACTTCACATAATACTTATATTTAAATAAGCACCCCCCCCCCATCGTACGTGTAAATTATGTTTTGAATTTGTCAATGTACACATTTTTTGATGACAAAATTACAATTACATCAATACTTTGGTTGCTTCACACCAATCATTTAGATAGTAGGTCATTTAAGAATGATGCAGAAATAACAGAGAATCTCTACTGATATGGATGGTAATTGGTGGGATATAGCCAAAATGTCATCACATCTTTTATCTTGAAAATCTTTTTTTTTTTAAGTACTGTATATGAATATAAAAAAAAATGTTTTATTTACTTTGTTTTAAAATAATATATTGTGTAGGTAGCTAAAAATCGCTATCCAACAACATACCTAAGCAATCTGAAATAATGAAATATTTTTTTTAATTAGCAAGTAGAAAGATAAATAAAAAGATTTTGCTAGAACACTTTAGGAAAGGAAAATTAATGTTTTTTATATTTTTGATATTTTTTTTTTTTCTTAACAGAGTAATAACTACTTACTAAGTACTTAAGAATGATGGGCAATTGACCGTGAAAAAAAAACACACACACATATATATTAGTAATAAAATTTTATTACTAAGAAAACGTCAATCTTAATAAAAAAAGTTGTACATAGTTATATATATGTTGATCGTTTGTTTTGTGTTAGTTAAATTGACAATGACTTAAATAAAAAAAAACAATAATTATAACAGTAGAAAATAAATCAACATTTTAAATATAGAATGAGATAAGAATATTATAAATTTATTTTAGAACGTGTTTTATTATTTTTTAATGAATCAATGTAAAGAAATATTTTAAAAGCTGAAACGCTGGTTTTCAAATAATAGAAATAGCGCCAAGATAAAAAGGAAACAATTAAGAAATTGTCTGCTGGATCTTGCTCTGCAATAAAGAGAAGGACAAGTCTAGTATTTTTTTAACAGAAGAATTATTTTTATATTGTTCTATAAAATATACAATTTTTCTTAATTAATTCGGCATTTGGATAAAAAGTAAAAGAAATAAATGGAACATTAATCTAATTTATTCGATAGATAAGTGGAAATAATTATCAATTCAAATTTAAAAAAAGAAAAGTAACCTGATTTTTGTTTAAAAGGAAGTGAAAAAAATTTAAAACAATTAAGTTTTATTCTGTCTATAAAAATATTTTATTAGATGCAAACTGACTATAAATTTATGTAAAGTTGTATATATATAGTTCAAGCATGAAATACATTGGCTAAAGAGCGTAATTGTCATCAGAGTGAAGCATTTTTTTCTATCGACTATGGCCATATAAAAATATGACTGTCTGCAGTTAAATTGCCTGAGGAGTTGAGATTTACACAGGATGAAAATCCATGGGATGAATAACACCGAACTACATACAAACTGCCCACTGAAATACCTTCAGGATGCTCTATAAAATCAAATTGAAGTTCTTCAACATCTATTTAACAAAATACATCAACCGTAAGAACTTTGTATAAAGGAAAATTGTAAATTATGTTTTATTTTTTTGTTGTATCAATTTTTATCTCATCTTATATTTGGAAAAAGCTATTACTAATTATATAGAGGGAACAATCCAATAAAGGAAAATATCAAGAGAGTAGGGAAGGGGGAATAGGATTGAAAAGTTTATTTTTTTTTAAAATAAAGTTTAGATGATTTACTTTCTACTGACAGATGTGGGAATGAAATATGCACAAACAATTAAGTGCTTCACTAGACTAACGGTAAGAGATTTTTTATTTTTTTTTAAAAGCCACTGATATAAAATATGTTTACCACATGACACGACTAATTATATATATATGTTACTAATATTTCTTAAGATAAAGTGAATAAATGACTAACATTTTTTTAAAAATAGTATTCTTTATATTATGTTCTATCATATTCTGTGTTGTGTTATCATTATATTTTTTCATGATTATTATATCTGAGGTTGCAGTTAAATTTACTTAGGATAGCAATCTCATTTTTAATTAATCATTTTTTTATTATTTTCAATAAAAACATAGAAACTGTAAATACATAGAGATATCCAAGTAATTTATGGGCATTTTTTCATATTTTTTAAAAATATTTTTCTATATTGAATTTTTTTCTTTTCTAAAATTGTTTAAGAATTTATTTTATGTTTAAATATATCCTATTTTTGTTTTTAAATAAATATTATGAAGTTTTGTAAATTAACAAGATCTCTGTATTTGTTGATCCAGCATTTACATTCAATTAAGTACTTACATTGCATCTTATAACCAATATTTTACACATGCACACATCCACATTATTGTTTAATAAGCATGGGAGAGAACATTAAATACAGGTTATATTTTGTTTAATAGATAGGATGTAATATTTTAGTTATTAATTAACAGTTTGCATAGATACATACCTGTTAAGAGAGTCGAATGTGAATTCTTCTTGAGTTCGAATATCTGAGGCAACGGTTTTGGAAAAGAGTGGTAAGATGTGAGATGAACTGATTTGGATTGCATGTGGATTTAATGGATGATGCTTAGGCTAGTCTATTGAAGATGGATGTAATCATGAGTCAGGTGTTTCATGTTATCTCTAGCATCCTACATGAAGACCCTAGGTCCGACAATAGTTAGATGTGAGCTTGCTCTCTTTTACCTATATACATGGATGGACAGGACTATTGCATTTGGCACTATCAATTTTAGGATATGGCAGATAGGTGCACCAACACTCTTAGATTGGAAGTAAGTTGATTATATGTTATGGATGAACCAGCTGATTGTTAAAGTTGATTTGTGTGTTCAAGTGTATCTGCAGACTGGAACATCCGGGTATATCAGACTATATCGTTACAATATGAAATTAACAATCAGTAATTTATTAATTTAATCAGTTATTTTTTTTTTTTACATTTCACTAACTAAATAAATTAAAGAACTGAAACTTATATGATTAAAAGTACTAAACTAAATAAAATACTCAATATATTTGTGTATATACTTATTAATTATTATTATGATGAATTTCATTTGTTTTGCCAAATAAAATAAATAACACACAAACATATATAACATTAAATTTAAATATATATAATATTGTAGTATTATATTTCTGATACAAATACTATCATGTTATATAAAGTATGAACTGTTAAAATTTTTCTTGATTGTACATTTTATAGTAGATAGATAAATCAAGTGATAGGTTTAAAACTAAAGGTAAACTACCACAAAGTCAATATGCAATGGGATAATCATTTTTTTATATTAAAACTTCAAATATAATGGTGAAAGGTAATGAGACTGAAATTGGACAGAGCCGGTAAACAAATATGAATTTTCTTGATAACAATTTAACAATGATTAGTGAATTGTTTTAGCAATAGCTATAAACCCATGTAAGTACAGAATAGTGTTTATTGAATAAACAGCAAGTGATGCCATAGATAATCAAACCTTATTAAATGGTAATATTTACAACAAGTTCAAAATAAATAGTCTTTTAAATTAGCAAAAATGTTAGGAATTAAACATTTATGAAAATTTGTATTGCATTTACGTATAAATGTGCATGAGCATGTATAAATAATATTCATAAAATTAGAAAAGTATATTAGAAAGACCAACAAAACAATTTACTGAAAAATAAGATATTTAACTATTTTGATTTAATAAATATATGTAAAGTAATAGATCACAAAACCTAATAAAATTATTGACATTGAAATATTCGTAAAATTTTAGTGAGTTAATAATAATGTTAATTGACAAAAATTTATTGCTCTAATAAATTTAAAAAGGAGATAATTGAGATTATAAAAAAAATTTGTATTTCTTTTTTTTTTTTAATAAGTTGATGTAAAATACTCTATTTTTGTTATTTTGTATTTCAAAATGATTACATGTTTGCACCAATTGAGAGAAAATCCTAAAATCTCATCTGATTATTTACTGTACTATGGAGACACCCTGGAAATTTGATATCTTAAAAAACATGTAAATACTGGAAAATTTAAAATGAAAGAACTTCCTTTAAAATTTTCTGTACAGTCAATACTCAATTGTGTTTTCTTAAAAATCACCATATTGTACTGATCTATGTGAAAATGGTTGAGTAGAAAACACATTATGATGGGAGTCTAAGACAAATCAGGTCTCCATTCTGTTCCAATAACATCAATGGATATATATTAAATTGAAATATAAAAAAAAAAAGGGGGAAACAATGCACTGTTTTATTTTAATTCTCAGTCAAGAAAACCTGCTGTTTGTACTATTGAAATTTTAGAACATCCAATTAAATTTGCCTAAAGGATTATATTGCTAAATTGTGTCTCTTCAATTTTGAAGGAATATGCTTTCAATATTTATTTCATAAAAATTTGTAGTTATTATCCTAGAATTTTAACCAGAAAATGCAGCATTTGGTGAATGATTATGGAAATGCTTCAAATCAGAAATAATATATTGCTAGTTGGAAAAAATAACTTTTTTGAATTATCATTGGAACAAAGGAAGTGATCGACGTTTTGCTTTATTAAAGTGTCTTTGAATTTTTTTTTTTTATGTGTGATGGACAAAAGAGATTACAGAAATTCAAAGTATACGTTTATATATTGGAGATAGAAATTTTCCATGATGGATTAATTCAATTGGGATTATTTTGATCTTCAGTAAACTTGAATAATAATGCTACAAATAGTTAAATTGGTGGTTATTCATGAGCCCTATTATTGATAAATTTGGAAGGTTCAATATTTGAATGTCATATAAACTTTATATGAATAATATGTTATTTATTTGTGTTTTAATTAATATATTAATAGATTATTAGAGTAATAGATATACCAAGTATGATTGTATCTGCTCCAGTGTTTAAACTCAGGCAGTATAGTTTATATTCGATATTTAAGCATAAAGTATGACAGATAAGTGAAAGTGAATACATAATAAATATTTGGTGTTGGAGAGAAATTGCCATTATTTAAAATTTTGAAATATAAAATATTAATCTATATTTTATTACATGCTTTTAAATTGACTAAAGATTTGGCATTAATTTGATAATTTTGAAACCTTTTGTCTAATTATATATTCAAAGTAAAAGTGTGATAAAACACTGCAATCAATCTCTTTCAACATGTATGCCACACATATACCGTGATTCTATATACCAAAAGTAGCTATACTTGATTCACCACATACATTTCTAAAGAATCAGTATACATTTAGCTTTAATATTTACTATTATACAGTTATTATTATTATATTTTATTTTTATCTTTTTTCATTTATGAAATAAACAATGTTATTTTAAAATTATATGGTATTATTCTTTAATCATCATCTTAATACAATTTAAATTCAGGTCATGCTATCACACTACTGATTTATCTAATGTTATACTTAAACATTTTATTACAGTTGCTATTTGAACCTAGGATATTAAAGATAAAAAGCGTACATAAAATCCTTAATATATATATATTGTAACCTAATTAAAAGTTTCAAATATTATATTAATATTACCCATTGTAACAAAATTACGTTGATCAAAAGATTCAAATTTAAATATCAAAAATCCAAATATTATTAAAATCTCAAATATCACAACTTAATAAACAAAAAGAATTGTGGCTTTTTATTTTATATCAAAAAGAAAAGAATTATTTAACCTGAGTAGTGGTTATTAAACAAAAGATCAGGCTGAGTTATCAATCATATTAAGGGTCATTGGATTAAATGAAACATATTTCTATAATTTGATTTTCAAAGATATCACAATATCAATAATTATAAACAAATGCCTGGAGACTAATCATTTAAGGTGTCTGGCCTATTTCAAACCCTGGTTAGGCAGGCATTGTATCATCAATAAACAAGTAGAAACTATAAACAATTATTATTCAGAACAAACCATTATAACTCAGGTATATGGAAATCAAGTGAGTGAGTACACTGATAACTCAATCAAAGATCTCTCAATATATCCAACTGTAGATTTTACTCACTTATATCTCTTGGTTGGTTCTCAAGTGCATGTCTAAGTGAACAACAAGTGAATATGGTCTATCAGGGCACCACTAGGTTAGCTGGACATAGTCAAAGTTATATTTATAACTTTTTCACATGTACCGGGTTTGAATCCCTTTTTGGTACTTTATTTCTAATAAAAATGGAAGATTTTGCTTTCAGACCCCTATCACTGTATGCAATAAATTTAGGTAATCATAAAACATCTTTAAACTAAAGTGGAGTATATAAATTCACTAGACAGAAATCATTTCTTAGATCTTAACATAATAAATGTGTTTCAATATCTTTTATAGATTTTACTAGCTCAGATTATATTAATTTAGGATGGTAATTCACTCATCCTTGCATGATATAGATGATGGGATGGTGGTTATAATATTACTAAGAAATCACTAAATACTATGAAATCAATATTTATTCATGGCCTTTAAACATTTATTTAGCTCATTAATCAAAACGTGATGATGACGATGATTATAATTATAACGATAATAGTTTCAACCATAGCTTTAGGACTAAGCCTGATCATAAAACCTAATTGTTATAAAGAAATTCATAATTATTGCTTAACTTTAGTATATCTAATTAAATCTTAAATATTCAATATCAACCATGAATGATGAATGATCACAACGAATAAAGACTATTATCAATAAAATACATACGCCTCTTTAATAAAACAATTTAACATTTATTAATTTATTATGAAAATCTACAAATAATTTAAAGATAAAACCAAAATTCTATATGAAATAATAATGAGAACAATAATTGATTATCTGTTAATCATAATGTTAATTTTGAATTCATCCCCCTTTCCCGTCAAAAATATATACATAAATTTGGATACTAAGTTTGCTAACGTTTTGGATTCACAAGAAAATATTTCATAAGAAAAAAAAATATTCACTCTTTTTTTGTAGTAATTATTCTTTTGCATTTTTTATTAATCTTCTTTATAATTTTGTTAAACTTATTCACTATAATATTATTATTTGTTTTTATTCCTATATATCTATTTTCACCTTTCTTTTTGCCTTTACTCTTTTCATTTTTATTTATCTTATGCTCTATTTTTTCAATACTTCTTTTAATTATATGTACAGGGAAACTATTTTTTTTTAACAAATTGGGTGCTTGTCGTATAGCTAAAGATGCCGTTGGATGGCGCCATTTTCACGCTAAAACTATAAAATATGAACATTCACGGGCTGTTGATTTTAATAACTTTTCTGTGCTTTTTTGTAATGCGAAAATAAAAACAAAACAAAATCGTCTTTTTTAAATATTATTTTTTATTAACGTATACAATTTAAATGATAATAATAAATGTAAAATAAAATCAACAAATTACAATTTGATTCGTGTTTTTTATATCATATACTTTTTAAATTGTGTTACGGCTTTTTTTTATCAATTTTCTATCAGATATTTTTTTACTTGTGTTACGGCTTTTTTTTTATCAATTTTCTATCGGATATTTTTTTACTTGTGTTACGACTTTTTTTGTTGTTGTTTAACTAAAAAATAATAATCGTAATAAAAGTAAAAGTTGTTACGGTTAGATTTAGGGTTAATTTAGGGTTAGGGTTAGTGTTCTGTTGTTTGTAATGCTAAAATAAAAAAATTCAAAATCGTAACCATACTTGGACAAAAAAAAGCTCTTTTTTAAACAACAATAAACACATCCAAATGTCTTCTTTACTTATTAAACATGTTTATAATATTTGCTTTTTATGAAATTTATTAAAAAAAACCTGTATATTTGGACTTTTCTTACTGGATATTTTTTTCGTACCGCTCTTTTTTACTTCAAAAATATACAGACGATAGAATCTTCTTTGTCTTGTGGAATGTTACTAACAGTACATTACTTGACACGTTACCTAATTGCAACTCAATAAAAACATAGATATTTAACATTTTCCCAAATAAAAGTTCAATACAGTACATGGTAAAAAGTCTTATAATTATTGCTTTAAAAAATCTGAACATTTCAATAGTTTAAAATATAAAAAAATCCAATGAAAACAACATTTCAATATAATTCAAGTACAAACTCTCTAATCAAGCCGTAATTATTTTATAAATTGTGCGAATTCGTCAAATGTATATGCTGCTATGCAACATACATGCTGTACTGTGACGCGACATAGCGGCCTGCATTCTGTAGCACAACAAAAAAGTTGTATTATAGAAAACGCGAGTTCAAACGTGTCGGCCGCGGAAACAGCATTTTTATGTCTTTTGGTGTGAAAACCGCGCCATAGAGCGGCATCTTTACCTAAAAAATGAGTACCACAAATTGATTATTAAATCTTTTTGTTTAATATAGTTTTCTTTCCTTAAACAATACATTGCAACCCTGTATAATCTTAAATATATAAAACTAATTTTATATTTAATATCAATGTTGGAAAAGTAACTTGTTATTTTGTTATCAATATTGTTCTTCTTATAAATATTTGTCTGAATATACCATTTTTTATCTATCAAATTCTTTTGCAAACATTATATCCAGATATGCAATTTCATTATTTTCTTCTTTTTCAACTATAAATTTTATATTCTCTTCCATTTATTAATATCATTAATAAACTAGTTTATTTATCTTTTATTAAAAATCATCAAATAATCATCAACGTATCTGTTAAAAAACAAAGGAGCATTTTTATTTTCTGTTATATTTTTATCAAAGTCATTCAAATAAATATTGCTTAAAATTGCACTTAGACCTTCTCCCATTAATAACCCTTTTCTTTGCTTATAGAATAAATTTAGTTATAGAAATGTATACTAAGGATAAAAATAAAAAAATAAAATTACCTGTTCATATTTTGGTAGATTTAAGGGAATTATGTTGTAAGAATGTAACTTTTGAATATAGGAAATTTTATAAGCAAAGAGAAGGATTATTAATGGGAGGAGGTCTAAGTGCAATTTTAAGCAATATTTATATGAATGAGTTTGATAAAAATATAACAGGAAATAAAAATGCTCCTTTGTTTTTTAACAGATATATAAATGATTATTTGATGATTTTTAATAAAAGCCAAAAACAAATAAACTGGTTTATTAATGATATTAATAAAATGGAAGAGGATATAAAGTTTACAGTGGAGAAGAAAGAAAATAATGAAATTGCATATCTGGATATAATGTTTCAAAAGAAATTGATAGATAAAAAATGGTATATTCAGACAAACATTTATAAGAAGAACAATATTGTTAACAAAATAGCAAGTTGGTATTCCAACATTGATAGGAAATATAAAATTAGTTGTATATATTCAACAATATACAGTGCTGCGATGTATTGTTCAAGA
The DNA here is from genome assembly GCA_028023455.1 of Epiperipatus broadwayi. Classification (NCBI taxonomy): domain Eukaryota; kingdom Metazoa; phylum Onychophora; class Udeonychophora; order Euonychophora; family Peripatidae; genus Epiperipatus; species Epiperipatus broadwayi. The sequence goes on along the minus strand of JAQFVV010012430.1, from coordinate 1,541,541 downwards.
AAAGAAGACTATCTTAAATAAAAAGATTTAATAATCAATGAGTTAAAATAGAGTGTTTTCCCTGTACATATAATTAAAAGAAGTATTGAAAAAATAGAGTATAAGATAAATAAAAATGAAAAGAGTGGAGGAAAAAAGAAAGGTGAAAATAAAATGCAAAAGAATAATTACTACAAAAATAGTTAATAAAAAAGAGAAAATCTATTAAATTTAATAGATAACAAATACATAGGATATAATAAAGATAAGAAAAAAATAATTAATGGAGTATATGTGATAAAATGCATACAGTCTAGATCAGGGATAGTCAACATTTTATACCTATTGCCCATTTTTGTATCTCTGTTAGTAGTAAAATTTTCTAATCGCCCACCAGTTTCACAATAATGGTGATTTATAAAGTAGGGAAGTAACGTTACTTTATAAAATTTATAAAGCAAAGTTATAGCAAGCTAAAGCATATAATAATAATTACTTACCAAATACTTTATGTCGGACTTTTGCTAAGTGTGGCAGAATATATCTCTATGAAATTTTTTTAAAAAGTCAATTAAATTTAAAAAAAAAAAAAGAAAGTGCGTCAGTGTCGGACAAAATTCCTACCACCCACCATAAAGACTGGAACGCCCACTAGTGGGCAGTAGGGACCAGGTTGACTACCACTGGTCTAGATAGTGGGATTGATAACAAATATGTGGGAGAAACAAAAAATTCTATAAAAACAAGATTAAAACAACATATGTCAGATAATAAATAACCGATATATATATATGCATATAAAGGAAACAGGACACAAATTAACACAAAGTTCAATAAAAATGAGGTTACATACAGGAAATATTAAAGAAGCAATACTTATAAGAAAGATAAAACTAAAATTTAATAAGGATTCTGGGATTAAGATGAGATTGATATAGATATAGTTATTAAATAAGATATATAGAGGTAAATATATAAAAAGAAAATTGTTTATAAATGAATTACAGGTTGTAAAAAAATGGTTAAGTTAAATAGGAATATAAACATGAGTATAGATATAGATGTTACATATTAGAAAAAAAAAACTTAGCATAATATTTTCATATAAAGCAGTATAATATAAATTTATAAGAGAATTATGTAGTAATAATAAAACTTCAAGTATATCAAATAAATAAATATATATAAAGAGTTGTAGGGAATATATATATATATTTAGTTTAAATAATATGTAATAGAGGAAGCTGGGGTATAAGATAATTTTTTTAAAAAAAAAAACGTTTTTTTAAGAGATTAAAGTAAATTGGGTAAGTTCAAAGAGTCACATGATCACCTTTTCTTATGCTTGCTCTTAACTGTTATTAAAACAGGCAAAACTCTCTATATTGATTACTCTGGCTTGCACTGAGTGGCAGTACGTATATAGAGTTTTGCCTGTTTTAATAATGTTAAGTTCAAAGATTATAATGTTTATAGTTTTTAGATATTAAAAAATAATAATAAATATAAAAAATATTATTTTTAACAGAAGAATGAATAAGGAAATAATAGATATTATATGATTTAATAGTTAAAAGAATATTAATAAATGAATTACTGTTGAACTGACAATTACATGAATAAAAATTAAATATTTTACTGAGGTGAGTTAATAACCATAAAGGGTAATTATAACGTAGTCAGGCAACTGCAAGAAATTTATGCGTTCGGCAGCCATTTTATGAAGAACGTAGTATTTTATGTGGAAACAAGACTTCGCAGGTGAACTCGGCCAAATTCATTGTTACGTACCCTTGGCAAGCTTTTACACCTTATACATTCTCTAAACAAGGGTCTGGCCATTTGGAAAATTACTATAAAGTGAGGTTTCTTAAATTAAATATAAATACAAAGACTGTGGAATGTACATTGTAAAAATGTTACTACTCAAACTACACACACATATATATCAAACTGCACACAAAAGATAAGTGTGTATATTCACAATAACTGCCGCGAAGCAGAAATAGGCCATATTATTTCTGTGGTACATCATTAGAATGGCCTGCAATGGCTAAGATAAACATAGATGTTTTCTTAGCCGTAAGTCAGGCCTTGTAAATGGCATTTGTTAGGTGTTTTGGCGAGCCAGAACGCTATCAAGCGGCCATGCTCGACTACATTATAATTACCCCATAAAGTTTAAGTTTATAAATAGAAGTAATTAGGAAATTATTAAAAATAATAAAAATGAATAATATATTTGAATTAATAGTTGTTCTTGAATATATATTGTAACTAGACCACCAACACACACAACCCTTTTATTATTTCAGTTGTATTTATTTCCTGATGAGCATGTTGCAGGAAGGAACTATCAATTGGCATTACCCAATGCAGATGTTAATCCCACCCCCCACAACAATATTTCCTGCTCATCAGAGGATGTAGCACCATAGAGGCTGGAATCATCTAGACATTTATATGTTTGGTTTTCCAAACGGCGCCACTAGAGTTCCATCTCACTACAACCTTACTTACCTAGGTCTAGTTATGCCAGACGTAGCTCAGGAGGCATGAGATTCTTGTGAATCAGTGCAATGAATAACGAGTGTTGCAAAAAAAAAAAAAAAATAGAATTGAACAACTGGAACCAAAATTAATTTTAAGTAACAATTTTATTTAATAACAATTAATATGTAAGTCCCTCTAATATATTTCCTATAATGAGAAGAAGAGTAAAAGAATATATTTCAAGTATATTATCCAAGCAAAAATTCATTTTTCAGATCATATGCTGAGAAGAAGATTGCAAATACGTTTCAAATAGATTATCCAAGCAAAACTCATTTTCCAGTTCAGGTGATGAGAAGAAGATTACAGATACATTTCCAATAGATTGTCCAAGCAAAAATTCTTGAACATTTATTCCGGGGATTTTAGAAGTATTTTAAGCAGTACACATATATAATTTATAAGCACATATTTATTGACTAGTAATTTTAAGTCCATAGAATCATTGAAAATAGATATACGTATGATATTAATAAGCAAATGTTTTAACCATTTATTCCGGGGTTTTTGGAAGTATTTTAAGCAGTACACATATATATTTTATACACACATACTTATTGACTAGTAATTTTAAGTCCATAGAATCATTGAAAATAGATATACGTATGATATTAATAAGCAAATGTTTTAACCATTTATTCCGGGGTTTTTGGAAGTATTTTAAGCAGTACACATATATATAATTTATAAAATAATTAGCATTTAACTAATGAAATATACGTGAATGTTTTAATTAAATAACACGATTTTCGTTTCTTGTGTGTTTTCAATTAAGGGAAAGCAAAAAAAAAAACATCGTCAACTTTTGACTAAGTTAATATATTTTGCAAAGAAAATTTTTTTTTTTTTTTATAAATACATATACGTATCCAATATTTATGAAATTGTTACCTTATCTTATCCATTTCTTCCTTCACTTCAAGTAGCATGCTAATGCCTTCACAAAACAAAAAGGGCGTTGTATTTAAGCTGAACGGCGTTAGTATTTTTCATGGTGTTGAAACAGGTAAGAATGGAGGTTCACGGTGCAGAGAAAGCCAAGGGATTATCCTTCCATGGTTATGATTTCCATATTAATTCTTTCCTTTTTCATCATTAATGGTGACTGTAAATATTATCTTCTAAGGTTATGATGATCAGCTGTTAGTTAAATAGTGAAGTAACCGATAAAAACTGAATTTTTTACTATTCACTTTTCTTACAACGAATGACTGAACAAAAGAACGAACGCTCTTAGCTTCCACTCCACTATTTATGCACTGATCTCCGGATTGACTAAACAGCTCAGCCCACTATATTTTATTTGTTGCAGCTTTCATTTAAGCCCGTGCGCCTGGTTTTTTCTTCATGATTGGATATTTTTCGCGGGGCAGATAAGAAACCATATGAATTAAGTCATGTTTTCAAATTAGTTAGCTTGGCCCCAAGCTATTCTCACACTTTCTTCAACAACATCATTCCAAAATTTAAAAATATATTTTTAACAAAATGCCATTAGATCCATAATTTGAAATGAAGGAAGGTTTATCCTTTTCTTTTTTTTTTAATTCTAGAAAATAGTGATTTTCTTGTACAGTCATAAATGAAACTTTTGCTGTATTTTTCTAAAAAATATACGATCGACTTTTTTTATACATTTGCTGTTTTTTAAGGTGGGAGGGTAAAGTAGTTTTTAGAATACATGCACAAATGAAACAAGCATGCTTGTTTCAATATGTATACAGTTAGGAATATACATGTATAATTTATATTTATTTTTTATTTATATTGTATATTTTATTTTATATTAACTGGATTATTTTATTTGGATTTGATTATTTATTTCAGTTTTATTAGGTTTTTATATATTTTATGTTGTTTTTAATTTTTTATTGTTTACATTTTTATGGTATTATTTATATAGTTATGTATTTTATTTTATTTTGTTCATTACATCATAGCTCTGAAAAAGACTGCAGGACAGTTGAAATGTAGATGTATGTATAAATAAAGGGTTTTGCTAAAAAGTGTTTGAAGTGGTTTGGATAAATTCTATTTATATAAGATATTACAGCAAAATAAAAAATAGGGTGATTTTGGTAATTACTTCACTTACTATTAATATGATTATTTATTTATATATTTAAAAATAAGTAAATTATTTTTCTTGCATTTCATATACAGCAAAACTACATTTCATGGAATCACTGTTTTACAACTGTTGTGTTTGTATATGATTGTAATAAACATAAACTAATATAAATATTGTTATATACATATGTAAATAGAGCCAGTAAAGGCACACATTTAATTAAAAAATAATTAGAAATAAATGGGGGGGAGGTAAATGTATATAGGGTTCAAAGTAGGTTAAGTGAAATAAAAAGTAATTAGATCAAACTGCATTAACTAAATAAAGTAATTACAGATGCATGGTTTAACAGATTGGATTATCAAGGGAATTAATATCCAAATGAAGCCGTTTGCACACATGTGAAAAAATGTATTAATACTCCAGAAAAGAAGTGACGAGAGTGGGATTTTCAAACGTGGGGGTATAAAAGAGCAGGAAAAATAAATATCGCTCTCTTGTGCCTTTGGTCCTCCATGAGTGCTGCTCCCTTTCGGACTGTGATCCCAGGTTCTCGGTGCCTGTAGATGAATCCGGCTTATTAGTGTAGAAGCAGACCACACTGGTCTTAACATAATTTTTAAACGCCCTAAGTGGTCTTTTACGAGGGTTTATTTTTATCATCTAGTCAAGGTACTGTGCGTTTTTGTATTACTGTAGACAGAGAGAGGGATTTGAATTGTAATGCAATCAGATTATATATATATATATATATATGTATATGTTAACCAATTACCCATAACTGTTGTTTTAGTGTGATTTATTATGTACCAATAAGATCTAGTGTAAATTAGTCGGTAATTCTTATTTAAAATCAAGTATTTATATTTGCGATCATTCAGCTACAGCTGAGGACACTGCAAATATGATTAAATATTTTCGGACCAATGGATATATGAATAGATAACATATATCCAGCAGTAGTAGTAACAGACGAATAGGTGATGATGCTCAGTAAATCTGATTAAGCTGAAATAGAATCTGGACGAGTCCATTACTTGAAGGTAAGTTGAGATAACTAAATTTAGAAATCAACCTAATTTTTAAATTGATTTTATTGCATAGCACTGAGCTCTCTACTACAACAAATAATTTTTGTTTTTAGAAATCAACACCTAAAATTTGAAATCTGAATATAATGATGGTAAGTGAATTATCTCATAGATTTTCTTGCACAAATGTAAAAGATTATTATTTTTTCTGATTTTAAAATGTAAATCATATTTTCCTATGAGTTTGATTGATTAATATACATTAAATAAAGCTTTAAATATAATAAAAGGCTTAATTCAGTTCAACAACTGGAAAGAAATCATTCAAATATCTTTTTCTTGACAGTAAAATTGTTAATCTTCTCACTTAAAAGCTTAGATCTGTGAAAATATTCATATTTTTATGCTCTCATTATCAGCCATCTACTAAAAAGCAGCCCTTCCCCATATAAACTAGATCACAATCTCCAAGCCTTTCTATATCATGCTCTGTTTTTTCAAGTATTTATACCTATTTTCTATCTTATGATCAACAATCAATTTGTTGTTTTTTTTTTACTTACATTCCTCATATCCTCTACAATCTCCTCCAACATATCTTTTACAATTCCTCTGTTTCTAAATACATGTCTAACATAGTTCTTCTTTCTCTTCTTAATTTTATTAAAAAATAATCATTTATCATTTACTCTTTTCAATGTATCAACAATAAAAGTCCACTTTCAAACTTATCTTTTTATTCTTCACTAAATGCAGCCCACAAAAGTCTTTTTTTCTTCCTCCTCATTCTTCCTAATTGTTTAGGTTTTTTTCTCCATAGACCTAAAGTAATACTTCACAAAAACCTTTCAACAAGTCTTTTTCTCATCTAATTTCAATGATTACTAAATAATGTCTTATGTTTATTAAAAGCTAGTTTAACCATTACATTTGTTTCACCGATTTTACAAATAAAGCTAAACAACTAACAATGGAAATAGCTTATGTAACTTAATAAAATATTTTTATTTATTTTATAATCAGTTATTTTAATGATCAGCCAGTGTTTGAGCATCAAGGTGATGAAGCATAATAATTTCAAGCAGTACATTTTTTTTCTTTCTGCAGTTGGAAACCAATTCAAAATTTATTTATTTATTAGTAAATCATTCTTAAACTAATAACATTAGCCCATTTACCCATTATTTATTGAATGCTAAATACCTGACAGTTTTTAAATATTTTGGAAATTGATAATTTATATTTATTGACAGTGATGACTATAAAACTTACTTTGACTTATAAAAACACCGGTATTCAATAAGGATAACTATAAGAAAAAAGACGATGCCTTGCACAAACATAGCAAAAAGATTCCTCCCAGCAAAAGTCCATGCAAAAGGATCTTGAAATCGATCCAGTCCTTAAATAAAAATAAATAATAATTTATATAAAGAAAAATAAAAATAAATATTATTATATTCATTTACTATTTTTAAGTAGAAATGTATAAGGTTTTACAATAAAAATAATGTAGGTTATTTAATGAAATGTCATCTGAATTTTTCAACATAGTTTCAGCTAACATAAATGTTTTTTTCAAACTAATTAGTAATATATAACTTTCAATAGAATCAAAATTTTGTTTTAAAAATGATAATAATTTTATTGTTAATTAAAATATAACAACTGATACAATATGAAATATAATTAATAAGCTTTTATGTGGCAAAACATGTGTCTTCTATGCCTACATTCTGGGTTTGAATCCCTCCAAGTAAATGTGAAATTTTTTTTTTTTGGTTTTAATAAGAATTAGAATAGTTTTAATTTATAGCAAATTTACCTAATCATAAAATGATCAGCATATGGATATATATTATATATATTCTTTGTTAAAAGTTAAAACAAGAAATAAAAATGTTCAAACCTCACTGTTCAATAATCGAAAAGCCTAAATTGGAGATCTTTAATCTGAAGTGGGTTATTTAAAACTTGTTTACTTTGCATTTTAAAGGTAGATAACAAATCTCACTAAAATACCAACACAGAAATGTTCACAGATAAATAAAAACAACTCTGAGAGGGATCGTTATGTAAGTATTGGATAGGTACTTGTTCTGAAATGGCCATCAGTAGTTGGTCATGAATGATTATTTATAAATCATATATTTCTTCTATTGAGAATAAATTTTTTAAAAAATATTTAAATTTTTCACAATTTTCTAAATTTAAGTATAATCTTACCCAGTACTTAACTAAATCATATTCCATTTTATGTTTGATTCATATGGATCTCATAGCAAGTTTAATAAACAATAAATAAAAATTAGATCAAAAGCACTATTATTTGAAATTTACAGCTTTGCAAAGACCCTTAATAGTTGTCTACAGTGAAGCTTGAAAAAATTCAAATTACCAGACTTATTTATGTGCTGCTTTCTTCTTCATTTTGATGGCTACTCAATTTTTATGAAGTTTTATCATCGTCTTATACTGCTGCTTGTTTCTGTATTCCTAATAATTGCTGTAAAATTTACTACTCTATTTTTGTTTACTGTATTTACAATTATTTTTTAACTATTTAACCATCCTCTCTATTGAAAATATGTAGGTGAATAGTAAAATAAATAATCAAATCAATTTATTACTCCGGACTTCATAAGAAATGCAAATGCTGAAATTGATCTGTGGACCTTATGTTCCATAGTTTGACACTATCACTGTGCCAAGCCATTAAAATACCCATAAAAGTGTCTAATAATTATTGTTTTGTAAAGACAGAAAAATGAATATATGAAGAAATAAAATATTTTCAGAAAAATAACAAGAAATAAACTATTAAAATTTATTAGTAGTATAGATATAAACAACATTAAAAAAGCAAAATTATTTATTAAATAATGAAAAGATAAAAAATATTATTTAAAAGAAAAAAATTCAGATTAAAAGAATTTACTACAGCAGAAGTATAGATCTGATTGGTTAAATTTGGAAATTAATAAATATAATAGAAACTAAGATATAGAGACATTGGAAAGGAAATGAAAGTTCTGTCCTGATTAAGTCTAAACATCACATGATCACCATCTCTATACTTGAGTTCAGACCCATATGACTATATAAGCTATTCAGCTTAGATTGAAAATATTATTGTGTTTTCAATTTCATTCTCATAGTTTTGTAGTAGAGTTAAAAGGTGGCTGCTGGATGGTTGCATTAGATCCTAAGATCTAGGTGCAGTGCTCTCAGATACAAGGCTCCTCACTGATGATGGCCACAAGCCAGAAACTAGTCTGGGGATATTGGATGAGTATGCACTAGATAGGGATTTTATGCACAAGCCTTCTGGAATCCATTGATTACTCTGTTTGGCACAGGATGGCACTACTGTATGGAGAGTTTTGCCTTTGTTTGATTAAGTCTAGTTGTAATTGTAAAATGCCTAAGGCTTGCTTTTAATATCAGATTGTATTGATTTTATTATGACTTCTTTCAAACTTTATTGAGGAATTATACAATGGTTACATTGGTTTTACATATTGTTACTATGGATTATACAGAAACATAAATGTATTAGTAAAAAATTTTATTTATCTAATATAAAATTGTAACTTTTAGTCCTAATTTTTTGAAGGGTAATAGTATAAATACTGAACCCTACCGTTTAATGGCACTCTTTTTCGTCGAATACACATCAATATACTGATTCACGGGTCATCTGTTTGTTTACATAATATTACGATAAAAGGTTTTTTTTGTTTTTTTTTCAACTGCTTTTTAATTTTTTTTCCGTAGTTGGCCCGTCTGTTTGGTTTACATAACATTACGGTAAAACACCAAAGATTTTTTTTATTCCACCCGGGTTTTTTTTCTTTTTGTTTTTTAATAAACAAATACTTTGTTTTTAAATGGTCTAGGGGTATTGGTTTGCTTTTAAATTATCAACTAACTGTCCATCAGTTTCTTTACGTAAGATTACTTACAGTAAACCAAAGTTTTTTTTTCATCTGGTTTTATTTTTGGTTTGTTATTTAAAGAAACAAACACTTTGTTTTTAGATGGTGTTAGGGGTGTTGATTTGTTTTTAAATTATTGATTAACACTCTGTCAGTTTGTTTAAACAAAAATACGGTAATAAACACTTTGTTGTTTTTAGATGGTGGAGGGGGGGGTTGGTTGTTTGCTTTTAACTTATCTTCTTTTTTTTTTTTTGTTGATGTTTTGATTTGCTGAAAGACTTCAACAATTCGGTACTTTTGAATAAACCAACACTTGTTTTTTTAGAGGGTGGAGGGGAGAGGGGTTTTGATTTTGAATTGTCGTCTTTTTTTTTTTTTGTTAATTTATTATGAGGCTTTTTTTTTGTTTCAAATCTTTATGCTGCAAAAAACTATATTATATGATAGCGAAAAGTTCTTCCTTAAGTTTTGGGCCTTTAATTTTAAAAAAGACATAAACAGTTCGTTTTTAAAGAACACTTTTTTTTTAAGCTGGGGGAGGTGGGGTGGCAGGGAAGGTTTGTTTTGATTTTTAATTATCGACTTCTTTTTGGATTTTGTTTTTGAACATTTTATTATATTACCGCACAATTCTTTATTATTATTATTAGTTTTTTTTTTGGATGGGGCCTTTTGAATAAACTCTTAAACACTTCTGTTTTTTTTTTTGATATAATAAAATATTACCTACTTTAATTAACTGTTACTGAAACTTATCAAATGTTACCTACCTACTTTATAATCATGTGAACAACAACAACAACAACAAAAAAAACAACAGTTTCCCATAAAATAATTTATTGAATCAAAAATAAACGAAACTTTGGACAAGTTGTGAATCAAAACAAAAAAAAACGAAACACCATTTTAAGGGGCATAAAAAAAAAAACCAAAAATAACAGGCAAATAAAATAACAGGGAAGCCTCAAAGCTGTAAGTAATGGGATTTTGGAGCCCTTGAACCAACTTCCCTTATGGAGACTTACACAGGTACGTTTGCAGGAATGGCAACAGAATAGCCCCAGATCCTGTGTTTGACAAAAAGCATGTCTCTCCCACAAGTGCATACTTTTGCATCCGGCAGGATTTTCTTTCTGGGAAAACAATATTGTGCGTCCACTTGTGTGGCTGGCTGCAATTTGCTCAGCTTCAACCAATTTGGACAACTTGCAGATGACATTTGACAGTTCTCTCACAGATTCATGCGTAAATGGGCATTCGCACACGAAATTGGAAAAACTGCTGAAAAGAAGAACCTTTTCAAGTTGTGTGCAGTTCAAAAGCATAGGGAAACATGTGTGATGACATGGCAATTCTTAATATGGAATACTAATTCTACTATACGCTTTCTAAGAAATTTCCGACAATGAATTTTTGCAGAGTTTTGTCTCTTTCAAATACAGCCACCATCAAATCAGACCGTAGCGAGAGTTCAAGAGCGCTCACTTGACGGATACTGTCGCAATGCAATGGACATAGTATTTTGTTATGTAATCATAGAATACATCACCCTCAGGCTGCCTGTTATGGCTCAAAAAACACCTATTGTACTATCAGCCATAAGTTAAGGCTGCTATAAACAATATATTGATGTGCATTTTGTGAAAAACGCCATCAAGTGATGGGGTTCAGTATTCATACTATTACCTTTTGAAGATTAATAAATGTAATTGAGCTCACTTTTAGCCTCTCTGATTTATTTTTACAGATGAAATAGTTAACAAAATGAAAATATTCTAAAGTTTCGGAATCTTTTTGTTGCACAGTTTATAGCAAAACTACTGTAACATAAACATCTCTTTAACAGTTTCTTCCCTCTATTAAAAATCATGGAGCTGAAGGCATTATTTATCAGATTTTTCAAGTGGTCAATGACGAGGATTTTAGCAATTTTCTATCCTAATTTTATCCTTTATTTAAGCTATTAATAAATATTCATTTATTGACCAAAATTGGGAGTTTATCTAAATTGGCTATGCTAGATGCCTGAAAAATAAAAAAATAATTCTGATCGAAATTTGAAGAAATTGCCAAGTTTCATCCACCCTACTACAATATTTAAATAAGTCTTCATGGAAAAAAAAACACCAAATGTAAATTTTTATGTGTTACTAGTATATTTATATATGTGAGTATTTTCATATTTATTTAATATATTTATTTTAAAAAACATGTTTTTCATATAATATTTTTAAAATATCTTAAATAATAATGGAAAAAAACCAATTAAAGATACTATCATATGTACATAAAGAAATTAATGCTATAATTTCAAACTTTCCATCTCAAATGATTATAGAAAAATATGAATATTTAAAAATACAACTATTTAAAAACATTATTTTTCATTAAAATAATTATTTTATCATTTTGAAGTTTTTTTTTTTTTAAAAATGCTTCATTTGTTTTAAACAGTCATTAATAATATCATTTTATAGCTAACATAAGTAAATGATATCTAAATGGTCTGACCAATTTCAGTTCCATCTATTAGAAATACAATAATTTTAATAAAAGCAAATGAATTCGCAAGGAAGCCCTGTTCAGGTTGGTAGGAACACAACAATTCCTTTGGTGAAATGCTATGAGAAAAAGGGGAACATGATTAAAGACTTAATATTATTTCCCTTAAAACTACAGATTTGACAATATTAAAAGAGTTCAAGTTATAATCAAAAGTAATTAACCATTAATAACTAACAAAAGAAAAGATAGGAAAAATATTTTAAATGGGTCTATTTTACATATTATATATACATTTAAAAAAAATAAACATTGTCACTGACACAGCCATGGACATTTAACCAATGTTTTTTTGATTTTATAATTGGGCTAAAATAAAATGCACAATATTTTTTATTCCTATTATCATCAATATTTCCTTCATTTATTTGAATTAAATAGATTAAATCAGTGTTTGGTATAATTAAACCCAATGATATATTCTAAGTTTCTGAGTGATTTTTAGTTGAGTAACATAATTAAAAAAATAATAATAATTTTAATTTCTCAATTAAATGAAATCTTGCTCAACCTGCCAGTTGGGAGCTTAACATCTCATGATCTGAATAAGTAAACAATTAATTTGTTATTAAAGCTTTATCTAAAAATGTAATATATAAAATGTAGGCTGCAGAAAGGAGTTTGCTATTAACTGAAAGGAGACCCTTTGATTCCTCTTGGAGGCCTTAAAGGAACCGAGCAGGGCAAATTCCTAATGTCCACTCCATACGTTCTTGTCGTTGCAGCTGTTATTACTATGTGATTATTCATATAGTATACGAACATGGATGGGCTGCTCACCAACACGCATTAGCCAGCGTGGTGAGTTTATTGGCTTTTTACCTCTGAGTTTAAGATCAAGAAACACCATGGTCTTTCTTCTCAGTGCCTGATAAGGCAGAATGAATGTTTGTGTAAATGATAAATATTTTTCCAATACATATATACAATTATGACAGACAAAAATAAAGCATGGCCCTTATTCCCAGGAGGCTGTAAAGTCACCAACCAAGGCAGCGGTTGGTGGCCGAAGGCGGAGGGTGCTAAGAATCCCTGATTGCGGACCCAGGCTGCCATTTGATGATGACTTTTTATTTAGGTACTTACAACTGCAGATCACTTTCAAGTGAAGGAAGATTGCAAGAATTAGAAGAAGAACTCTCTTATATTAAATGGGACATTATTGGACTTTGTGAAGTTAGAAGAAAAGGTGAAGAGACAATTGATTTAAAAAGTGGACATATACTCTATTATAAAGGCACAAATATTGGAAATACAAGTGGAGTAGGATTCATTATAAATAAAAAGTGGAAGAACAATATTGTGGAGATTGATGGTGTATCAGACAGAATGGCAAGATTAGTTATACAACTTAATAGCAGATATCAAATGCAGATAATTCAGGTTTATGCCCCAACAAGTTCTCATAGTGATGAAGTAGTAGAAGATTTCTATATGGATGTACAAAATGCTTTTGATCAGAGTAAACAACATTTTTAAAATCGTTATGGGAGACTTTAATGCTAGAATTGGTAAACAAATGAAAGATGAAAGTGCTGTAGGTAATTTTGGTTATGGTAATAGAAATGAGAGAGGACATAGACTTGTGGAGTTTGCAGAAAAAGAAAAACTTTATATTATGAATTCTTTTTTTGAGAAAAATGTTAAAAGGAAATGGACATGGAAGCATCCAAATGAAGGTACAGCAGAATTGGATTATATTATGACTAATAGGAAATACATATTTCACGATTGTAATGTTCTTAATAAATTTAACACAGGAAGTGATCATCGATTAGTAAGGTGTAAGATACGTGTTAATGTGAAACTAGAGAGACACAAATTATTAAGAAAAACAATATTTACAGTTGATATTCCTAATCTTCAGAAACATTCTAATGAATTTAAATTAGAACTTAGAAATCGGTTTCAAGTATTAGTAGATTTTGAGCATAATTCAGATTTGAATGAATTTAATATGAAAATAACTGATACACTTTTAAAAACTGCAACAAAGATAGCTGGTAGAAAAAAGCAGCAATTGACCAATAAAATTTCTACTGAGACTAGAGAATTTATGAAGAAAAGAAGGAATATGAAGATATACAAAAATGATGCATTAAAAAGAATTGAATATCTCGAATTTTGTAAAATGGTGCGGAAAAGAGTTGAGAATGATATAAGAAAATATAATTGTGAACTAGCAAGGAAAGCTGTAGAAGAAAATAAAAGTCTTAAGAATGAAAAACAACATTTTGGTATTGGTAGGAAATTTATATCTGCAATAAGAAAAAAGGATGGAATTGTTACTAAAAAGAGAGATGACATCATGAAATTGGTAGAAGATTTTTATCAAGAATTATATAGTAATAAAGAACAAGTACCTCCTATATCTATTCCATCTTCCGAATTGCCCAGAATTTTAAATGAAGAAGTGAGACACACAATTAAATGTATGAAGAAGGGAAAGGCTCCAGGTAATGATGGAATTATAATTGATATATTAAAAGAAGCAGGAGAAGAAATAGAAAAAATTTTAGCAAAGTTATATACCAAATGTCTAAATGATAAAGATGTACCGGATGATTGGAAGAATGCAGTAATAATATTAATATTTAAAAAAGGTGATAAAGAAGATATTAGAAATTACAGACCTATTAGCCTTTTATCAGTTTTATATAAAAATTTTACCAAGATAATTACAACTCGTCTACAGAGAACATTGGATTTCCACCAACCAAGAGAACAAGCTGCATTTAAAAGTGGTTTTAGTACAATAGATCATATCCAGGTGTTGAGAGGAGTTATAGAAAGGTCAAATGAATATGAGTTGTCATTATGTTTTGGATTTGTAGATTATGAAAAGGCATTTGATTCTATAAACATTTCTTCAGTGATTAAAGCATTGGATCATCAAGGTATAGATCCAGGATATTGTCATATTTTGAAGAATATTTATAAAAATGCAATAGCAACAATTAGATTACATAATGATACTGGGAAAGTCAACATTGAGAAAGGTGTAAGACAAGGTGACTCCATATCTCCAAAACTTTTTACAGCAGTGCTGCAAGAAGTATTTTGTGAATTAAAATGGGAAACTAAAGGAGTGAAAGTAAATGGAGATTATTTAAGTCATTTAGATTTTGCAGATGATGTAGTTGTTTTTGCAAATAATGCTTCAGAGCTGCAGGATATGTTGCAGGAATTATCAGATGAAAGTAGGAAAGTAGGACTAAAGATAAATGTTAAAAAGACTAAAGTAATGTTTAATCGATTTGCTCAAAATATGAAAATAAAGATTGATTATGATGAATTAGAAGAAGTTAACAGTTACAAATATCTTGGTCAGATTATTAATACAGATGGAAACATAATGGAAGAAATTAATCATAGAATTAAACTTGGTTGGAGTGCTTTTGGTAGAAATAACTTGATACTAAAAGGAAATATGCCTATGTGTTTGAAAAGGAAGGTTTTTAACAAATGTGTTTTACCAGTTCTTACTATGGATCTGAGACTTGGACACTTAATAGAAGAGCAATACAGAGACTTCAGACCACTCAAAGAAGTATGGAGAGATGTATATTGGGAGTAACAAGAAGAGATCGAAAACGCAATGTATGGGTAAGAGAACAAACGGGTGTTACTGACCTCATTGAAAAAATTAAAAGATTGGAGTTGGGCTGGACATATTGCTAGAAGAGATGATAATAGATGGACAATTGAAATTTTAAACTAGATTCCAATAGATTGTAAAAGACCCAGAAAGAGACCACATGTGAGATGGATGGATGAAATAAGAAAGTGTGCAGGGGTGATGTGGAGAAGAGAAGCTGAAGATCGGAGAAGATGGATTAAACTTGGAGAGACCTTCATCCTGCAGTGGATTGATAATGGTTGATAATGATGATGATATGTAATATATATAATTTTAGCATATATAACATAATATATATAATTTTATTTACATAACAAGTTATTTATCAATACTATTGTCATCACTTTCAAATATTACTGATATCTATAGATTAATGTTTTCTCCAAATTTAATCAAGGTTCTCTGATTGATAGTGTCTCTTTTCCATATCACTCCAGAAAATTTTCTTATCTATTTATCTCTCACAAAACATCTTCCTATGACTTTTATACTTTCCTGGGATCCATTTCAGCTTCTTAATTCTTGAGTCATGTCAGTGATAATTATTTTTTTTTCATCTGTATATAAAATTTTCCATCTTTTCCTGTTTCTCACAATATATCTCTCTATAGCTTATTAGGTAGTCTAAAGTTCTTATATTTCTTTTCTAATAAATGTCCAAATCTCATCCCTATATATAAACACTGATAAATGATATTTATTTAAAATCCTTCTTTTCAAAGACATAGGCATATTTCCTTTTAATATAAAGTTATTTTTACTAAAAATTATCCAACCAAGTTTAGTACTATAATTAATTTCAGCCATTATGTTTCCATCTTCATTTGTATCTGATCAAAGTATTTATAGATATTATTTTTTTTTAAATTCACTATTAGCAATATTTATTTTCTTTTTTTTTTAAATTATTTAACATTAGTTTAAATTTTTCAGTATTGTTTTTATTCCTACTTCCTTGTTTTCATTTAGTGGTAAGGTTTCCTGAAAATGTGAAAGTTTATTGAGATAATTAAACCATCTGTAAAATCTAAATCAGTTAAGTAATTTCTTTTTTGATTTTATTCCCTTAGTTTCCTAATTTAATCTGTGTGGTGTATTTACCCATGACTCAAATAAAAAACCCACAATTACTTAATCTAAATTAATTTATTAATGAATATTTATTATTCATTGTATAAACAAAACTAGAATATTTACAAACTTTAAATATAATTATATACAGAAAATACGATCATGAGTTTCTAAAAGTCTCTATCCCCTCAAGTAATGGATGGTCTTTTCTCCAACTATACAAAATATACTATAAGTTCCCCAAAGTTAAACCCTATGAGCCATATAGACTTAAATAAATCAAAATAAGATCAGGATGATCTGCTTTAAATACTAGTCAAATTTTTGTATCTTCAGATTCCGAAACATCTGGGTTTATTCCCTTGCAGAAACTTTGACTTGTTCCTGATGATACCAGTTAAGCACAACATAGTGCTTATACAAAGAAGAAAAAAAAAGCACCTAACTCTACAATCCCGAGTTTTTATAGTCTGCTGTTTATTTGTTCCCTTATCAGAATTTTTCAATTCTTTAAATTCCTTTGCAAAAACACTTAATTGATTTCATTTTCCGGATCAACTATTTCATATGATTTTATCTTTTCCCTAATTAGTTCTAACATTATTCTTCCGTTCTTTTCACTCAGTCTGAAAAACCTTTTAATTACACAATTCTATTCATTTTCTTATACATATATAACTCATTCCTATGAAGGTTTCCATTCTCATTGATTAACATATTTAATTTTAACTTCTGGAGTATTCTTATCACTTTTACTATTTTTTTAACTAAAATATTTATTGAAAGTAAAATACTACAATCTGTATAATACTTCTCATAAAACTGCTGGGAAAAAGTTTTGGAGATGTGAAATCATCTTATTATACACATCAATATTAATCTTTTAAGTATTACCATGTAATCAAATCACTGCAGTGCTGCATTGCAATTTGATAAATATTCTTCAGAAATTGACTATATCCTGGGTCTATATTTTAATGTTTCAAAGCTTTAATTATTAAGAAAATATCTTTTTTTTATAACCTATTCTTATCTATAACTTCTCTTCATAATTGAATGTATCCTACCATGCTATAAACACTTTTAAATTCAAGATTATTCTTTTGGGAGAGTTGTATACAAAGTTTTCTGTAAGACAAGTTTTACAAATTTGAGTAAAGGTCTTGAATAAAACAGACAAAAACTTATAGGTTTGTAATTTTTAATATCTTCCCTTTCATCTTTCTTAAAGATCAATATCACTATTACAACCTTATAATCATCTAGTTCTATTATCTGACAATTTGCTATGTAGATTTGATGACTATTTTATATTTCATTTATATATTTTAAGATACTTATAATATTTCCATTGTTTCTTATACCTTTTTCATCTTTTTAATATTAACACTATTTTTTTCTTCTTATTATTGAAATAACTTGAAACAACTTTTTTTTATATATACTATCACTTATATCATCATTAGTTAATTCTATTCAATAATGTTTCAGATATTTGTTTTTCTAAGTAGATCATTCTAAAATATTTTCATATTCCTTCTTTTATTCATATATTGCTTTATTTCAAATAAAAATTTTCTTGTGAATTTCTGATTTTTATATAAGTTATAGTATGTAGATATCCTTAGTATAATATCGGTTATCTTTTTACTGAACTCATTCAAGTTTGAACCATAATTTTAAATCATTTTCAAGTACTTGCTTAAATTCATTAGAACATTATCAATCCTCTGCTGAACGGTTAACTAAAAAGAGACCCTTTGATTTTTCACCAAGCAGAGAAAATTCCTAAAGTCCACTCCATATGTTCTTCTTGTTGAAGCTTTTATTACTATGTGATTATTCATATAGTATATAAACATGGATGGGTTGCTTACCAACACGCATGGTGAGTTTATTGGCTTTTTACCTCTGGGTTTAAAATCAAGAAAAAATCATGACCTTCTCATTTTCCTGATAGCTCTTAACTATAATCAATCAAGTTTTGTTTGAAGGCAGGAGTGTGTGTGCAAATGATTTTAGTTTGGAATATCAACTGTTAATACAGTCTTTCTAAAGAACTTTTGACACTAGCTGACATTAACACGTTTCTTACATCTCATTTATTAAATACATTGTCTTGAAATAAATATTTTTTTGTTGTACAAAATACAATTTAGCTTTATGTACTTTCATTTTTATTTCTATTTTGTTTTTTTAAAAAAAGTGCACAATTCTTTTCCCATAAATTATACAGTCTACAGTCTCTTTAAATTTTATTCCATATCCAAATTTATCAATAATAGTTTCATCTTTCAATTATTTTCAAATTCTAGCATTAAAATTTCCAATAACAATATTAAACATGTTTTTTTGGTCTGATCAAAAGCATTCTGTACATTAATATAAAATTTTTCTATATCTTCATCAAAATTAGAATTTCCTGGGGCATAAATATATTTGGTAACTTTCATAAAATTGAATAATTAATCGTACTGGTTTTGTCTGATTTTCCATCAATCTCCACATTGTGTTTCCAATATTTATATCTCCATAGTAATGTATATATAAACTTTTCAGATCAATAGGCTCAGTCTTTCTTAACTCTCCAGAGTCAAACAATGACCCATTAAATATTAGACAATTCTTCATGTTTGTGCAGTCTTCCTTCACTTGAAATTCATATATAGTTATAGATAGCTAAATGAAAGCTTATAATCAAATGACATCTTAGGTCAGTAACCAGATAAGGTAACCAGGTGACTCTTATTGTCATCTTGCTAACCAATGCCTTAATTGATTATATTTTATAGCCTCCAAAATACGAGAGCCATAATTAATTTTTTTTCTATTATGGCTATAAATATAAGAGCATAAGCATTCATTCATCTTGCCTTCTGAGAAAAAAAAGACCATTATATTTCTTGTTCAGAAAACTCATAACATTGGCTAAGGTATGTCAATGAGAAAAGATCCATGTTTATTTAACATGAATAATGGTAGAGAAATAACAATTGCAGTAACAAAAAAAAAAACCCTATATTGTCCTGCTCGGTTCCTAAAAAGGAATCAAATTATTTCCTTTCAGACAGCAGTAAAAATCTTGTAACTATCAAATGACTACATGCTAGTAATAAATAGCAATGATAAACATTTAATACAACTGATGGTTCTCTATAGAAAAAATAACAGGTGGGAAAGCAGTATAATGCTTGTAAATCAATTAAATCCATCTATACAAACTGATCATGACTACGAGTTCAATCATCACTTACCAATACCTAGACAAAATCACAAATCATTACTGACTCTGACAGTCCCAAAATCCAGATCAGATAATTGAGTTAATCATTGAAACTTGAAAATTTTGCCTTGCAATCAACAGAAATCATACAAAGGTTAACTGAAATTCTGGCTTGCTTTTATATTTTCAAACTATCATTTAACAGAAGATATCCAATGATATCAATGCTAACTGTCATATGATCTTCTTTATAATAGTATGATACAGATAGCCAACCAATATTAAAAGGCTAGCAATTATTAACTAGGGGTGTTGAAAAATAAATACTTATTTGAGATATATTCAGCTATTTGAAAAATTCTGTTTTCACTCTAGATCTGAAAATAATTTAATGTCAGGGCAAGCTAATGTGCTACCTTTCAAACACAAAAATACATGAAATGAGATATTACTGTTCAATCACATTTAGTAACAAAATAATTAAAATTAGTTTTACTTACCGAACTTTTGAAGCACTTCATATTCAAGTTGGTTATTAGCCATATCCATTAAACCTCGGCCAAGACAATATTGAGGGAAAATAAGAAATACCTGACGAAGTATAACTGCAATATTGCTCAATTCCTATTTTTAAAAAAAGTTCTAATAAAATAACACATGACCACATACATACATGTGAAAAAGATAAATGATCATCATTTCCCACACACACACACACACATATATATATCAGTGGTCAGTTTACATTAACATAGCAAATCTTCAAATTTTAATGGACAGCCTTCAATCTTTTCCACCTTCCAACTCTTCAACCATCCATATTATTGAAAATCTGATGATGTAATGATCAAAGCTCTTGTATTTTTGGATTTTTAACTAATTTGTGAACAAAAATAATTTTTGAAAATATTTTTTTCTGAAGTGGTGTCCAATCTTGAGAAGTACATTAAAAGATAAGTTTTACAATCATTAAACTAATTGATGAACAATATGTCTATTTACACCGTATACAGGTTCTTTATTACTTCTGTTCATTTGTCTTGCAATGCTGATTTTTATTTTGTAATAAACTTTGCATTTTGCAATACATCAATATCTTTCCTAACTGTAGCTCTCTTTTGCAATATATCTTAAGCCATATCTTTTTGATAAAAAAAATCAATATTTCACTTTTTAAACCTTTTTGGAATAATTTTTAAGAGTAATGAGGTCTACCTTTCACATGAAAATTACACTCAAGTTCAGGGTAAAAACGTTTTTAATAAAAGTGCTACTGTTTATCCATTTCATAAACCAATCCAATGAAATTGAGTTTACAATAGTGCTATAGTATCACACCCAACAAATTAAAAAACATATTGACTGATCTTATGATCTTGTCACTATGTGTATATATATATATATTAAATACATTTCACTAAATTCAAAATTAAACAAAACTAATAAAAAAATAATAAAAAAATTTGGCACAACCAATCAATTTCACTGCCAAGGTAGACTTCTCAAATGCAAAGGTACACAAATATAACAACTATAAACTAAAGAAATTTTCCAGAAGTCTGCCCCGGCAGTGAAATCCATTGGTTGGGTAAAATTTAATTTTTTTTTAACTAATTTTTTGGCTAGCTTAGTTTAATTTTGAATTTGGTGTAATTTATTTAATTTATTGACTAAGTTTCACTTTTGGCTTTTGATATTTATATATACATATACGATTCAATTTTTTTTTTTTACACATTTCTCATTTTGAACTCTATCATACTATAGTCGTCTACCAACACAGAATCTCCGATTATCTTCTCTTACTATACATGCATTTTATAAACAATCTTTACACATCTGAAAAACTAAACCTTTATGTCTATCTACAATGACAGTTTAATATTGTTTCATTACACAATTTTCCAACAAGAAGGGAATAATTTCTACTATTTTAATATATATATATATACACATACACACATGAAATTTACAAAAATATTTACTCTTTCTACTCTTACATTCAAAATTTATTCTTTTTCTACTGTTACAATGTATAACAATATTAAATAATATTAACCCTTGCCATTTACAGCAATTTACAATCTTTTATATAAATATTAGTGTTGAATGTTGTAACTTCCATCAATCTACAGACATTTATGAGCTTTTAAATTATAAATAATAAAGATAAGATTTTCAGAGATTATTGAATAATGTTAACTAAGAGTTTATGAAAACCTTCTCGTTATTATTTATAATTTAAAGAATCATAAATTTCTGTAGATTGGCACTAGTTATATTTATGTGTTTAATTAGATATTCACATAAATATATGTGTATGCAGTAAATTATAATATATTTTCAAAAAAAAAAACTTTAAATATTTTGGTTGTCATCTGATCCTTCGTGTCAGTCGCTAGAGGCGCGATTTCTAATCAAAAACACATTAATATAATGTTCCTGGGCCAGCGATTCTCTATTAATATTGACTTTTTTTTTGTTTGTTTGTTTGTTTACAAAGTTTACTTTCTTTCGTTTCTGAATTATTTTTCCCAAATAATATTTTTGACGATGGTATAATAATAGTTGTTTTTGTTTTTTTTTTAATTTTTATTGACAAGAGGGTCTTTTTTGGTGTGTGTTCAAATAGTAATTTTTTAAAAAAAATAGTATTACTGTTTTTGTAAAATTGGATTGCCGAAATTTAAGAGAGAACGGGTTTTTTTTGGATGGATCTTTAAATAATAATTGACGTTACTTTGATAGGTTTCCATTTGATTGCCAACAATAATTAGTGGGAGGGGTTTTTTGTGTATGATTAAATAATAATTTCCAGTATTTTGATAGGTTTACATTTGATTGCCAACAACAATTATCGGGAGAAGTGTTGTTGTTTTTTTCGTGTGTGCGTGTGTATGTTTAAATAAAAATTAAAACCGTTACTTTGATCGGTTTACATTTGATTGACGACCGATATAACTTCCTTTCATTTATAAATTATGATTTTTGTTTCTACGAATAAATATTTTTGACAATGGGACAATAATAGTTGTTGTTTGTTTAATTTTTATTGATAAAAGGTTGTTTTTTTCGGTGTAGTTTCAAATAGTAATTTGGGTTACATTTAAATAATAAGTTACCGTCTTACTTTGATTGGTTTACATTTGATTGACACTAATTATTGGGAGGGTTTTTTTTGTGTGTACGGTTGTAGACAACAATTATTGGGTGAAGGGGAGTTGGGTTAACCGTTTAAACAATAGTAGTTTTAAGTTACGGTCTTACTTTGATTGCCGATACTAATTATTGGGAGGGGTGTTTTTTTGTATGTACGATTGTAGACAACAATTATTGGGGAAAGGAGTGTAACCGTTTAAAGAATAGTAGTTTATGTTACTTTTAGTGGTGGTGTACATTTGATTGCTGACAATAATTAGTGAGAGGGGTGGGTGTTTTTGGATGATGATTAAATACTAATTTACCTTCCTTTTATTTTACATTTAATTGCCGACAACAATTATTTGGAGAAAGGGGTTTTTTTTTGTGTGTGTATGTTTGGTAAATCAAAATTGAAGTTACTTTTATTTATTACATTTGATTGACAACCGATTGACTTTTTTTTCGTTTATAAATTATTGTTTTGGTTTCCCAAAAACCTAATATTTTTGACAATGGGGCAATAATAGTTCTTATTTTCATTATTATTGACAAGAACGGATCTTTTTTGATGTACGTTTAAATAGTAATTTGGGTTGTGTTTAAATAGTAATACTGTTTTTAAAAAATTTAAGTGACAAAATTAAAGAAACAATGGGGGGGGGGGGTTATGGATCTTTAAATAATAATTTTTTTTACTTTAATTTGTTTACATTTGATTGACAACAATTAGTGGGAGGGGTGTTTTTGTGTATTTTTAAATAATAATTTACATTTTTTGGTTAACAACAATTATTGTGTGTGTATGTTATATTACTTTATTTATCAATTTGGTTAATAATATTTACTGATAGACATTCCAATATCATTAATGGCATGCTGTACGGTCAACTCGTCATGGCTCCGGTAATGCAGCAAACGTAAAGACTTGACGAACGGCATTTGAAATTCCTCAAACCAGCTGCCTTTTCGAAGTGCACATTTCTTTCGGCAAGAACGAGACTTACAAATGAAAGTCCAAAGATCTTTATGGACCTCAAGTCTCATACATTCGCCGCACAAACATCTTTTTTTTTTTTTCAGCAGGATGTTTTTCTGCTGTAGAAATGTTACAGCACTGGTGGCTTCCGTGTCTGGCAATTCCCATCTTTTCATCTTTTCTGTTTTCGAATTTGCCATACTTTTTGTCTCGGAAAATTTCTTGCTAAAACGTGACTCAAAGCGTGATCTTTAAAATATTACGCTAACCCACTGTAATCAAAAATTTAGGAGGAATACAAATTTATGAGGAACAATCACGATACTGTTAAAATTGTTAAAATGTAACAGTCCATCAATTCGTCTTAAAAAAAAAAGGCACCGATGAAAATTTAAATAATTTTGACATGATCAAATTAACACACCCTCGTACGATATTGTTACATCAAATACATAACACAGCATTACGATATAGTGCATGACACAAACAACTATGGCATTTTCCTCTGCTTTAAGCATCGGAAAAAGCCACATCGTTAGCCGCTAAGCCGAGTTAACATTCTTTCTAGATTTTATTGTAGAAAGAAGACTTAACTCCGAGTTAACAATCTTTCTAGGATTTATTTTAGAAAGAATGCTTAAAGGCTTGGGGGCGGGCGTGGAAACGGCATATTTCTAGAAATTTAGCTAGAAATCCCACCTCTAGTGGCTGACATGAAGGATCAGATGACAACCAATATTTTTATTATGCTGTATATTTATATAATAAATGCTGTAATTATAAAACTCATTTCTATAGTTTTACAGCTTTTATTTAATATATAAACAAAAATTGTGAAGCTTTCTAACTTTGTCACACTATTCAAAGTATTGAAAAAAGGAAGAATAATTTTTAATAAATTCATTTTATTTCTTTGTTCTATTATTTGGATAGTAATTTAACTGAAAAAGACAAAAATAATAACTAAATTAATTATAAAACTGTTAATTAAGTGCACCCAAAAATTTAAATACTATTAGAAATAGGATAATACAGGCTATATAATGTTTAGAAAATATGATTATTTAAATGTGGCTTTAATATATTGTAGTATATAATATAAAAGTCCATGAAAACTCAAGGTAAGAGGGGAAATGCATCTTACTATGGTTGGACCTAAGGTCTTCTGGTAGGATGCTATATATGATGTGAAGAAGTATTTAATAAATGATTGTATCTACTTTTAAAGGGCTAGCTCTAAGTTTACACATCAAATCCAGATACAATTTAGGCTAGTTCATCCATATCTCACCCCTTATTCGAATTTCATTATGCCTTAGTGTTCAAACCCAGAGAGAATGTTGCCTTCGGCTCTCTTCAGGGGTGAATTTTCACTATATAGCAACTGCTGCACCTCTATACAGGTTGCAATTGATTTAAAGATCCATCCAACCAAATTACTATATTATTATATAATAATGAAGTATGTATGTATGCATGTATGGATATATACATGTGATCATAAGTTGAGTGAAAGTGTGGATGATTATAATAGACTATAAATGACTTTGATAAACTAGAAACCGATTTAATTAAAACCAAATTGACAATGTTTATTAATATAATAAAATAAGGATTTTAAACTCTTTAACATGATAAAAAAATATAATTATGTGTGTCAAGTATGTACTTCTACCATATCAATGATTAAATGTATTTACTATTCCAACCCTTACCCATAGTAGATATACATGACAAGGCACTACCTAACTGCAAAGCAAATGAAATTAATTTTAAAAAAAAATATTATTATGATGACCACAAAGCCAACTAATTAATTTCAATATTATCCAAATATATGTGTAATAGTCTCATCATCCAATTCCACTTGTAGATGTTCCATCTTCTTTGAGGACTTCCACCCTTTTACCTATACATGGTTGATAGGAAAGAACATACATACAGAAGATTAATCATTCATACAGAAAAAACAAATATAAACAATTGTTATTTAAAAACAAACATGAACTCTGTCCTGTAAAAAGTATCTGTGCTTAATATGGAATGTCATAAAATCTTACCTTATTCCATATAACAATAGTGATGGCCTAATGTCAAGTCACTACAGAGGGGAAGCTGACCTAAACTTTAATTACATAAAAATAATATTTATCTAACTTATATAAAATTTTTCCCTCCTGAACTATCTCATTTTTAATCATAATGTATTGTTCCAAATGTAAGCACATTAATCCTTCCAAGTGTGAGAGTAAAATAAAATAGAATTTTACGAAAGTATATAAATACATAACAAATTAAAAATTTCATCAAATCATCATGATTAGTGTCCATGAGTTTGGCAAATAATGACTCTTATGGATACATTCTATCTCTCTTCGAATCATCCTTCTTCGGTAAATCATGCATCACTTGCAGGAAATCCTTGACAATGTGCTTGAAATGATGTTGTTTCCATTTTCTGCTGTTGCTTTCCTTCTGGATCTATTTAGACATTTAGATAGGACATCTGATCTTTCTTTAGGCGTTAAACAGGTGAACATGGTCAGGGACAATAGCAATCCAGCCCTATGGCAATGTTAATTTAGCTGGAATATTATTACTCAGCAGATCATAAAACGATTTAAATTTTCATAATTTGCTATTTGGCATTTAATGGCTTATATAAGAAAAAGTTACCTCATCATTAATATATATATATGCTGGTGACATTCTATTTCCTTTCTTTCCATGTTCGAATAATAATAATAATAATAATAATAATAATAATAATAATAATAAATAATAATAATAATAATAATAATAATAATAATAATAATAATAATAATAATAATAATAATAATAATAATAATAATAATAATAATCAATTCAATTCAATTCAATTTATTCTATGAAATAATCTTGCGCTGCAAAAATTATACGGAAAATATGGAATATCCTAACAGGTAGTCTATCTTCTCTTGAATTAGAACATTCGATCTTTTTTAGGTTGGCTTTGTAAGTTATTGTATTACTAAAAAATTAACAAAAGATGATGGAAATGAACTGGTTTTGTATTTATATCAAGTTTAGTTTCCAGTATTTGGAATACAGATTTTTCCATTTCCTTTTATCAGTTGTAATTAAAAAAAAATAAAACTACATGATAGAATTCTACTTTGAATTCTCACATTTGATCACCTAGCGACTGGTTTGACATTAGGTCATCACATGTTTACTAAGTCTAAGACTTTATTGTGATGTCTAACACATTTACAATTAACAATATATATAGGTTTGTATGATTTCTTTAATTAGGTTTTCATCCTTTTATTAGATAGAGGAAATTAGTTTGTTGTGACTTTTGTTTAACATAGTACTTAATAAAATAAACATTTGTCATATGTATATATATGTGTGTGTGTTTACACTAAAAATGATAATGCATGCTCAATTACAAGTTAGCTAATCTTATGTCCTAAAGAAGTCTGATAAGGTGGGGTGAATAAATAAGGTTGGTTTCAATAGGATTGTAGGTCACTCTTATAATAAATTGATTTACACAAGAAATTATAGTACAGACTATTAATGCAAGTGAATATAAAATGGGTTGAACGAATATTTTCAAAAATATTACTAGTTAAACATTATTAGCATTAGATCAGTGATTTATATTAAATAGAGTAACTTTATTATTAATAAAAATAAAATTTTTACCTCATCAGCTAATAATTCCAAAATGTATGTAGAAACAGTTGAAGTCATCCCAATAAATAAATTAATGCATGATAAAGCAACAAAGGCTGTACTAGGAATACTAAAAATAAAACTTGCTATATACATCAGTGGAATAGTGGCCCACCTAAAAATAATATAGAATTTTTTGTATATATAAGTTCATAGGAATCAGTCAACATTCAGATAATTCCAATATCAATCAACAATCTCAATCTGTTGTCAAAGTAACCTCTTTTTAACAATAAAGATGAAACCCCACCTTTATTTATGGTCTAATATTATTATATACACTAAAGATTGCAACTTGATCATAGACTGAAATTATTGATACAACAAAGTTTAAATAAACATCTTTAAATAGGTAAATATAACATATTCTGGATGTAGACTAATACATAATCAATTACAACATCACAAACTGCAATTACAAATTGTATCCAAAGTATTACTTAAATAATAAGTGTAATAATATTCAGGCTAAATGGGTTTGTAAGTAATCATTAAAAACCAGTGAACACTGAGATAACCCCAACATCATAACAATCTCAATCTGTTGTTAAGGTAATATCCTTTTAACTATAAAAGTGGAATCCCATGTTTATTTATGCTACAATATATTTACATATATAATATAGGGAGCATACCAATAGCTCAAACAAGTTCTCATTTAATAAGGGTGGAAAGAGAAAATATTTAAAATCTCTATCTAGAATATTCTTATCCCTAGACCAATTGGTAAATACAAGCTTTTTAAAAGCAATGTCATGTTATATATGACTTGCTTTATTGATTATTATAATTTTACCTTTAAGGCTTTGGTGATGCTAATGCTATTAATATATGGTAGATCTGAATTTGGTTCAGTCCCATATAGCTATTTGAGTTGGATAGCTGAATTTAAAGACATTTTTATGTCTGAAAATTTCAGATTTTTTTCCTCAATAGTTATATATTAAATAAGTGCTGGGGTTTGAGTTGATATTTTAGATCTAGTATTTGAATGTTCTAGCTCCTCACTGAGATGAGCCATAAGCTCAAAACTAATTGGTCTGGGGATAAGAATATTCTAGATAGAGATTTTAAATATTTTCTCTTATCACACTTATTAAATAAGAGCTTGTTTGAGCTATTGGTATGCTCACTACATTACATATTGGTCGTTTTATCTTAGCATGTTTAAACAGCTTGGGGGCGTAATTTCTATGCAAATGCACAGAAATATACTGATTAAGTGGCCACGCTGCTGTATAATGTTCTATTCCAATGGTTAAACATAGAAATAGTCCATTTACTTGTCTGCGACACCTATTTCTATGCTACAGCACAGAAATAGGACATTTATCTGCCACAGTTTATACAAACAATGCTATTATTAACATTTACAGGTTATGCAGTTTCTACGAACAATCCCATTTTAAATTTAGCTACGGTATCTATTTCTATGCTACAGCACAGAAATAGGACATATTTTGCTGCTGCAGTTTATACAAACAATTCTATTAATAAGATTTACGGGTTACAGTTTCTATGAACAATCCCATTTTAAATTTCACTACGGTATTTTGTGAGGATGTCTGTAATTGAGACTGTCAAGTCTTCAAATTCGCATGCCCAAGTCATTATTTTCCAAATCCAATGATGTAGTATGAAGTAATAAAAATTGTGGAAACTTTGCCCCGCTTCTCTAGACAAGGGTGACACTTTAATCAATTGTCAAAGGGGAGGTGTAAGCGTGATTTTTACAAAATTATGCTAAAATTCACATTTGCTTGAGATAAATCATGAGACCAATTGAAAATATCGGCTTTATTTTTGACCATGATGTTGTTTTGAATAAATTCTTTCTTTTTATTCTTATTAAAATTACAAATTATATTTGTGTGGCCATGATGTTGTTTAGGGAAAATGATTTCTTTTTATTCTTGTTAAAATTAACAATTTTATTTGCATGGCCACGATGTTTTTGTTTTGGAGAAATTATTTATTTTTCTTCATGTTAAAATTTGATTTGCATCACCACGATATTGTTTTTATTTGTTTTTATTCTTGTTAAAATTACAAATTTCATTTTAGAAAAAAAAAAGTTATCCAATTTATTTTTTCTTTTAGATAAATTTCATTATTTATGATTTTATTTTAAATCAAAAAAAGCACTATAAAGTTGAAAAAAAAAAAAAAAACAACGGCCCAGTAACATTATAATTCTGTTTGTTTGTTTGATAGCTGAATTTAAAGACATTTCTATGTCTGAAAATTTCAGATTATTTTCTCAATAGTTACATATTAAATAAGTGCTGGGGTTTGAGTTGATATTTTAGATCTAGTATCTGAATGTTCTAGCTCCTCACTGAAGTGAGCTATA
This sequence comes from Epiperipatus broadwayi, assembly GCA_028023455.1. Lineage (NCBI taxonomy): Eukaryota > Metazoa > Onychophora > Udeonychophora > Euonychophora > Peripatidae > Epiperipatus > Epiperipatus broadwayi. The sequence continues at coordinate 1,511,277 of JAQFVV010012430.1, read as the reverse complement.
AGCTCAAAGCAATTGGTCTGGGGATAAGAATATTCTAGATAGAGATTTTAAATATTTTCTTATCACACTTATTAAATAAGAGCTTGTTCGAGCTATTGGTACGCTCACTATATTACATATTTGAAAATACAAGCTTTTCACAATATATATATATTATAACGGAAATGGTTATTTGGATGGTTGCTTGATTTGATTTAAATCTTTAATACTTTCAATTATATTTTAGACTTAGTTATTATACTTTATTTTTTCACAACTTTGATTCTTCCTTTCATTTATTTATTTATTATACATTTATTTTTACAGCATTTGCTTATTCTTATTTCTTATTTGTTTACTATCAGTTTTGCTAACCAAAATATCCCGGCTTAGCCTCCAACTGTAATGGATATTGTTTATTTATTTATTTAACCAATGTCGTTACAATGCAAGCAGAGAGCTAATACAGATACAAATTTAACTTCATATCTATACCCTTGACCGAACCCCAAGGCAATACGTACATATTATCTTGGCGTTATTTTTCCCAGCCAAGAACTCTCGGCTGCTGAACAGAGCAAACTATTTCAAGAAATTTAATGAATGTCCAGCGCTTGCTATTTATTTTTTAGAATTGGGAATTCGCATGAACAAGCAGCACATGAATACCTTAAACAAATCAGCATGCCCCTTTAATCACTAATTACAGTTTCCCCCCTGTCGTAGCTTGGTGATGGGAGAATAAAACAAGGATACGAAATTTAATGATAAATATGTTTAATAATAATACTCACACTTTATATAAAAAAATACATTATAAGAATAATAATAAAAAACACACACTTATAAAATACATGGCTATAATAAAACATATGAAAACAGATCAAATATTAAAGTTCTTAAAGTCCTGTTGATAAAGTTCTATTTTATCAAATTATTGTGTATTTAGTTATGAGTAGTAAACATTAAAATGCATGCATTTTTTTTTTTTTTTTTTTTTTTTGGGGGGTTTTTTTTTTTTTTTGGGGGGGGTGAAGGGACCCAGAGGGGAGATATTGTGAGTCAGTGATGAGATGGCTTGAATCCGAACCCACATCCCTTTAACACCACTAGCCACACACTTCTTCCATTTTCTTCCCCCCCCCCCCCCCAACAAAAAAAAAATTAAAATTAAAAAGAAAAGCTTTTTACCCCCCCCCCCCTTCTCTTACTATTACAAATCCACAGTAAATTTTGACATTAGAATTTCAATTTTTCCTTTTCCTTCCTTTTTTTAAAAATTTAATAGCTAATCCATTTCACTTTTATTACTTTCTAGTAGCTAATTTATCTAATGTTATTAATAAATATATATGTGTGTCGACGACTTTACGTGGTCGTCACATTACACTCCGCCCGCTTTTGAGAATTAAAATCGGGTCGAATCTAGTCTGAGATGAGAGCTTATTTTAATTCTTTGCTTTCAACCCTTACTTCTGCTTTTATTACAGACTTTTCCACTCTGTCATGATGAGTGATAATGATGATGACTGCAGAGAGACAGCTAGGTAAAACTACACAATTCTTTCCCATCGATTTTGGCTGATCAACCAATTTGATCTTTACGCATACAAGACCATGGCATAACTTAACTCTATCAAAAACATAAACGGTTTAAAGCGTGTGAACATCAGGATATTTCTACTGCCTGTTCATCTTGCGCAAACAACAAATTCTTATTCTTTATTTATTTTATTCGAGGCACTAATTCTTATTTCTTCATTTATTTATTTTGAGACACTAATTCTTATTATATTGAGACACTAATTCTTATTATACAATGAGTCCAGGATTCTTACTGGCGCTTCATTTAAAAGTTTGACCACCGAGAGCCATGAGAATCTAAAGTGCGAAGAGACGGCTGAATCAAGCTCAAAATACGACCCAAACATAATGCATCCACACACACATATATGCCTTAATCTGCAACCTCATACACTTATCAGTGATATCTATCATTTAAGTATCACTATTATTCGTTTATTTATTTTATTAATTCTTAACTGGCTCTTTAAAGAGCCTAAATGATTCTTATTTCATTTTTACTTCTATTTATTTGTTAATTCTATCTGCATTTATAATTGACAGATTATTATACGAATAAATTATTTATAGATTTCTTTTCCCTTTTTTTTTTTATTACTTTTATTTACATTTGTCTTGTTGTGCTTGACTGCACGTAAACACGCATTAAGTCTATCATTGATTTCACTACGTGAACACTACCTTTTTTCTTTGTTGTTGTTTATTATAGTGACTTTAATTATTTGTCGTGAGACAATTTGCCCCACCTGTCATACATTTAAAAAAAACAATTTTATTTTTCATGATCCCATGATGTTATCCATTTCATCAAACTGACATATCCATCCGTTTATTTTCTTTTGGATTAGTTTTTGTCTGGAGGCTTCTTATGCTTTTTACCATACCTATTTCCACTTTTGCTTGGAACTGGAGCAATGTTCCGATGTCCATTAGAGTCGGCTTGCTCATCTGGGTAATTTATATTTGAACCCCTTCCGATCTGTTCGGACAATTTAGAGCTTTCTGATCTATTAGGAAACGCCTGGTTTCCTTCCCAATAATCGCGGTAAGGATTGAATTGCATCTTTCCTATGTGTGGATCATTGGGCTGGGGTTTAAATCCCCAATCCTCCACCTTGTAATTAGGCCTAGTGCTGTCAAATGCACTCAGCACCTCAGTAACCTGCCCGACAGTCTTTCTTTCTGGGTCTATAAGCATTTGCTCCGCATTGTTACTTTCGCTAGTTATTTGCAAGCACTTGCTTACACTTTCTTGTTCTTTACTGTTAGCTTTGGTCATCTCTGTTAGATTTTCTATTTTATTTTCACCCCTTTCTACCCTCACCTCTATCTTCTCAACTGTGTTCGCTGAGTTACCTCTAGTTGTATGTTTTCTATAGCCTTTCCGTTTTCATTTTTTATTACTTCAATTTTCTCCCCTTACTCTAATTTAGCTTGCTCTATTTTCTCCAGTAGTTCCTCCTGGTGATTCAACCTTTCATTTGCAACCTTCATTTGGTATGAGGTTTGTTCACATTTTTCATTTACTTGTTCAATTTTTTGGCTAAAATTCTTACTTAGTCATTCGTCCAACTCTTCTATCCCTCTTATATTTCTTTCTTCTTTTCCCCTCATTTCTATAATCAACTGTTGCTGGCCTTCCATTAATTTCGTGAACATATCCATTATATTATAGCTTTCTATTTTATTTTTTTCATCAACCACTGTCTCCATTCCCTTTCTAATTTCTATATCTCCTTCACTAGCTATTTCTCCGGACGGTTCCATTAGTTCTTCGGAGGTTTTTTCTATTTCGCCCACTAGAGCATCCATTTTTGTTTTTTTGATATCGTGTGCATCAAATTTATTTAACACACACGCACACTAATCATTTATATTTTATTCTACGACTTTATTATTCTAACCCTATCCGTATAGGATTATCTTACTTTACTAACTTTATATTTCACTGACACTAGGTACGTTTGTTCGACTCTCCCCATCTCACTCACTAATCATCACTCACCCACGCCTGCCTTCAAGACACCTACGCAACTGTCTCCAATTTACAACCTAACTTCCCAAATTATATCACGTTCTCTTTCTCTCCTTTTACCCTCTAATATTTATTTTATTCTTGCTTTTGTCTACCACCAAGCTATTTTTTGATTTGTTTATTAATTATTGCATAAACTATTAATTTGTTATACTCGAATTCAAATGGGCTGAACTTGTAAACGTGACAATATATCCTGGACTCTGGCCCCCAATTATAACGGAAATGGTTATTTGGATGGTTGCTTGATTTGATTTAAATCTTTAATACTTTCAATTATATTTTAGACTTATTTATTATACTTTATTTTTTCACAACTTTGATTCTTCCTTTCATTTATTTATTTATTATACATTTATTTTTACAGCATTTGCTTATTCTTATTTGTTTACTATCAGTTTTGCTAACCAAAATATCCCGGCTTAGCCTCCAACTGTAATGGATAGTGTTTATTTATTTATTTAACCAACACCGTTACAATGCAAGCAGAGAGCTAATACAGATACAAATTTAACTTCATATCTATACCCTTGACCGAACCCCAAGGCAATACGTACATATTATCTTGGCGTTACTTTTCCCAGCCAAGAACTCTCGGCTGCTGAACAGAACAAATTTTTTCAAGAAATTTAACAAATGTCCAGCGCTTGCTATTTATTTTTTAGAATTGGGAATTCGCATGAACAAGCAGCACATGAATACCTTAAACAAATCAGCATGCCCCTTTAATCACTAATTACAGTTTCCCCCCTGTCGTAGCTTGGTGATAGGAGAATAAAGCAAGGATACGAAATTTAATGATAAATATGTTTAATAATAATACTCACACTTTATATAAAAAATATATATATAAGAATAATAATAAAAAACACACACTTATAAAATACATGGCTATAATAAAACATATGAAAACAGATCAAATATTAAAGTTCTTAAAGTCCTGTTGATAGAGTTCTATTTTATCAAATTATTAATTGTGTATTTAGTTATGAGTAGTAAACAGATTAAAATGCATGCATGCTTTTACCTAGGCTTTGTTGTAATTGTCCCATGGGTATTTCTTCCGAGCGCTCTTGATTAACTTTCTCAGTTTGTGGGGTTATTTCTCGTTCCAGTTTTGCTTGTTGATTCTTTGGGTTGAGTTTCAGTTGACAGTTACAGAAGCGGCGGTCCCTCTAGCAGGTCAGGCAAAGATCTTACATTGTGAGTCAGTGATGAGACGGCTTGAATCCGAACCCACGTCCCTTTAAGCCACTAGCCACGCACTTCTTCCATTTTCTTTGAGCTGTTGCTTCTTCAAAGTCTCTACTAGCAATGCCAGATAAAATTGTAATTTTCTTAATCTCTTTCTTTTGTTCATTGTTTTTAAAATTTTTAATTAAGACTTAGATTTTCAACCAATTCTTATCATTATGTTTCTTTATTTAATTAGTGGCTGGAATGTAAGTCCTAATTAATTTAACAGATCAGGCACAGATCTTCCGTTGTTAACATTTTCTTTGTCCGTGGAATTTAATTTGTCCAACAGACTTTCACACCTACGGCCATATTGTTTTTATTTTTATATATCACATATTACATTTTATTTAAAGTTTACAATTCTTTTTTTTTTTTCACATTTGTGTTTTACATTTTATTTTAATTTGTTATTATATAGTTTTTAATGAGAGAGAAGAAACACATTTCTTTATGCATCCCCTTCCCCTCTCCCACAATAAACAAAAATAACTTTCTAGCATTTGACTTACAAGAGAAAGAGACACATTTCTTTATGCACCCCCCTCCCCTTCTCTTACTATTACAAATCCACAGTAAATTTTGACATTAGAATTTCAATTTTTCCTTCCTTTTTTTAAAAATTTAATAGCTAATCCATTTCACTTTTATTACTTTCTAGTAGCTAATTTATCTAATGTTATTAATAAATATATGTGTCGACGACTTTATGTGGTCGTCACATTATATATATATTGAGACCTTCTGAATGGGCATAGGTAATTAAAGTATACTGTGTCAGTGGTGAATAACCACATTTAACTAAAAAAAAAAAGTGAAATAGCACTAAGATTTTAAAATTTTTTTGTTAATGATTTAAAACCTTATATGTGAGTTGCTTATGAATGTTAGTGGGAATTTTTATAAGTATTTGTTAGTATTATTATATTTGATGAATTATTTAATGCAAGAAAGGGGGTGGATTATTACAGGAATTGTTGATAAGCAAGTTAAGTTGATATAGATTTATTTTATTTATTTGTAGAATAGTGGTTGATGTTTGTTTAGATGGTTTTCTGATCTGTTTATTCACTGGCATACTCATCTATGTATAAGTAATCTAATCAGTGAAGTATGTCTAACTCATAGCCATATCAATCATATTTTAGTCAGGATAATTTAGTATTCATATAGCAGTATATGTGTATGCATGTATGTCTGTATCATCTTATCTCATTTTCATATTTAATTACAGTACAAAATCTTACATTTATAATAAAACATTTAAAATTATAGTAAATACCTTTAATAACTTTGCAAGTATATATATTTTTTGAGTTATTAATGGGTATCTGGATTGGTGAATTATTGGACAAACTAAATTATATTATCAACTACTATATTTATTAGTTAATTAATATTCATTTGTTTCAAAATTGTAAAAAATTATTTTTTTTATTAGTTTGATTTAATTTAGAAAAACAAAATGTTTTTTTTTTCTTCAAGAAAAAATTTCTTGAATATTTTTTCCTTAATTACTGAGTGCAAAGGGTGGAGCTAACTTTTGGAGGAAGGATGACCTCGATTGATGGAAGGGATATATTTTAACTGATAGTCAGTAATAGAAATTCATTATTGTTTCATCCAGTGCTTTGTTCATTCTGCTTCTGCCAATTCTTCTACCTCTTCCAGAAATCAAACTCCAAAGTGAATTTTTAAACATTATTTTCTTTATAAGTCATTATGGGAATTTTGGCTACCAGACAGCTTCAAGGGAGGATGTCAGGCTAAATTATAAAAAAAGGTATATTTTTCTTAATTTCTTCCACTCAATTAAATATTAAATTAACACTTCATCTTTAAAATGTATGTATATGCTGATAATTTTAATCTACTTTGTTTATTTATATCATCTATTAATACTAAGGAAAAAATAAAATTTTGTAAACTTTATATTTTAAGGAAATTTGTGCAGGACTGCTTAACAAAAACTATCTTTGACTCTCCAGTTAAATTCTTCTCTAATTGTATAAAAGTCAAGTTAAAATGGAAGAATGCGAGTATATTTCTGTGCTATATATTTGAATTACTCCGTGAGAATAATTATGCTTGTTATTCATGTCTATAAATTACTTTATCAACAAAGTGAATGCGTGGCTTCCAAATAATTGATTAATTATTAGTATTTATTTGATGACATATTTAAATCAAGTAGGACATTAATATTACATATTTCTTGTTCTCCTTGATATATGAATTTATTGTAAAAGTATTATTGCTTACGAAATTGTAGATCTATGCAAATAATTAATTAACAACGAACCAAAAATAATTATATTTGTGATAGTTTATAAAGTGTATGTCAAGATGTTTTTTTTTTTTGGGAAATCTGCTAAAGTTACTGTTAAATTAGAATATTTCTGGAATTAATTAAATGATCACTAAAAAGGAAATACGTAGCTGAAACTATCTTTCCATATTTCAGTTATTGTATAAAAGTTTATTACTTACGCATCATGTAAGCAAGCTCAATTAGCTTTTTGCTAAGAACATTGGAGATTGCTAAATTAAATTTAAATTGTAAATGTTCGTCATATAAGAATTTATTTTTGTTTCATATTTTACTAACCCTACTTGTCTGGAATCATATCTGTTTGGAATCACGTCATTCAGGAAACTTTATGTTTAAAGGAAACTTTGCAAGAGACTTTTTTTTTCACTTAAAGAATGATTTTCTTTTTGTTTATTGCTATTAATATGCTATAGATAGATAAAAAGATATTATTTTATTTGCTTATTTTAATTTGATATTTCCTTGACTTCAAGATCATCTTGGATGAAGTGAAGCAGTCGGATCTGAGTTCGATCCTAGCTTCATGACATCTAGCCATAAGCCCACTTCAAACCCCTAGCACTAACCTTAAATTTCCGATGCAGTGGGGCTTTATACGGTCAATCCATGCTAGTTTTCTTAAAGAAAAACTATTTTATAAATGTGTATTCAAATAACTAGTTTAAGGTTTAAATTGATCAATTCTATTAATAAATTCATGATAAAATTATTCATAAATTTATATATATTATAACTGCGTGGATTGTGTGTATATATTTGTAAATATTTAAATATATATAATTGTTTGAAAGTTTCATTGTGTTGGGAATATTTGATTTGATTTTAAATAATTTGTTAAAATTTTTAGTGATTAAAAGCTACATTCTTTCGATAAGCTTTCAGATTTTCCCTTTCCAAAACAATGGTTAAAGTTTTATTAATTAGAAAAAAAGATAAGTATTTAAAATGTAAGGATTTCCTAATTAAAATCATTTTTCTGATTTTAAGAATTCATTTTCTAATTAGAAAATGAATTCAAGTTAATGAGTTTGAAAGCCTTATCAAAGGAATGTATCTAACAACAACCAGTAAATTTTGTAACATTGATAATGAAAGAAGCGCTAGCCCGAAGGCATCAAATACAGATATATAGCTCTGAAAAGTTTGGAGGGGAGAAGCCATCTTTGTTGTAGAAAAGTACAGTAAACTCTATGCATTTTAAAATCATAAATTCAACTATTGTTCCTATCATGGTAAGGGGCTAAACATCAGTAATCTGGCTACGGTTCCTGAAAATCTTAAATGAAGCTGCTAAATCCTTTCCAGACCAATCATGCTGCTAAAATCATGAAAATCCATTAAAATGTTGTTCAAGTAATCGACCAAATGCATGCTTACGTTTTAGCAACCTGGACGTGTAAACTAAGGAACCTAGCCCTGGAAGAATGGTAATATATTTCCATCATGAACTGTAACTTTCTGACCAGTTCCGAACTTTACACTCCCTTTAAGAGCTCTTTTCATTCTTTAATGTTTCTTTTATTTATGCTTTTTAAATTCATAGTAATTCTCTCAATCTCTAGTCCTTAGATTTAATTTTCCTTTCTTACGATGGCGGTTCATTTACTATATTATATATATTTATCATGTGATTTATTAATGTTGTTTATTTTTAATTATATGCCAATAATCCTTCGACTTGATGATTCCCTTTGTTCCATTTGCTTTATGCAAATAATATAATATTAACTTTTTAACTGCTAATTATATTATTGGTTGTGTCAGCTAAAAATCAAAGCTTTTAATTGGCCAGCTCACAAACTGAAGACAAGTCAATTGTCAAAATATTTTCACCTTTAATATCATATTGACTTTATATTCGTTTATAAAAAGTATATTAATACATTGTCAGGTTATAAAAGTGAACGAAAGTTCTTTCAAAAATAAATTGCTATTTATTTATTATAAAATATTCAATTTTGGCAACATAAAAGCCATCATATAAACAAAGAGTTTGTGACGAAAATGCCTTTTACGTTATAGAAAAGTAAATATTTCTTTTTGCTAAATCTTAAATATTTTTACTAAAATCTTCAATATTTTTCGAAAATAATTTTTTTTTAGTATTCTCTCTGAAAATGATTTGTAATTACTCAATATATACTTTTAATATTCTTTAAATTATATTCGAAATGAAAACCTCAGCGTTTTTCTTTATTTTCTTTGATCAGGCGGTTTCTTTGTTCTTTCCAGCCAATCAGAATGTCTTTTTCGGCTGACAGCCAATCACCGACAAACTTCTCTCCTTGTTTAGCTTTAAATGCGGTTTTTTTGATTTCTTACTTGTAAAATAATTCAGAAGAGGGCACCATCTTACAGAACTTTTAAAAACCTAATCAATAACTGTCAAACGAATATTCTAGCATTAAACATAACGGAATTAGAGTGACGTCAGCTGTCAACGAGAGGCCTCGTAAGAGGCGGGAAAAGGGTTGTCTAATCGTAATTCTCGCCCATTAGAACTAAATACGTTCTATTAATCATTGAGTCGAAAGAAATTAAATGTTTACTAGTTTTATAATTGGCTAATAACAAATTATTAGCTCCGTTTCTAATCTATGCCCCAGCTATTTTTCGTATTCACAAATATGTCTTTACTCATATATAATCTTAAAATATTTTTGCAAAAAGGGTCGATAAAGGAATCACATGAATACATTCTAATTCAAATTGTTTTTTACTATCTATTAATATTCAAGAAGGGCATGGTGTTTGGGGCATAATTAATATAATTTTATAAATGCGTTGAAATAGTTTGTTAAAAGCTTGTTTGACTTTAATTAAATTGTTCAAGTCATCACGTAGAGCATTCTATCATAAATTGGACTTTATTTTTCAAGTGGTGACTATCAAGTCATCTTCTTCGAACATTGCTGATATAGGGCTATCTTTCGTTCTGTTAGGCTTGTTGGTGGTAATAGTATTGTTTTAAATTACAGAGGAAGAAAGCACTTCCTCCCCCGCTTATGTTATATTCAGAACACCAAAGGTTCATAGCTATAACTCGGGCTGGCTTCCTCGTGTTACACCTCTCCTTAAAGGGCAGTAAGACTTGTGAAATACGAGCCGCTATAATACTTAAATCACCGACCAGGTATTATTTTTCAATTTCATTTTATAGCTCATAATTCGTCAGCACTGTTACCTCTGTTCCAGTAAAGCCCGCTCTAATGCTCGTAATTTATGATGAAGTGATTTAAATTAAAGTCGAACAAATTCTCAGTTATCTCAAATTAAATAAGTTTAATAATAAACGTTAAAGTTATGCCCTAAATACATATCTTGCTCTTCATGAATGGATTTGCGAATGTGAAAATAAATCTCACATTCTTTCGTATAAAATTGGAGTAATAATTTCTTTTACAACTGAATACCTTTATCTGCATTTATTTTCTTGTTGGGGGCATAGACTTTCAAATATTGCGTAATACTTGTTGGCATATAATAAGGACCGCCACTCTTATTATAAACTCTGTTTAAGGACTAGAAGTGATAAATATAATCATCATTTAAAATTGAACAAAACCATTACTATTATTATTAAAATATGTTATTAACACATTTGGTTTCTTAAGTCATTTATTCATAATTATTTTAATGTTAATGCTCACTGTCTGTGTTGGCAACCCGAACATATACATATGATTCAATTTATTAAAATTATCTTAGTTAATTTATTATCCGATATTAGTGTCAGTTCAGGGGTCTCTAATCCTCACCAACCGTTGAGCTAGTTTCTTGGCGCATAGCCCTATGCCGTCGATTTAGATTTCCATTAATCTGAGCTGGTGAGTTGGGTTTGAATTCAGTTTGGTTCAGCTGAGTTTGGATCCGACTTGCAGTTGAGGTGGTGGGTTTTTTGACCGGTACAATAGTGTATCGCAAGTTACAATACACTGGTAAATTATTATTTAAATATGATTTATGTAAGTTATATATACATTTTGGGTATTTTATTGAAGAGTTTATATATATATTTTAATGTCTCGAAGCGAGCATTTTTGGCTTTCAGAGTAGCACAAGTATGAAAAAAAAATTGTGTCAGAAATAGTAAAGCCTCGTCAATAATAATTATTGCCTTTAAAAATTTAAAACAGCTAATAGTCTGTTATAACTAAAAGTTTTATTTTCAGTTTACCATTTACTTTATAGTAATGTTTGCGTATTCTATAATTTAGAAATTATTTTCTCACTCTTATTCATACGTATGTGTATCTGTCTTATGTAATTATTTTATATAATTAGTAAATATTCAGTTTTATAACTGCTTCTCTCTATTAATTTTGGATGTCATATTTTAAAAGAATTGAAGGAATTAGTGATTTACCTGTATGTAAATTTATTTTCCAACGTATAGAATGAAAGGTATTAAATAGCTGTGAGAAAGAAAGTTACTCTTGATAGGTTCTGTTTATTGGGATTGAAGACTGTCTCCCTTATGATATCTAAGTATTTACCACGAGTGAAGTAGATTCCTAGATTGCCTATAAATGCGTTATAAAATATTTTATGAAATGTTGTTTTTCCCCTTTATTCTGATGGTGAGACAAGGTTCTATGCCAATAGTATACCTCAAAGTTGGATGGGAAGCCAATATTTGTTGTTAGATTCATTAGCCAAAGAACTTATTTATTCCTCATTGTGCTTAAATTTTTCTTGAATGTTTATTTTTCATGTTATCATAGAATCATAGCTAAGTGTAATTTAGTTGGTAGTTCGATAGTCAGATTAAATTCTTTATTGAATATTAAAGTAGAAATAGTGTTATATTTGTTGGTTGGTCTATGACATTATCCGTAGTAAAACACTTGTTTAGTAATTCATAAGTAAATTAACAATACGTGAATGTATTGATTTTATCTTAAGTGATAGCGTAAGATGTGACACACACACATAATGCAAATAACGTTGCACATCAGGAAGCATATATTTTGAATTCTATCATGCTTTAAATCTGATTGATTATTTTTATTTTGAATATATAAAAAAAGATAGATATTTAAAATAATTATTTTATGGAGCTATTTAAAGTTACTCTTTTGACAGCCAAAGTTACTAATTTATTTTATTCCTATAATTGAGTGTGATCTCTCCAACTTATGTTTGTGCCCATATGATAATTATTTATTCAATGTTGTTCGCTAATAAAAATGTGTTAGATAGCCTAAATATATTTGAAGTCAGAATATTAGGGTGTTATTTTATTTGTTAACTTATGTTCATAATTGTTTAATCAATAAATGACAGAATATGTAATAGAAATGATTTCAAACCCAGGTTAGCAAACTTATTTGTGAGTTTAAAAATTAGACAAACAGTCCTACCGTGAATTAGCTACATTTATTTGGATATCAAATGTAAACAAATGCTTATGTTATTTATTCAAAACCATGTCTTGAGTTGTTCTTATATGCATTAGTATTCTAGTTTCCACATTCCACATATCTACTGCTACATAAATACATTGCTTTGTAAATTTGATACTAAACATACTGAAATCTAATAACATTGTTCTCTTGATCCAAACATTATTATGAAATACTTTACTATTTGGTAAACCTATAAAAAGGTTGCATAGTTAGTTTATTATTTAGACAATGATGTGAGATTAAAAGATACCCTATTTCCTTCATTATCTAATTGCTAGTCCAGTAAAACATTATTCAATTTATTCCATTATATCTATTTTTTATTTATAGTTATAAATTACTGGATAATAGAATTTCTTTAATCAAACTGTATTACAGATTCTCTGAGATCTGATTTCATATTCCCAAATTAACATTAATTTAGCTATTTAGATTAAGATGTGCTAAATAGTGGAGTTATTTAGTATTATGCTTTTCTTTTTGTTAAAATTATATTGAGCTAATATAGAGTATGTTTACATGAAGGAAGAGATCAAACTAGAAATTATATTTATTAACTTGCACAAATGAAACTTTGCTGGCCTCCATCATTTGGTTGATTAATAAATGAGGTATATATTTTATTTTAATGGTTTGTAGTATTTCTTCCTTCATTTATTTATATTCTATATGTTATCAATTTCCTGTAACCCTCCACTGAGCTGAGAAATATAAATAATTAGGCACAAGTAGAAGAGTCTCAGCATTAATTCTAAATCAAATAAAGTGTTAATTTATTCTATTCATTAACAGAATTGGCGCTCTGGGCATTTGCTCATATAATATGTAGATTTGGTGTTGTGTGTGGGCGTTACAGTATATAAATATATACTATATTTTTTAAACACCTCATAGCTATATTATATATATATTATATTTTTTAAACATTCCATAGCTATATTAATTTCAACCACATTCCCCTTTAAATATAGAAAAATTTGAATTTTGTAGATCATTCACAAGAAGAGGTGGTTGAAAAAATATAACTATGTGGTGTTTAAAATATTTTATATAGATTTAGTTGGCATTGTGCATTGTTTCTCTCTCTAGATATATATCTTTGTATGTGTAACCAATCAAATCTTTAAATTTGAAATACACATTTTCAAAAGTTTATTAAATCATATAAAATTTTCCACACCAGCCACTCTCACTACATATATATTTCATGGAAAACTTCCATGCATAAAATAAGCTAGAAGTTTGAAACATCTGAAAATTCATATAGAAACAACATTCTACCTATGAAGTGTTTAATTTCTGTGTGGATCTTCAGGCCTTTAAACTTCTACATCACATGAAGAATGGAGGTTTTAATTGAAATGCATGTGGAATGAGAAAGGCCAGTCTATGAAATTTTACACTAGTTATTAAATCATAGTTTAATATAAGCTTTCAAAGAAGTGCACTTTAAACCTAAAGATTTTATTGGTCATAAATATATTTCAGATGCATCAATTAATTTTTATGTATTGTAAGTAGATCTTTTTTATTGGCAGTAATAATCAGTTTACAAAATCAGGACGAGGAAAAAGTAAAAAACCGTATAAAGTTAATTAGAAAGAGATCAAGTCATTTTTTTAGTCATAAATATAGTTTTAAGTAAACTATATAACAATTTAAATCCCAATTTATTATCTACATATATATCTACAGACACATCTAACATTGTGTTTTCCTGAAGGTTTGTGATTATGGTCTTCTGGTTGTATTTTTACATTGGACTATTTCCATCATCTAATATGTGTATTGAATGTCTTGATGTGCTATTACTAACAGTTGAATGTATTTGGAATATTTAAATAAAGTTAAATTTTTCTAAAGACATTCAATACACATATTAGATGATGGAAATAGTCCAATATAAAAATACAACATCTAACATTGATTTTAAAAAATGGAAAAGTCTAAGTTCAATTTTAAATAAATTCTTAAATTATTTTTTTTTTGTAATTAAGTCTGTTTGTTGATAATCAGATTTAATTAAGGTTCATTATCAAAAATACATAACCAAAGTTTTAATTACATCTATTTTGATAAATATGCTGTTAGAAGAACAATGTAATTAGTTAAATTTTGATAAATGTTTTTTTTTTTGAAAAACAATATAATTAATTAATTATATTTAAGACTAGTTGATATATGAATTTAGTAATTAATGCAGATGTATTTATCAATTCCATACAAAGCAGGGAGGGGGGGGAATAGAATGATTATCATAAAATTATATAAAGATTAAAAAAGCTTGTATTCTTAAAGTGCTTCAAGCTCTAGGAGATAATGTGACAATGTTATTTTTTTTTTTTGGGATTCTTTCTATAAGATAGTTTGGAAAAGAACCACTGTAAAGCATTAGCAAACCTTCAATGTGAACCAAAATATTTGCTAAATGGAAAAAAAGCTATGAATGAGTAAATAAAAAAATTCTTAGACTATAATACTTGTTGAAATATCTTATGCAAGAAATATAAAACTGTCAATAATACATTAAATAGCCAGATTCAAATTATGGCTAAGTATACTTAAAAAATTTTTTTCAACAAGATTGTGGTTTTTATTTCTGATAGCTATCCCATAGCAACTCAGCAATCATTCCAGCATTAGTCAGTAAATTAGTACTAGTTATTCTTAATTAATGACTAAAATAGGGTTGGAAACCCCATATTGTTCTGCAATTGTAAAGCCTAAAAAATATCACCTTCTCCATTAATGTTATCCTATCAGACAAAATCATGAGTTCTTTGTTTTAAGTAAGCAGATTAACAGGGTAAGGACAAAAGTATTAAGCTGATATTTTGGTTCTTAAGATTATAAAAATTAATGATTTTGCCAAGTTCAAATGATTAATTTACCCCATGTGTCTTTAGAGTACATTTTAAAAAATAATAATCAAAGTTTTCAGTTTGATGAAATCCAATTTAATATAAAGTCTCTGAGCTTATTTTATAAAGCATGTTATAAAACTGGCATGCAATAAAGAATACATTGATGATGATCAAGTGTTATATATTGGTAGGAGTCCTCTAAGACCTAGTGAATACAACAGGATTGTGAACAGAAAACACATAAAATAACTGTTACTTAAATTAAATTTTAACTCATGTTAAAATAATTGTCTAGTGTTGTGATAATTTCAGATTAATTGTTACTCCCTAATAATTGTTTACATTCCTGAAGTTGAGTTTTAAAGACAAATTAATGATATTGTACTTGTGTGTGTGTACATATATATATATACACACATGAACACAAAAATATGATTTTAAATACTTTGCTGAATTTTAGAAAGACAGATTAACCGCATTACAAAATTTATGTATATATACTTTATATATAAATCAAATAAAATCTTCATTATAGATTAATCAATGTAATAATAAAACAACAAATTATTAATGGTGTTAATAAATCTTACAAATAACTATTATAATAAGCAGATATACTTTCAGTTATTTTTATAACCATCTTCATCTGAAAATCTTTTAAATTTGGCAGAAGTAAACATCACAAGAGTCATGAATTTTAACATTAAGCATTTTGTCTATTAATTACTTAGAAATGTTTATACATATACACAACAAACAGACATAATTTTTATATGGATTTAAAATATTTTATCAAATATATAGTTTTAAATTTATATTTTAATTTGAGATGAAGATAAATTAAGAATATATCTAATAATATTGATCCATATATTAAGTGTAAAAGGTAATATTAAATAATTACTTATATAATTTTCTCAATATAGTATTCCAATTACAAGTGAGTAAAAAAGATAAAACTACATATACCTATTCATACATCAGGGAAAAGAAAACATATAGCTTTGGTAGATTATATCTTTATTAATGTAAGCAAAAGATTATCTCACATTACCAAATTTGAAATTATTATAAAATGTAATCTCGAATAACAGAAGAAAGCATTATTATAACTTTTATTATTGCACTTTTAAATCTTCCTATCATACTGTGAATTTCAATCTTCCTTATAATTTTCACAATTATCAAGACAAACCTATGTACATATATATAAATTTTTTATGTCTATGTAAAAATGTAAGGAAACCAAACCATACATGATGTGATTTTAATTAGCTTGCATTTACAAATATAATACAACGCATGCTAATGACTCTGAACAGGCTTTTTTGATAAATGCTGCAAGAGAAAGCATTTAAAATCTCTATCTAGAATTACCCCTATGCCCAAACTTCTTTTGAGCTAATGGCTCACTAACAAGAGCCATTAGCTCGAAACTGGTTTGGGAATAGGAATAATTCTAATAGAGATTTTAAATGCCTTCTCTTGCATCACTTATCAAAAAAGCTTGTTTAGAGATATTAGTATTGAAGCTGTGCATACATATATACAAATATATATATGCTGGCTTCACTATTCACTGAGGACTAGCTAAGACCCTAAGTCCAACCACAGTGAATGTATGTTCTTTTCTTAAAATAAATTATCATCTGCACAAATAATTACGTAAGTTAAAGAAGTGTTTAAAAAAAGAAATCAATGAAATAAAATGTACAAAATTTAAATTTTTATTTGTAACTATTTTTTAAAACATGGCAGAAATAGATAAGATAAATTTTTGTAATTAAACAGAATCCATTAAAGAATGCAATTAATTTATAAAACATTTTAGTTGAAAGAAAAAAAAGATAACAGGGAAAAATTTGAAACAATAGGTTACTAATAAGTAGTTTAATTAAAAGTAAAATTGAAAAAGGTATAAATAAAGAGTTTTTCTTTTGTTCCGGGTCTTATGCTTACTATAATCTTGCTGAAGAATTAGCTTTTATTCAGAATTTTTCAGAAAAAAGTTTGCTGAAATTTACAAGATAATTTGCTGGGAAAGCTTGCTATGCTTTCTTCAAGCCATAGTCTTTTTCTTTCTGTTCAGCATATACATCCATAAATCACAAAATGAGCTACTCTGCAAAAAGAAATGATTGAGTAATATTCTTTGCCTTCGCTCTCCTGCCCGTTCCCGAGACTGGAGTCGTAGATGTGAGCCAGCCTCAGAACTAAAATGCCCTGCATTCATGACAAATGCCATACCCTGTTCAATAAAATTATTTCAATGGAAAATATGGAATAAACATAAAGAGTTAAAAAGGGACTGCCATGCAACATCAACGGTTTCCATTTTCACACCAACCTAGGTTACCGGTAACTATTCCATGATTTGAAATATATCTTTGTTTTTCCTCAATGTAAATTTAAATATCTGCTTCATTATTCTTTTTATCTATATTTTTTTTTTTTTAAATTTATGTGTTTGCATATTGTAAAATATATTTAATCAATTGCTTCTTTTTCATTTTTTTAAAAATATTGTAATGAGTAATGGTTTATTATGTATAATGGTGGCAATAGTTCTTATTAATTTAATTGAAAATGTGTCATTTAACTTTCCACCATTATGCACTTGTAATTAAGGATTTATTTTATATATATATTATTTGGAAAGAGAGAAAGCAAGTCGCAGAAAGCGCGTCCCATTCTTAGAATTAATATTTCATTGCTAAAGAGTCTTTTAGTAACTATAAAAGATTCTATGTTAAAATTTTAAAATAAAGAGAAAGGGGAAGATCCCAACTGATGTCTTTATTTTTTTTTAGTCAATGAAGGGTTACAAATTTAAAATTCTATTTTAAAGAGTGTGAAATAAAATAAACGTTCGCATTTATTCTTTTGTAATAAGAGAGTGTATATTTGAAAAGGCGTATTTATTAAAGTTTTTATAAATACCATTTGGCTCTGTGGGTAGATAGGTTAAACTTCAACTAAATCAGAAAAATATCCGCCTGCTTGTGTTAGTGATCTAAATTTTACAAAAGGGAAATTCACTATTACTTTTCTGGGGATTTTCAGTGGTGGTTGAGCTTTCATAACATTTTATATATATATTTGCAGAGGAGTTTCTTTTTTTTTTTTTAAATTTAAAGATTGTTTAACCGTATTTATACGATATCGTGCACTGGGTGATCGGTGGGCGTCTCAGCATTATTGAGTGTTTCTCTTTTACCAAGTCTGCTTAGGCTAATATACTTACATAGTGATCTCCATGAGAATAAATGAATATTCTGGATCTCATATCTATCTCAGATATTTCAATGTAAGTAACTGGACATAAGCAATAAAACTCCGTATCTGAATCCGGTTCACATGGTTAGCGAATGGATTCCATTTTTCTCTAACCCAGTTTAGAGACAGAGTGTTATCTGATCTTGTAATAGCTTCTTGGTTATTTCTGTGTTTCGAGACTTACAGCCCACATTATGATATCACCTTAGGACACAATATCGTATATTTATATTTATTTTTAAATCTTTCTCAAGATATTATTGAAATGCTTCAATCATAGCTGAAAATTTCCGTTGGGGTCACTATTTAATTTGTTAGTCATTAGTAGAGGGCTGAGGTTTTAAACATGTCCAAAATGTGTCATGGGGTTTAACCATCTATTTATTATCATATGCTCTATCTATAGAGTTAATGAATTATGTCTCTCTCTTGAATTTTATGTAGCCCGTCCACTGGCTGGAAATATTTTTAGAAAAAAAAATTATAAATTTTTGTCTATAAATATTATTACAAAAGAAGGGATTTTTCGTAAATATCTGTATATGATTGTAGGGTAATAGCCTGCAGCTCAATCAGTGAAACTTTGTAGAATCTTGCTAGCATAACTAAAAAAAGTTTCTTTTGTCTATCATTCACTATCATTAAAACTCTGTAGTATTCTTTGTTTTGCTTTGTGTAACACACATATATAAATCTGGTCATTATATATATCTACTTGTTAAAATTCACTTTGTGGTCTTATCTCTCCCTGATCATCAGGCATACATTAAAAATAAATTCTAGTGAGATTTGGGAAATAAGTCGCTTAGTAGCAATCTGGAGGAGTAAGTGAGGTTCGAACCTCCTCTACCTGTATCTCTAGGTTAGGTTAAAGCAGCTCTACTTTTCATACCATTACAGTATGCTAGTTATATTACATATGTAAAAATGTGTACATAATAGTTGTATAGCCATTTGCCATGCTAATGACTCAGTGTTCAAATCCAAGCCAAGATAAATTTTTCAACTTTCAGACAAGTGGAGGATTGTTCTTTCTAGTAGTTGGCTCATATCTATCCCTGCAAAATTGATTGATAGCTAGTGGATAAAAATAAGAATAAAAACTATTTTGAAGCAATAAAATAATTTCACTTTTGCTATTTTCACTTTGGAAGACTATTGTACAAGTTTTTATTCTGCAAGAGGCAATTCAAAATCTAATTTGCTTTATTTATATACTGTATATGGAAAAATATTACACACACACACAAATGATTATATCAGTAAAAGTCATGATTGAAGAGAAAAAAAGATAAACAAGTGTATTTTTACAAATATATATATATATAATTAAAAAACGCCATGTAAAAATCTTTAAAGACAAAAAAAAATTCTCATGATTAGAATAAATAGATGAATTTTAAAAGTTTCAAATTCACAATATAGAAGAATCACAAGAACTCAATAGCCTTGTAAAAGACGAATGACATATCATCAAAACATTTCTGTGGAAAATATTCAATAGCTAATCCATTGTTTCTGATTATGAAAAATTTTATTCTAATATTATGGGGGTTTAATTACATCTTTTAATCATGAAACTTTTGTTCCACATATATAAGATTTGACACACAGAAAAGAGATTTTACTTAGAAGTCATGAAGAAAAATGGAAACAAAAGGGTAAACAGATGAATAATAAATGACATGAGTATGTGTCCAATGCAATAAATATGTTCAGAAGAACATGTTTTTTTTGTACAGCATATGAAATCGATCTTTTTTTTTTGTTACTAATATTTATTTTCATGAAAAAGATTGTCATATCATTTAAGTTTTGAATATTACAAAGAAATATTTTTTATCAGAAGATATGAAAGCAAAGATAAGGGAGCGCCTCAACGGATCTATGAGCAATATGTGTCATTAATTTGAATAAAGACAGCATCATGAACCAGTATACAGTAATTATAGACACGATTTCATTTCTATGAGGGTTGAATTCTATATATATAGTATTAATTATTCTTTAATATTCTTATAATTTTTTTGTTGAGATCAACAATTAAAACAAAACAAAATTCATAGACTTGCTCCCACACACATCATTTTTACCTATTAAATTATAATTTTAGAAGATTGTGAAAAGCAATAAATTATTTCCGTCACTCCTAACTTATTTCCATGCTTTTAAAATTAATTTTGCAAAAATCAACAATGCAAAAATTCATACTAACCCATAAAGTATAAAAAGACAGATAAGGAGAGGGGCATTTCTTGGCGAAATGTAAGCATCTTCATTGAAAATGACAAAAATTATGACGCAAAGAGCAACGGGAATTAGGTAATTGCCCTGAAAAGAAAGTAAAATTGTATTAGTATTTATTTAAAAAGTACACAATATCAACATTCTAAAAATAAATTTTAATTAATTATTGAAATTCTTCAGTTTAATTTTCATCAAAAAAAAAAATTAAAACAAATAATTCAAATTATTTTAATTAAACTTAATAACATAAATATTTACTATTTTTAAAAAGTTGAAAGCTTAACTCAAGTATCAACTGCCTTCTAAAGTTCTACAAATCTGATGCTACAGAGGGCGCTGCAATATTAATAAACGGAGAGAAAAAGTGGTCCATGCATAATTATAAATTATATTTAAAAGTAAATTGAAAGTAGATTAAGTTACTTACGTATTAAACCGTCTGTCTGTGTTTGCGACAGTAGAATGCTTTATTAAAAAGTCACAACTACCTGTTTTTATTTAGTATCGTAAAGTGTTTATTATTTTTGTATACAAACTTATAATTTTCGTATTGTTAAAAATTTGACTTCTTAATATGGCATTCTCCCATCACAAACACGATATGCAAAACTCTCCATACAGTAGTGCCACTCAGTGCAAGTCAGAGTAATCAGTGGATGCCAGAAGGCTTGTGCATAAAATCCCTATCTAGTGCCTACTCATCCAATATCCCCAGACTAGTTTCAGATCATGTAATGTTTGGCGGGTTAATACAAACAGATATGGAAAACATAACAGAATGGTTAAGAAGTTATAAAACATTCAAGCCCCAAAACTAACAAAATGAACTTTGATCAGAAACTTTTAGCTCTAAAGTCTAATGTTCTATCACTACATTATTTTATCTTATTAAAGTGATCCCTACATAATACTTAATAGTAATCAGTCAATAATATCTGAGTAATTGATTTACAAATTATGAGGTTTACAAAATAAATGAAAAAATCAAAATGACATGCACAAAATTCCAGAATTATTTTTGTTTTTTGATCCCTTCGCTCCCATTACAAAATCTATAAAAAGCTTATTATTCATGTTAAGAATTTATTTTCTCCTTGTTAAAATATAAACATGTTAAAAATTCTAATCTACGTATTCAGTTTCTTTGTAAGACTTATTTATTTTATGAACCAAATTTCTATACTTCAGGACTAATCAATCTTTTTAATAAATGCAAATTACTCTTTTTTTTTTCCAGTAGAGTGCTATGTTTGTATGTGCATGTTAAAATACATAGATATCATAGACTAGGAAAATAATTATAAACAATCGAGCGTTATATATATATATGGTGAAGTACACATGAAATTAGAGAAATAAATGATAAAATTTAGTATATAATAAGTAAAATTAAAACTGATCAAATCAGTATATAAAAGTGTCATATTTCACCTTCCTTTTAAATAATAAAATAGTTCAGATCCCATCTTGCCTAGATCAGATTAAACATTCATCACCTCTAATCAATGCATATACAAATAGATAATGCATAGCCAATGGCAAGAATGGGCCAAAAGGCAATGATGCACACTGAAACTGAATATTTCAATTAGGGATGGAGATTTGGCAATAAATAATCAAGCTTTTTGAAGGTAGGAACAGAGAACTACTGCCACACAGCTGAAAGACACTATTCACATTTTCCATACACGTTCTGCAAAGATTCTCCAGACAATAGCTGTTAAGCAAAATAGTGAACTCAGTGAAGCAAGTCCACATTCAGGACTGGTAGTTGCTAGAACCAAATGCTGACATGAGGTAAACCATCAAGTATGGCCGGAAGTGTCACCAGACCTGGGCTGTCACAGTACAGCTGGAAATGGTAGGAAACAATAAAGATACATGCAGTTCCTTCCACAGTTCATCCTAAAACTAGGAATTATACCTCTCCAACTGTAGCAGGTAGAATATAGTCATTATAAATATAGTGCAAAATACTCAAATATATAGTATAAAACATATTTACACACATTTGTGTTTATATATAGATTCACCTATAACTATAACAAAAAGAATTCAGTTTACAAAAAGATTAACTACAAACTGAAGAAACACTATTAATTAAATTCCTTAAAATCTCAAATGACATAATGAAGTTCTATCAAAATCAAACTAAAAAATAATAAAAATGTATAAGATTTTACTTATGTTAGATGCATAAAGAGATAAAAATTATATTAATCAATGTCAGCAGAATTCTAATGATCAACCAATTAGAAAAGTAATTCTAATGATTAATTAAAAAAAAAATGAGCACATGGTCTAGAGAAGAAACAAGGAGACACTTGTTTGTGGAAGCTACCTGTCGGCAGATTGAATTGCAATAGTATGGTATGGGGTGTCATTATGTTGCTTTAGATAGCTTCTATTGCGGAGGCCTCTGGACATGCAAAAACAAGTCTAGAGACTTTAACAGGTTACACTGATCTTCATTATGATTTGGGTATGCCTTCAGGTGTAAGTAGTTAAGCTGTAAATAATTTGTTAATATGTATTCATAATATTTAATTCTTATAATGATTGTATTATTTATGCATTAAATCATACTTTCACGTTGCTGTAGAATTGTTATTTTATCAAGTGAAAACTTATAAGCATATGTCTGTTCAGTAGCACATGGATCACTCTCAGACACTGTGATTAATGCAGTCTTGATTTGAATCTTGCAACAAGCTAATATGGATAAATCATCAGATTAATAGATATTAAACAATCTGAATTTGGTGTCAGTGATAGAAGTTATCAGCCTTTTTATGTTCTACACATAGAGAAATATATCTTCATAAATAACATCTTAAGATGAGAAAATTAAAGTAGTATCACTACTGCATTTCATAGGAAAAGGAGTAATAAAAATTGCTAATAGGCTCTGTGAACCCGATACTCCTGAGGATTATCCTTTCAATAAAGTAAAAGATTCACTTGTCAAACTATTTTAGCCCAAATCCCTTTAGGCACATTGCAAGACTTTATTTGCAGAAATTGCTGTCAGGACAGAAATTAAAAATAAATAAATAAAAATTACAACATTGCTAATCATGATTTTTGCAAAAAATTGCATTTATGGCTCATTTCTGGATGAGATCTCCTTGAGCAATTTCTATAGTGAATGAGCAGTGACAGTTTAAGACAACAGCTGTTAGCTGATAGTAATATAACATTTAGTGAAGCTATAAATAAAACATGGTATAGTTCAAGAATTGGTTTTTGAGTAATCAAAAAAATTTGTGGAGATAAAAGTCAGAAATAATATACAAATAGATGTTTGTAAGACATATAAACATAAATGAAAGGTATTTAGACACTTAAAAGATAATAGTAGAAATAAAATTCTCAATTTGTTTCTGTTGCAGAAAAGTTGGCCATCACAAAAATGAACATTGTAAACTCTGTAGCAAAAAAGAATATATGGAAATGATCTGTAATAAGAAAAATAAAGGAATTTGGTAAAGACAGCAATAGCCATAATAGAAAAGGATTTCAGTTAGCTAGTATAAAAATATAGTACTGATTAAATGCAATAAAATTATGATTCACTTAAAATTATGCTGCAAACTCATGTGGAAGTGGTGTATCTGTGATTTTGGTATGTGAATGGACTTCTATAATTAGTAATTAATATAGAGTATGCACAGACTTTCAGATGACCCATCACTCTCCACTCTATCTAATAACACTGATACACTCAAGTACATATATGCTAAAAAGATAAATAATCACCAATAAATGTATTTCATGCTAAACCAGCAATCATCAGTTGGTCCAGATTATCATCTCCCACACATATATACTATAAGTGCTCAGATATATATTAAGATAGACTATCTTCATACTTTAATGGACAGGCTCCAATCTACTACACACTCAAACTCTTCAACTGTCCATCCAATTGAAAATCTGATGATGGAATGCTCGAAGTCCACCCTGAGGCCGAGATTCTTGTCACATCCATGTTGACCTAAAGTCAATCTGAACCCCACATGTACAGGACATAATCCATTTAATACATATGCAAGGATGGGCAGACATCTCTACAATGTAATAACTGATTATTTATCTTTTCAGCATATATGTACTTGAGTGTACCAGTATTATTAGATAGAGAGTGATGGGTCATCTGAAAGTCTGTGCTCATATACCCTATATTACATTTATAGACACAGGTATATAATAAGCCTGTGTTTCAGTTATAATTAGTAATTGTAAAAGCTACTGACAATCGAGAAAACTGAGTTAAAAGCTTTTAATGTAAATGCAGATGCAATTAAAATTAAAATAGTCAAGTTTCTGTTAGTAGAATGAATGGGAAAATTTTTCTATTGCCTCTGCATTTAGTTTATGCTTCAATAAATCCATTAATCATTTGCGACTGACTCAAAAAATTAGACATTAAATTTATGTTGGTTAGAAAGAATGAAATGAGGAAAAAATTTCCTAAAATATTTAACAGTGAACTGGGAAAACAAAAACCACCTCTATATCACTAGAGTTATGTGTAGAAGTGCTATCCATAATTTTCAAATTGAGGAAGGTCCTGTTTGCTCAGAAAGAAAAAGTTGATAAGGTATTTAATGAATTAGTTTAAAACAGCATATTAGAATCTACAGAGAAATCTGATTGAGCTATGCCGTTAGTAATCCTTACTAAATTTAATCATTAAATTTGTCTGTGTGATAATTACCACATATCTGTAAAAAAGCTATTAATAAACAGGCATATCCTGTTCCTAATTCTAGAGAAATAATTGCTTCATTGTAAAAATTTTTCACAAAATTAGATCTTAACTCTGCATTCCACCAGATACTGGTGACAAACAAAACTTCAGAAATATTAACTTTAATCCTATGTGGTGTTATCCTGGTGCAAATGACTTCAGTTTGGTATAACTCCTGCACTTAGTATTTTCTAATCAAAAAGTGAGACTCTCCCTCAATGGATTTGACATTATACCATTTTTTGATGGCATTCTTGTTATTGCTATAACAGAAAATGAACTGAAAAGTCATCAAACTAGATCAATTTGGAGCAAAATTGAATAAACAAACATATATCTGAAAGGTGAGTGAAATTAAATTTTTAAGGCATATAATTTCAAATAAAAGTATGTCTCCTCCCAAAAAAGTCAAAGCTGTAGCTGATGTCCTGAGGCTAAATAATGTAAAACAATTACAAGTTTTTCTAGTTCTTGTAAATTATTTCAAGATTTTTTTGAAGAGTAAATCTCATGTAGACAGACTCCTATATGATTTACTATGAAAGAATCAGACATGAAACTGTGAATTGGTGCAAAAGTAAGCATTTTTGCATATCAGACCACTAGTACTCACTTCGAATAATTTACTTGTTCATTATAATAGCAATTTGGAAATTATACTTACAATGAACACATCTGAATTTGGAGTTGTTGCAGTAATATATCATCCAGCAGATATAATGACCTATTGCCTATGCTTCATGCATCTTGTCCAAAGCTTAAAAAAATAGTCAACTGGGCAAAAAAGCTCACTATATTGTTTAAAATTTGTAAATTTTATCAATATTTATAAGGACACAGATTTAGAATTGTAACTGATTATAAACCTACTGGGAATTTTTGGAAGCAAACAAGTTTATGAGCATCATAGACTTTACATGCTGAGATGGTGAAACATGCTCACTGGCTATGATTAAACATTAGAATATAGAAAGTGAAAGCAAATTTGATATGTCGACATGCTATCTCATATGCCAGACGAGACTGGGAGCAATGAAAAAGAAATTGAAAATAATCATATAGATGTGCTTAAATCACAAGTTCTTAACAGTATAATGGTCGCTTAAGTATTTGCACCTCTATATACTACTTCGGACCTTTATTTATTCAAATTTAGATATGGCTGTAGTTAGAAAATTATCTTAACCTGAACTAATACTTTTTCTTTCCAGAGGGTGAATTTATATATTTACGTTTGTCTTATTAAACGACCCTTCCCGTATAAAGTTTTCCCATGTTCTCATTCACCCTTTTTAACGAAGTTTTCCCTGGTAGTGGGCCATTCAAAATGTTAGAGAAAGAACCGACCGTAAAACATAAATATATATCAGTAAATTGAGATAATCCAATCCCTTCCAGCGTTAGCTTTCTTTCTGCATAGATTTCTACATTTATGGATAACCGCTTTTTTTTGTTCGTTACCAAGTGCCAATCTTACTAATTAGCAAGAATCGTAGGATCTACTAATAATTTATCTACCTTGTACTCAGGGGGTGGTAATACAATATGTCATAGAAGAAACAAAGAGTGAATTAACTTTCAAACTAAATATTCTCTTGGAATTTCTATTTCTCTTAATTCCCACTAAAATCTGGAACAAACTTTTAAAATCCCTTTTCAACTTTCTATCTCACTTATTCTTCTCTAAATATTTATTGGAGGCATGCCAACACATACACTAATGTATTACTAAATTAACACTAAAATACATAAACAAGTGCGTAACACATATAAAAAAATGAATTGACAGTTTAAATGGGCAATCTATTAATATTTATTATAAAAAGAAATAAAATGGCATAAATCATTTATGTGATAAAATATTGTTAGTATTTTTATAGAAAATTACAATTAGAGAGCAATAAATAAAATAATACACATATAAAAGTTTTAGTAATACATGGCTGATTGTATTGTATTTAAAATTGGAAATGAGACAAAATATATATTTATTGGCGTTCATGAATCAGCAATCTATAGGTATGTTTCTGAGTGGACTCATTATTTTTAATCCCGGGATTAGCATGGGCAAAACTTAGCATCCATATTTTCTATCTGGCATTCCAGTTATTGAGTCTATCTTCAAGTAACGCATTTTTAATATTTTTTTTAATATAATTTCCAGGAATGGAGGAAGTCATGCACTATATCCAGTGGCTGTGGCTTCGGATAGCAAGCAGTATGCTTAGGGCGATAGATATCCTAATGGCTTTCGTGGTATAGATGGCAAAGAGAGCTGAGTCAGAATGTAGACCCTGGCACGATTATAATTTTACCCCATATGGTCCATGGAGATTTCCTTTAGTTTTCAGTTTCATAAACAAATTCTGTCCAGCAATGAAAGTGGTAGTTTATTTCATGTCTTCTTTTACTTTTACTGCAAATTATTTATTTTCTTGTTCATATGTTCATCGACAAAATTTTTAAGCCTATTGATTGCTCTTCGGTCAATTAATTAAGAATTAATAAATCAAAATTCTTTTTTATTATCTCTCACATTTTTTTTTTCTTTGTTCCAAAAATATATTTTGACAAAAATGCGTAAACAAAAGAAAAACTACTTAGCAACATCGATCTTTTTACTTATCTTATTTTGTTTCTTTTTTTTTTTACTTTTTAGAAATACTTTTTTTTTGTTTAATCTAAATTTGGACAAAAAGTCGAAAAGAATTTGATTTATATTGGAGATTCCACATTTCTTTGCTTTATTTCCTTAATTAAAAATTATTTAAACAAAGTCCGAATATTTGAAGCAATCCAATCCATTAAACTAGAACGAGATAGCCATTAATTAATCCCATCTGTTTCTAGAACAATTAGAGAAACCTTTAGCTAATTAATTTGTGGAATCATAAAAAAAAAGTTTTTATATGCTTTTAAACTCTCTTAATTTTGCTTCTTTTTCTTTTAATTAAAACAACATTTATCTATACACACATATGCCAAATAAAATATTAACCCATAACCACAGTCATTCTTTATTAACTCAGTAAATACATATGGGCGTGTCTGTGTGACCTTTCCAATAAATAAATCAAACAATAAAATAATAAGAAAAAATATATATAAAGCTTATGCTCTTTCTCTTCTTTTATAACAGGGTTTGAACTCAGTTCCTGTTACAATATCCCCCATTCGAAAAACTTCAAAATGAGATTTATCCCATTTTGAAGGCTACCCCAAAAAATATTCTGACCTAACCTCCCTCCTTATATATGTATATTTTCCCTTCTCTTTATCTCTTTCTTTTTTTGTTATGGTTTCTGATGGTTAGGATCCTTTCCCTGTTCATCGTTTTTCCATCTGCCTCAGTCTATGGGTTTATCCTGTTCACTTTCACTCATGACTATAGCGTTCAACACTTCAGCCACCTCTTCAATTGATGACTTTCCACTCCCAATCAACATTTGTTCGATCCTCACTGGCAAGTTATGTTTTATGATCCTATTTGTGACTCTCAGTCATGTTACGTTTGTCCAATTCCGCAACCTGGCCACTTGATGCCAAAAAAATTGTGTGTAGTTCTCTTGGCCATTCACTCTGTACTTTTCTTGCATTATGTGGTATCTAATGACCTCGTGCCGCAGAATGTTTCTCGTACTGCTTCGATATATTCTTTAAAAGTCCAAGGTTGGTGGAACAGTGACTCCCATCAAGATAGCGCATTTTCTGCCAAGTTGCTACATGCTACTACTACCTTGTTTTCTTCAGACATTATGTTTATACTAAAATATTTCTGTGGACTATTGAGATGGTCCATTGATGCCTCTCCTATATGGCCTGTGAATGAACGGATCTTAAGAAATTGGTTAACATTAGTATGGTTAAACATACATTTCTCTGTGGTTTGTCGGTCCTCAACTATCTTCTTACCTATGACTAGGCCCATCTTTTCCCTTTTCTTCATTTTTATCCTTGGTCTTAGACTTAATTTCATTTTCACCTGTACTGTCCTTTACTTCTAATCTATCTTTTATTTGCTTTTCACTCTCCATTTCTCCCACTTGACTGCATCTTATTTCTTTGCAGAGCTTTTTCTCCAATTCTGACAATCTTTTTTTATTTTCCCTCTGCCCCTCTAATATTCTTTCATTCATCTCTTTCTTTACATCATTTATTTATTTCCACAATCTTTCTTCCATTTCCTGTAACTTTTCCATGATTCATTCAAATATGTCAATTTCCTTTCCCTTCTTTGTAGTTTCTTGATCCATATTGTTGATCTGTTTTTCATTCAATTCTTTATTTATTCTTTGTTTTTGTATTTTCTACTGATACTGACAATACATGCTGGGTTCAATGTCCCAGCTCCTCGACCATTTTGCTATGTGACATTTTAATGTTTTTTCCCTATTTGCTTATCTACCTAAAAATTCTCTATTTCTTTTCTCTTTCCAAAAAATTTTTTAAATAGCAACAAATTCCGTATCTAAAAAATATATATTTTCTCTCACTTTTTTTTTTCTTAAAAAATGTATTTTTTATATCGATCAATGCGCCTCTATATCTTTCGGTTGTATTCACTCTACCGATTTCCATTCTTCAAAAGCCCTATCATTGGGAGTCCATTGGAATGATGGCTACCAGTAGATTAAAAGCCAAATCTGAGCAGGTTAGCCTAATAAGTATACAAAAATTCTCCATAAACAAATATGGAATGCCTGTGATAAATTATGAGTTTGCAAAAGTTGTATTCTGATGGGTGATCACATTAATTCCAGTTAATGATAGGAATTTAATTCTACAATTATTGAATGAAGGTCATTCAGGTAGTCCATAGCTATGTATGGTGGCTAAAAAATAAATTGTGATAGTGAAAATCTCATTAAAAAATTGTGGTAATAGTCAATCATGTGATAGAATGCTATCTAAAAATTTTGAGGCATGACCTAAAGCATTAAGAGCATGGCAATGTATTCATATATATCATGCTGGCTCATTTAATGGTTTTATTTTTCATGTTTGTCAGTGCATATTAAGGGTGGGCAGGAAAATCATCTACAGAATTATATTTATGTTGCAAGCTGCGTACCAAATTGTCAAACATAATTACCAATGAGAATTGCAGTAAACTACTTGTATGTTTGGACCAGGTAAGTAAGTGTGGGCAAAAAATAGTCTAAATAGATTTTGGATGAAAGCAATAGTAAAATGACAAGTTGTGATGGTTGGTACAAATAAAGGCAAAATTATAGTAAACCCATAAATCAATAGCAAAATGACAAGAGTGAAGATTTAATACTGATATTTTAAAAAATCAATTTAAATCCAGAAGCTCAAACTGAGAAACCTAAACAAGAACCTAGCTTAACGAGGAAAGCAAAACTGTGTATCAAAAAGTACTATCACAAAAGAAGCTGATGTAGATGTTAATTCACCATCTGATCAGGTTAAAAGAAAAATATATAAACTGAGTTACCATCATGATTTTATCTGATTTCAGAGAAAAAATTAAATCTCTGAAGATGGTGGAAGTGTGTTATGTTTGTAAGTGTATGTTAAAATACATACACATAATAAAGCTAGAAAAGTAATTATAAACAATCGAGTGATATATATGTGTGTATGTTGAAATAGATATACATGAAATTAGACAAATAAATTCTAAAATTTAGTATATCATAAGTAAAAGGAAAACACATCAAATCAGTATATAAAAGAACTCAGTTTACAAAAAGATTAATTATAAACTGAGAAAACAATATTAATGAAATGCCTTAAAATCTCAAAAGAGATAAGTTAATGAAATTCCATCAAAGTAGATTTTACTTTTGCCAGATGAATCTAGAAATAAAAATTATATTAATCAATGTCATCAGGATTCTAATGATCAACTAATTAGAAAAGGAATTCTAATGATTAATTAAAAAAGTGAGCACATAATCTAGAAAAGAAACTAGAAACTTGTCTGTGGAAACTATGTGCATGCAGATGAATTTTCAATACAGTGCTGGACATTGCACATTGTCTTAGATACTTTCTACCATGGAGAGACTTGCCTTCAGACATGCCAAAGCAAGTCTAGGAACTTGAATGAGTCACATTTTTATGCCTTTGGGTCTGTAAGTAGTTAAGCTGTTGTTATTTTATCAGGTGAAAATTTACATAATCATGTCTGTTCAGTAGTGTGGGATGAATCTCAGACATAGCACAGAGCTCTTTCACAATCTACTCATATACTATAAAAAATATAATGTTAGAATACTTCTTAAACTTATAGAATCGAATAGAAACAAAATTAAAAATTAAATTATTCATATTTATTATTATGAATACTTAGCATGTTTTAAAAATCAGGATTATATATATAAAAGGGTAATCATAAATATTATTTAAGGTATTCGTTGGTTCAAATAAGTGTATAATTTAACTGTACTTACATCTGAAAATTCTGATACTTTAAATATTTAAAATCAAGCAAAATATCATTTTATATTCAATATTTCTATCATAATATTATTGGAAAAAAAGTCCATCAAAAAGCATATTTTGATTAATAATATAGATTATAATTGAGTGATTGAGATCCTCTGTTCTGTACTACATATATTCTACAATTTACATATGTTTTGATCATACTTTATGGTTATTTACAATGTCTATTTCAATTATTTTTTTATGTAGCTTCTGTAATATAAAGAAATAATCGAAATGATCATAGAATATGGCTGAAATGTAGATAAAATTATATTATGATATTGTACTAGTACATTATAGTATAATAATTCAAACCGTATAAATTTTATCTCATTAAAAATAAATAGGCATTTTCTTTGTAAAAAAAAAAAAAAAAAGAATTTTGAATGAGAAATTTCACAAATTTTGGGTTATATAATTAAAAGATATAGGATCATGAATAGTTCCATTATTAGTGTAGTAAAAAAAAAAATGTATTCAGGTTTATTAACTTATAAGTTTTTTTATTAAAATATTTTTCTTTTTTAGTTTTAACTTGAATATCTCTTTTGAAAAATTTCAGAATAAACGTGTTTCCCTGAAAATAAGACTTAACCAGAAATAAGTCTTAGTATGATTTATTAAGATGCTAATAATATAAGAACTATCCCAAATATAAGTATTAATTAAGATTGTCAGTCAGATATATAGATTTTGTTTATCTGTTGAAACACGTGGACATATTGAATTATACAAAGAGACAGGGAGGGGAGGGATCCAAAAATAACCAGAATTTTGTAATAAAAAATTGTATATTTATTTTAAGGAGTTGCAAATTGAATCTTTTTCAAATTATAATCTGTTTAATGCAGTGCAGAGGTCTAAGCATGTTTTTCACTTTTTGAAGTAGTCTGCAAATGCAAGCAAAGTGATACCTTTTAATGCTTCCATAGTTTTTTCCTTTAGTATGTCTAAATCCACACACACAAAAAAAGATATTTTTTCATTTGAGAGATTAAAAAAAGGTCCTTGGAGCAAGCTAAGCTGGGTTATGCTGAATTTAATTAAAAATTGTTTTACACTCAAGGTTTATGTGGCTAGTAAGCTATTATGACGAAACATGCACTCCTCACACAGCCAAAAAATGGACATTTACATTTTACCACATCATGCAAAAGTTTTGGAACCTGTAGATTTTAAATGTTTGATTATTATGAACAAATTCTCAGTGAACTATATCATTTAAATCAAAAAAATATCAGTATCATCTTGATATCTGACTTCACTTATCATGCTTTTTTGGGATGTGATCAATTTATTACTTCTATTAAACCACTTACAAGAGCAGCTTACTTGTAAGCTGTTGAAAGCGATATAACTTTTCCCTGCCATTTTCTCTAAAAAAATTACAATTTCTTGTTGTTCCAACTTTTCAGCTATTACAAAATTGACAAATATGCAAAATGCACTTTACAAAATAATGTGCTACATGTGACCATGATTTCATATGATGATGTCCTTTGGTACATTGATGCAGAAGAGTTTTCACAAAAAGTATCTAGAAGAAAAAGCATGTTTCTACAACAAATGTAGCTACCAGAGAACAATTTCAATTATTTTTGGGAACTTCCTCATAAAGTAATGAATTTATAAATAAATATAAATGTAGATTTGTACATAAAAAATATTCATCTCCTGAAAATATGCCCTAATGTGTCTTTTTGAGCAAAAATTAATATAAGACCTGGTTATATTTTCAGGGGGAACATGGTAATTCTGAGATATTATATATATATTAATTAAAAAAAAAAAATTAAAATCTAAGCTATTTTTTTTGTTATCTATTTTGCCTAGTTGTTTAAAACAGCTGAGAAACAAACAACATAACAGGTCACAATTTTAAAAAAAAATCATTTATGCATTAAGTTATTTTTCAAATGTTGGTGATAATTTCTAGTAAATAAGCAACTAGTTTTAAAATGTAGGAAAGACATGGAAAATATTTACTATTCTATGGTAACCTTATGAATGGAGAGCTAGACTTATTTTTTAAAGAACCAATTGCAACAATTTATACCAGAAAATGTGAACCTGCCACATAAACCACTTAAATGAGATTTTAAAAATAATATGCCAAAGGAGAGGGAGAGAGCATGAAAGACAACCATTAAGATGAATGCCACAATATCCAGTACTACGATGATAACCAGAACTACAAATACTTCACTGTATATATTTTAATGACAGTTCAATTAGAAAAGTATATATCAATAAAAGTATTAAGGAAATTTTGAAAGCACTTATAATATCTTTAAGAAAAAGGGAACAGGAGCTTATTTGTGGTACCTATACAAAGAATATCAAATCCTGAACTGTGACAATTATTACTAAATTACAGTTTAACCACGTGCACACATAAAACATGAATTGATAGATATATAAGAGAGTATATGCTTCTATTTCTTTTAAATTAGAACTCAATATAAAAAGGTGAAATTTTTATTTACATTTTTTTCTTTCTTCAAATATCTTCAAATTAATTAATTTTTAATGTATATTTTTAAATCTGACACACAAGCAGGATGCAAGTAATTTTTTTTTGTTTGTATATACATTTTTGTGGGTTATTTTATATATTTTATGTCAGGCAATGAATAAATAACTAGAAGTAAAGTTATTGATGAAATATTATAACAGTAATTTATCTATTGTCAAAAATATTTCAGCAGTAATTTATCCATTTTCTATTTTAAAAAAATATTTATTTGTTAGGTAGTTGAGATTTAAAGTGAATCTGTACTAATTTTTTTTGTACTTCCTTATTTTATTAATTTATTCGTTTATGCCTTTCTTTTTTTATAATAAGCTTAGGGAATGGTGAGCATGTGATATTCCTTCTTTCCAAAAGGAGATATAAATATACTGTAATCTAAGAAATGTGTATATTTCTAAAATTAGTTATGCATATGTAAATTGAAGAAATAACAGCTGACGTTATGGGTGATAATGGCTATAAAAAGGGGTTTGATTTGTCAGGTGGATGATTGGAGTGCCATAATGCTTTATGGTTAATGCACATTAATTCTCAGATCCTTCATCATCACATTACCAATGGGCCAAACATTAGAGAAATCATATTGAGAAATAGGGTTGGCCAGTTAAGTAAATATATATATATATATATATACTGATGGCATGTGGCTAGTATATAATTCCTCATTTTCCAATGTCTGATTCCATTATATTTGTAGCAGCAACTTGAGGTGGTTAAGGTCACTTAAGTATACACATTCCATTAAATCGGACTGCCTGAATGTGGCTTGATCACATCATCATGTATACATAAAGGTCAGGTCCATATATAAAGAGACAATTTGAAATAAATCTTGAAAATGATTATAGAATATGGCTGAAATGTAAGTGAAATTATAAAATATATATATATAAATTGAATACAAATGAGTTGTCTATTATTTCAATTTATTTATAATTCGATTGATTGTTTATAATTTTTTGACATTATGGACATATAATTTA
Source organism: Epiperipatus broadwayi (assembly GCA_028023455.1). Taxonomy (NCBI): domain Eukaryota; kingdom Metazoa; phylum Onychophora; class Udeonychophora; order Euonychophora; family Peripatidae; genus Epiperipatus; species Epiperipatus broadwayi. Next base: position 1,475,591 of record JAQFVV010012430.1, on the reverse strand, counting down.
CTGAAAATGACTATAAGAAATGAAAAGATTATATATATATATTGTTCCGCTTTTTATATTCATGTAAGCCTTCTATTACTCACTAGAATGTGTGAGTTAACCAAGCTATGAAAAAAATATATTTCATTCATATTTCTAAAAACATAGCTATATTTCCTGATTAATTCAACCTAATATTAAAATTTGAATTGCTGGTGGAATCAATTTTTATTTATTTAAACAAGGGCACCAGAATTCATACAAGAATTTACTGATATCCGCTGTGTCGTGCATCATGAATTAAGCAGAAAATAAAGTAAGATTGGGATTGTTTCTAATCACTTAACATTGTATTAATGTTTCTCCAGGGCTTAACTAAATACAACAAGCATATTGGCAAAGGTAATTTATTCATTTCTCATGCAATTAATTAACTATAAATCTAATAAACTTAAAATTAATAATACACAATGAAAAGTTAATATTAAAGATTAATATTTTATTCTAACAAATTAAAATATTAATAAGATAAATTATTAAATAATTGAAAAGAATACATACATGCTAATCCAGATAGTTAGGTAAAATAATTAAAATAAGTGTAATGAAGTTGAATTAATTATCCTATGTGATTACGATTAATAATACTAAAAACATTAAGATATTTATTTGCAGTATACTTATTCACCTTCTTTATGACACTTATAGTAAGCTTTAGAAAACAATGTTAGTTGTCAGATGAATGTTTAAAAAATCCCTACCCTATGATTTTCTGTCCAATATTCCCAGATCAGTTTCATAGGAAAGCACAGGATAGGGATTTATGGTAGGAACGCCATCTGTGGACATAAATACAAGCGTTAGCAAGTTTTTTAACTTGCATTTTTGTTTATCATAAATGTACCTTTGAGGTCTTTCTTGCAATGATATAGATTGCAGAGGCTTCTACTATGTGGTGATGCTGAACTGAGATCAGACCCATATAGCTATCTGGTTTGCTATGCTGAGTTTGAAGACATTACGTGTCTAAAAAATTCATGCTTGCAAGCTGAATAGAAATTGTTTCATAAACGCTCAGAGTTTGTGTTTAGATCTAGTTTCTTTATTCCTGGCTTTCACTGACGATAGCAAATAGCTTGAAATCATGATCTGAAAGTGGAATTATAGTTAGAGATAGTGAATGCTACTCTGACATTTATGTAAACAGAATATATGCTTGATTGGTGTTTTTGGTAGAAACGCCATCTGTGGACATAAATACAAGCGTTAGCAAGTTTTTTAACTTGCATTTTTGTTTATCATAAATGTACCTTTGAGGTCTTTCTTGCAATGATATAGATTGCAGAGGCTTCTACTATGTGGTGATGCTGAACTGAGATCAGACCCATATAGCTATCTGGTTTGCTATGCTGAGTTTGAAGACATTACGTGTCTAAAAAATTCACGCTTGCAAGCTGAATAGAAATTGTTTCATAAACGCTCAGAGTTTGTGTTTAGATCTAGTTTCTTTATTCCTGTCTTTCACTGACGATAGCAAATAGCTTGAAATCATGACCTGAAAGTGGAATTATAGTTAGAGATAGTGAATGCTACTCTGACGTTTATGTAAACAGAATATACACTTGATTGGTGTTTTTGGTAGAAACGCCATCTGTGGACATAAATACAAGCGTTAGCAAGTTTTTTAACTTGCATTTTTGTTTATCATAAATGTACCTTTGAGGTCTTTCTTGCAATGATATAGATTGCAGAGGCTTCTACTATGTGGTGATGCTGAACTGAGATCAGACCCATATAGCTATCTGGTTTGCTATGCTGAGTTTGAAGACATTACGTGTCTAAAAAATTCACGCTTGCAAGCTGAATAGAAATTGTTTCATAAACGCTCAGAGTTTGTGTTTAGATCTAGTTTCTTTATTACTGTCTTTCACTGACGATAGCAAATAGCTTGAAATCATGATCTGAAAGTGGAATTATAGTTAGAGATAGTGAATGCTACTCTGACATTTATGTAAACAGAATATACGCTTGATTGGTGTTTTTGGTAGAAACGCCATCTGTGGACATAAATACAAGCGTTAGCAAGTTTTTTTAACTTGCATTTTTGTTTATCATAAATGTACCTTTGAGGTCTTTCTTGCAATGATATAGATTGCAGAGGCTTCTACTATGTGGTGATGCTGAACTGAGATCAGACCCATATAGCTATCTGGTTTGCTATGCTGAGTTTGAAGACATTACGTGTCTAAAAAAAAT